>CM076573.1:136240709-136570792 GCA_034641835.2 Pinus albicaulis
CTTTTTAGGTTAGTGGAATTAATTAAAGAATCAATTAGGAAACTAAGCCCCAAGGAGATAGTACATAATCTCCAAAAAATGGTATTTTTATACCCTGGTAGCCTATTGTGCTTCCAATTATTAGGAAAAACATTTCTAAATATTGATTGCAAGCTCTAATTAACTATATTTTCTTTAAGAAATACCATATATCACTAGTACATCTGGCGGAAATTTCGACACTTTAGTTCCGACACTTTTGTCGTAATGTCGGAAATTTCCCCAATTTCTATCAATTTTTCAAATCCCTCCACAAACTGTCGCTATATCGACGTTTAGGGATATCGTTGCTTTTGCAACATTTATGTTTGTCATCGGAATTGTGATGTTTTAAACACTTCGTCGGTCTTATGATGTTTATGGGACGAAACTTCGGAATTGCGACATCACCTACACATTTGTCGGTCTTTCAACGCTTGGGAGAAACCATCGGAAGAGCAACGTTTCTCATATAGACATTGGTCTTGCAATGTTGTGAAGCCAAACATCACAATACCGACATCTATATGAGAGACGACTCTTTTCCGACAGTTTCTCCCAAGCATCGCAAGACCGACGTTTAAACAACACAACATTTTAATATGAAAAGCATTGCATTATTTAACATTTTATTAATATAAATATGATTTATTTGGATATAATAAATATTGCATCATTGGATAACATTTTTTTGGTTGGACAAAAAACTTGGACATGAAAAACAATTACATGCGTGGACATGTAAATTATTACTTTATTAATGTTTTTTTTTGTTGGAAAACATGCTTATACATCAAAAAATTTACATTACACAAGTATACATGAAAACTTGCACATTTTGGTATATTATTCCAAAGGCTAGGACATGCTTGGGATATTTTAAATCCTTGATTACAACTTGGTGAGATGAAAACTCTACTATTCTACCTTTACTTGAATGAGTGATTTTATATTTTAATTGAAGGTTGCAACAAAGACTCGGAACACATAATACATTATTGAAATGTATGTTATATTGCTTAGTTGTTATAGACCCTACATCACCAACAACAGAACAAAAAAAAAATTGGTGTTACAATCATTACAAGCAATAAAATTGCATTTATGCTTAACCATATAATAATATGATCTAGAATAAATAAACCATGTATAAGAAATAGAGGATGCATTGAAATAGAAACCAAAAGCAAAAGTGTATTTCCAAAAGAGATAAGCCTGGATGAAATATTTTGTGGAAACAAAAAACATGATAAGCATATCTCAGTGTAGGTTTGACCTTTTGACATTTGGTTTGTAAGATGAGCGTGAGAACCAACTATACAAGTCCAACATAAGTTACTAAAATACTCCATGGTTAGGGACTAATAAACAACCAAATTCACCATCCTTTCTAAAGCATTACATCTATATGAATACATTTTCCAAGGGAACTCACAAGTATATGAAAAAAAATATGCTAGCATACCCTCAAAATAGAAAGTGAATGCAAAAGTGAATTAGGTTTTTTATGTTGTTCAAAGATCAATGGATATTTATTTTAAATAGAAAATGAATAATTGAAAAGGTATTCATGCAAGGGTAAGTATGAGTGGACATATGATGGAAGGATGTGATGTCAAAGGTCATAAATATCTATTCCTCACCAAATCTACTTCAATTGTTGTTCCTAATATCCCCAACGCTATGGGAATATAAGGAATGAAGGATTGTTGTTATGTATCAGGTAATTTTTGTTACAATTAAATTAAAGGCCATGAATCATTGTTTTATATGAGATCCATAGTCCAAAGTGTACAATAGGGTCATTGTGATAGCCCGGACGAATTTCATCTTATTGTAAATATTATCTCTATTTTGTAAAATTAAAATCACCGATAAATTAGGAAACATATTCCATATTTTGGGGAATGAGATTTGATTAAGGGGGCCTAGTTGATATTAATGTCATATTGTGCACTTTAATGAACTAGATGCATAATAATTTCGACTAGAAAAGGAATGGTTGGGAACCATACTAATATATGTATAGAGAGAATCAAAACTAAATGAACTCTAGTTGTGTTGACAGCCAGCTAATAGGGGTGACGAAGAGGGTATTCCCACATAACCAAAGGAAGTGGCTAAAATTTTTAATGGGAGAAAATTCACGACTCTACACATATTGGAGAGGCAAGCACTGGAATTAGAAGGCACGAGAAGAGAATTATTTAAGGGGTATTTCTTTTTCAAGGTGGTTCTAGGGGGCAAGAATATTTTATTTTGAAAGAGATACTTCACTCTGTAGTAGCACAACTAATGAAAATGAATTTAGAGAGTAGTGGCTTGAATTGAGGCTTATGAACCCATTGTTAGTGTCTTGCTCAAGGGTTGATGAACCCATTGGGAAGCTTTCAAATTGATATTATAATGAATGAAATATGAAAAGTATATTAAGAAGAATCTTAGTTTTGTAGATATTTCGTATGT
The DNA here is from genome assembly GCA_034641835.2 of Pinus albicaulis. Taxonomy (NCBI): domain Eukaryota; kingdom Viridiplantae; phylum Streptophyta; class Pinopsida; order Pinales; family Pinaceae; genus Pinus; species Pinus albicaulis. Next base: position 136,243,194 of record CM076573.1, read on the forward strand.
TTATAAAATTGATCTAAATATATTATTATTGACGTTGTTTTGTAACATTGATAAATTCACCGATTTATTAACCATATATTTATATGAAAGATACTTATTTCAGATATTAACACGATGAGAATCAACTTGAAATATAAACCTGCATATTTTTCTATGAAAGACAAAAATTTCAAGTCGCGCCTTATGACCAGGTCGCCTGACCGGGCGCGTTTGGGTCGGGACGTTTCGTTCGAGGGTGCCCATATCAGTTTTTCTAAGTTGTGACTGCCCAGGTGCTTTTTTCACATTCAGGCAGTCTGTTTGACGTTTTCTCCCATGTGGCATCGTTTGGTCAGGCGCGTCGTGTCACGCCGTGTGAGGTTTCCCACTGGGCTCGTTCGGGTCAGGTCGTTTCGTTCATGGGCGCTCGTATTAGTTTTGCTAAGTTGTGACCGCCCGGGTGCCTTGTGCATGTTCGAGCGACCCATTTTTCGTTTGCTCCCATGTGGCATCGTTCGGTTGGGCGTGCCGTGTCGCACCGTGTGAGGTTGCTGGACTGCGTGCGTTCGGGTCAGACAATTTCATTCGAGGGCGTCCATATCAATTTTTCTAAATTGTGACCACCTGGGTGCCTTATGCACGTTTGGGTGGCCCGTTTGCCATTTTCTCCCATGTGGCATCGTTCAGTTGGGCACGTCGTGTCGCACCATGTGAGGTCACCCGACTGGGCACGTTTGGGTCGGCCTATTTCGTTCGAGGGCACCCGTATCAATTTTGCTAAGTTGTCACCACCCGAGTGCATTGTGCACATTCAGGTAGCCCGTTTTCCATTTTCTCCCATGTGGCATCATTCGGTCGGGCGCGTTGTGTCGTGCCTTGTGATTAGGTTTCCCGACTAGGCGCGTTCGGGTCGAGTTGTCTCATTCGAGGGTGCCCATATCAGTTTTTCTAAGTTTTGACTGCCCAGGTGCCTTGTGCATGTTCGGGCAGCCCATTTTCTATTTGCTCCCATGTGGCATCATTCGGACAGGCGCGCTGTGTCACGCCATGTGAGGTCGTCCGACTGGGCGCGTTCCGGTCAGGCCGTTTTGTTCGAGGGTGCCCATATCAGTTTTGCTAATTTGTGACCTCCCGAGTGCCTTGTGCACGTTAGAGCAGACCGTTTTCCATTTTATTCCATGTGGCATCGTTCGGTCGGGCGCACCGTGTCGCGCCGTGTGAGGTCGCCTAACCGGGCGCGTTCGGGTCGAACCGTTTCATTCGAGGGCGCCCAGATCAGCTTTGCTAAGTTTTGACAGCCCAGGTGCCTTGTGCATGTTCGGGTGGTCCATTTTCCGTTTGCTCCCATGTGGCATCATTCGGACAGGCACGCCGTGTCACGCCATGTGAGGTCGCCCGACCGGGCACGGTTCGGTCAAGCCGTTTCGTTTGAGGGCGCCCATATCAGTTTTGCTAATTTGTGACCTCCTCAGTGCCTTGTGCACGTTAGAGCAGACCATTTTCCATTTTCTCCCATGTGGCATCGTTCGGTCGGGCGCACCGTGTCGCTCCATGTGAGGTCGCCTGACCAGGCGCGTTCGGGTCGGACCGTTTCATTCGAGGGTGCCTGTATCAGTTTTTCTAAGTTGTGACTGCCTGGGTGCCTTGTGCACGTTCGGGAAGCTCGTTTTCCATTTTCTCCGATGAGGCATCATTCAATCGAGGGCGCCGTGTCGCGCCGTGTGAGGTCGCCCAACCAGGCGCGTTCGAGTCGGCCCGTTTCATTCGAGGGCACCCGTATCAGTTTTTCTAAGTTGTGACCACCCGAGTGCATTGTGCACATTCGGGCAGCCTATTTTTTGTTTGCTCCCATGTGGAATCGTTCGATCGGGCGCGTCGTGTCGCGCCTTGCAATCAGGTTGCCCGACCAGGCACGTTCGAGTCAGGTCGTTTCATTCAAGGGTGCCCATATCAATTTTCTAAGTTGTGACCGCCTCGGTTCCTTGTGCACATTCGGGTAGCCCGTTTTCCATTTGATCCAATGTGGCATTGTTCGGTGGGGCGCGGCGTGTCACGCTATGTGAGGTCGCTCGACTGGGCGCATTCGGGTAGGATCGTTTCGTTCGAGGGCGCCCGTATCAGTTTTGATAAGTTGTGAACACCTGGATGCATTGTACACATTCGGGCAGCCAGTTTTCTGTTTTCTCCCATGTGGCATCATTTAGTTGGGCGCGGTGTGTCGCGCCTTGTGATCAGGTTGCCCGACCGAGTGCTTTCTAGTCGGGTCATTTCGTTCAAGGGTGCCTGTATTAGTTTTTCTAAGTTTTGACTGCCCAGATGCCCTTTTCACATTTGGGCAGCCTGTTTTTCATTTGATCCCATGTGGAATCATTCGATCGGGCGCATCGTGTCGCGTTCTGTGAGGTCGCCCGACCGAGCGCGTTCAGGTCGGGCCATTTCATTCGAGAGCGCCCGTATCAGTTTTTCTAAGTTGTGACCTTACGAGTTCCATGTGCATGTTTAAGTGGTCCATTTTCCATTTTCTCCCATGTGGAATTATTCAGTCGGGCGTGCCGTATCGCGCCTTGTGAGGTCACCCAACTGGGCGCATTCGGTTCAGACCATTTCGTTCAAGGGTGCATGTATCATTTTGCTATGTTACGACCGCCTAGGTTCCTTGTGCACGTTTGGGAGGCCCGTTTTCCATTTTATCCCATGTGGCATCATTCGTTCAGGTGCGCCGTGTCACACCATGTGAGGTCGCCTGACCGGGCACGTTTGGGTCGGCCTGTTTCATTCGAGGGCGCCCGTATCAGTTTTGCTAAGTTGTGACTACCCGGGTGCATTGTGCATGTTCGGGCAACCCATTTCCCATTTGATCCCATGTGGCATCGTTCTGTCAGGCATGCCGTGTCGCGCCTTGTGATCAGGTTGCTCGATCGGACGCGTTCAGGTCAGGCTGTTTCATTCGAGTGTGCCCATATCAGTTTTTCTAAGTTATGACTACCCGGGTGCCTTGTGCACATTCGATCGGCCTGTTTTCCATTTTCTTCCATGTGGCATCGTTCGGTCGGGTGCAGCGTGTCACGCCGTGTGAGGTTGCTCGACCAAGTGTGTTTGGGTCGGCCCGTTTCGTTCGAGGGTGGCTGTATCAGTTTTGCTAAGTTGTGACCACCTGGGTGCCTTGTGCATGTTTGGGCAACCTGTTTTCCATTTTCTCCCATGTGGCATCGTTCGGTCAGGCGCGCTGTGTCGTGCCATGTGAGGTCGCCCAACCGGGCGCGTTTGGGTCGAGTCGTTTCATTCGAGGGCACTCATATCAGTTTTGCTAAGTTGTGACCACCTGGGTGCCTTTTTCATTTTCGAGTAGCCCGTTTGTTATTTTCTCCCCTGTGGCATCGTTCGGTCAGGTGCGCCGTGTCGCGCCGTGTGAGGTCGCCCGACTCAGCACATTCGACTCAGACCGTTTCATTCGAGGGCGCCTGTATTAGTTTTTCTAAGTTGTGACTGCTTGCGTGCCTTGTGCACGTTCAGGCGGCCCGTTTGTCATTTTCTCCCATGTGGTATTGTTCAGTTGGGCGCATCGTGTTGTGTCGTGTGAGGTCGCCCGACCGGGCGCGTCTGGGTCAGCCCATTTCATTCGAGGGCACCCATATCACTTTTGCTCAGTTGTGACCACCTGAGTGCATTGTGCATGTTTGGGCAGCCCATTTTCTGTTTGCTCCCATATGGCATAATTCGGTTGAGCGCGCTGTGTCGCGCCTTGTGATCAGGTTGCCTGAATCGGCACATTCAGGTCAGGCTGCTTTGTTCAAGGGTGCCTATATGCCCGTTTGCTATTTTCTCCCTTGTGGCATCGTTCGATTGGGCGTGCCATGTGAGGGCACCCAACCAAGCGCATTCAAGTTGTGTTGTTTCGTTTGAGGGCACCCATATAAGTTTTGCTAAGTTATGACTGCCTGGGTGCCTTGTGCACATTTGGGTGGCCCTTTTGCCATTTTCTCCCATGTGGCATCATTTGGTCCGGCGCGCCATGTCGCGCCATGTGAGGTCACCTAACCGGACGCGTTCGGGTCGACCCGTTTCGTTCAAGGGTGCCCGTATAAGCTTTTCTAAGCTATGACCGCCCTGGTGCATTCACGTGCACGTTTGGGTGTCTGTTTTCCATTTGCTACCATGTGGCATCATTTGGTTGGCCGCATCGTGCCACGCATTGTGATTAGGTTACCCGACCGGGCGCATTCGGGTCGGGTGGTTTCATTCGAGGGTGCCTGTATCATTTTTACTAACTTGTGAGCACCTGGGTGCCTTGTGCACGTTCGAGCGGCCCGTTTTCTGTTTTCTCCCTTGTGGCATTGTTTGGTCTAGCGTATCATGTCACACTGTGCAAGGTCACCTGACTGGGCGTGTTCGGGTCGGGTCATTTCGTTCGAGGGTACCCATATCAGTTTTGCTAAGTTGTGACCACCCAGGTGCCTTGTGCACATTTGGGTGGCCCGTTTGCTATTTTCTCCCTTGTGGCATCGTTCGGTCGGGCGGGCCGTGTCGCGTTGTGAGAGGTCGCCCAACCGGGCATGTTTGGGTTGGGCCGTTTCGTTCGAGGGCACCCGTATCAATTTTTCTAAGTTGTGACTGCCTGGGTGCCTTGTGCACTTAATTCGAGCAGCCCATTTTCCATTTGCTCCATTGTGGAATCACCCGGTTGGGCGTGCCTAAACCCATTTAACCCCTAAACCTTAAACCTCTAAACCCTTAACCACTAACCCTTAAACCCTTAACCCCTAACACATTTAACCCCCTAAACCCCTAAACCCCTAACCCATTTAACCCCCTAAACCCTAATCCTCTAAACCCTAAACCCCTAACCCCTTAAACCCTATTTCCCAACCGGCCTAACCCATTTAACCGCCTAAAACCCTAACCCATTTAACCCCCTACCCTAACCCTTAACCCCAAAAATTCTTAACTACTAAATCCCCTAACCCCTTAAACCTCTAAACCCTTATAACCCATTTAAACCCCTAAACCCTAAACCTCTAACACCTTAACCCCTAACCCCTAGCTAAAATCCTTAACTGCTAAATCCCCTAAGCCCCTAAACCTCTAAATGCGTGCCTAACCCATTTAACCCCCTAAACCCTAAACCTCTAACCCTTAACCCCTAACCCCTTGAACATTAATTCCCAACCCCCAATCGATTTAACCCCCTAAACCCCTAAAACCCTAACCCATTTAACCCCCCTAAACCCTAGCCCCATTAACCTGTAACGACCCCTAACCCCTAAAATACCTAACTGCTAAATCCACTAACCCCCTAAAACTCTAAAACCCTAACCCATTTAACCCCTAAACCCCAAACATCTAACCCATAAAACCCTTAACCACTTGATATGCTAAGGGTTGGTTACCTTGATATTAATGGTGGTGTATTCATACTCCTTCTGAATAACCAATAAAGGGTCAAGGAAATTGACCAATATGTTGTCAAGTTTTATCTTATCCATCTCTGGGGTAAGCTACTTTTCGGCTAACTCCACTTCTTTTGATCTCAATTTTTCCAATTTCTTCCTTCTCTCATATGATACCTGAGCCTTTGCCTTTCTGTTCCCTTCTAATTCTGTAATAGTGTCATAGTGATGCCAGCCAACTTCTTTGGAAATCCTTCCTAGTAGACAATACTTATGACCTGGCTGAAGCCTCAACACTTTCAGAGCATCTGGAATGACCATTCTCTTCCCCTAACCCCTAAGCCCCTAATCCCTAATCCCTTAACCACTAAATCATTATTCACCTAACCCATAACTGCGCCTAAATCCCCTAACCCCTAAGCCCCCAATCCCTAATCCCTTAACCACTAACTCATCATTAATATTCCCCTAACCCCTAAATGCGCTTAAATCCGCCCTAAAACCTAACCCCTAAATGCGCTTAAATCCGCCCTAACCCCTAACCCCCAAATCCCTAACCGTTTAACCCCAAAATCCCTAACTGTTTGATGGATTTAGGACTTGCACTATTCTCGGGATTTTTCCATTTCCCTGGAGTCATATCCTAAGACACATTTGAAAAATATGAAAGCCCCTTGTAATACTTCAGATCTTTTATAAATATATTTACCACACCTAAGATGGAATAACACTTCTTCCTTGAGTTAAATAAGTGTTGGGTACAACATGATCTATCTTGGTGCAGCCCTGGGAACCTCCCCACAGTCACCAAACAGGCCCTTAAAGGGCTGCGGCACACATCAAGAGGCCTCCTACCTTGCCACGCTGCACTCTAGCTTCCCTCTATTAAAAGATATTATCAAATACTAATCATGCCTATTCTATGTTGAAACATTTGGTATATAGGTAAACAAGAGAATTCTCCAAAAATATATTTGAGTCCAACCTAAGTTTAATGATGATGATATATTGGAATTGCATCGTAAACTAGCACATGCTGCAAAATTAGTGGAAAAGGTGAAATTATCGAGTGTCATCCCATTATGTTGCATCTAATTGAACAGTTTCAACGACTCCTCACAAAGACCATTGTGAGCATATTATTCATCACAGAGAAGACCTTAACATGGTAATACTTCAACATAGTTGACATTTCTATATCAAACCTCCTAACATCAAATTGTTTAAATATGGATAATTCACTAGTGTTAACCATATGCCAAAATAAAGGGTAACACAGGCTCCAACTAATTAGATATGTTCTCAATATGTAAGGATATTTACTGAGTGCGTTACATGAATAAAAAACCTTGCATATTGAGCATGTTACATGAATAAACAACTCTTATGATTCTTAATCATGGTTGCAAATGAAATATTTAAAATACAACATAATTTAATATTGTAAAGTTCAAAACTCCTTTTAATAAAGCATGATGATTTAGTAGGGTATAAGGATTACTATATGCAAAAATCAGTCCATTATTTACTCATATAATTTTAATTGCTTCTCAAAAAGATATGTTTTATTTTTTTTTATTGTAAATATTTTTAAACAATCAAAATAAACAAACATTTAATTATTTAGAAATTATTTTAATTATTTAAAAATTATTATAATTATTAAAAAATATATATTTTTAAATTAATTTGAGTGGCCTTAAAATAAAAAACACGTGTTTCATTTCAAAATGTCAAAAATTTTCAAATATCAAAAGTTTTAATTTCCCTCGTTCATTTCCCTCTGGTTGCATGGTTTTTCCAAGGAAGGAGGGAGCATGTGGCCATATTGTCGTCAGTTTTGAGGAAGGATGCAGCCATACTATTGCAGGTTTGGAGGAAGGATGCGGGATATTTGTGCCCCGAGCAGTGCTCATGGATCTAGAGCCTAGCACCATGGACAATGTGAGGATCTCTGCATTTCTCTCAACTCCACAAATCCAAAAATAGGTACTATTATTCTTCAATACAACAGGAATTTTGCAGGTTGGCGTTTTAGCTTTTTTTCAGGATCTTGTCTCATGGGTCTTCTTGTAATTTTTTCTATTGGGACTGCCTTTGGTGGTACATTCAGAGCATTAATAAAATGAAAATACGCAGATTTTTGGATTTTATACCCATTTTGGTTATCAGGGTCTTGGAAGGCTTTTCTATATGCAACCCATTACCAACCCGATCTGATGAAACAAATGCATAGTGGCCTCCGTGGGAGCTTATAAGTCTGATCCAGGTGTCTTTTCCTTGGATCCAGGGAAACAATACCCAACTGTGATCTCGATCTAGTTTCCCAGACAATGTATTTTATCTCTTAGGTATGAACAGAACCAATATCACAGGCCATCATTCTTGTAATATATTTTATCATACTATAAATACCATGAAAACCTAGTCCCATTCCCTTCCATTCCGTCCATCTCCTAATTCCCTTCCCTACACACAAATTTATTTTCTCCTTTTCTCATACATTGAATCTAGAAATCCACAGAGAAATGTGTCTCCAGATCGATCCCCATAGCAGATATTGTAGCTCTAACCACACGTACTACAACAAGAAAAACTCAGTATATTTTCCCCAAGATGAATACCTGGATCTCTCCATTTAGGTCTCCTTCGACACAATGGCCCAATAGCCCTCATCGACTCTGCCATTGGGGAAACCACCACATTCTTCTGACTATGGCAAAGCGTGAAGTCACTCTCTGCTAGTTTAAAAATCCTCCTCTCACCGAATTGAATCCATTTTCCCATAATCTGCATGGTTATCTTGTCCATTGGAGCCATCATTATGACCATCAATCCTCTAAAACATCCTTCAGTGAGGTATAATGATATTACTCTAAGGACGACTCTGGCTTTATGAGACTTCATGAAGGAAAATTTCCAGATTTATGTAAAGGAATTATACCCAAGAAGATAGAGAAATTCTTCAACAACTCTTAGGTTAAGCCACACTTTGGTTAATGGTATATAAAACTTGAAAAAATTCCAAATTTTTGATTAGATGATAAGTCTAGGATATGTTTGTAACTATGTTCAAACACTAGACTGAATCAAATGGAAAATCTGGTTTATGATATGCAATAATATATTCCAGATAATCTTAAATTGACACATGACCTTATGTGAAAGATAACTCTAGTGAACATGAAGCTTAAGGTAAATCACAATTTGATCTTTAGTATGTAAACCTTGAAAATAAATTCCAATTAGGATTATTAATAGACAAGTGTAAAGTGTGACTGGGATTATGTGAAATACTTGTTCAAAATTTCTTCATTGGGACAAAGGCCTCTCTCTATCATATTTTTTATCAGCTAGTTTGCCGTAAGGATTCTGCCTGATTTTCATAATCCTGCAATTAAGGCACTATAAGTATCTATAGCAGGCTGAAAATGCTTCTCAATCATTTTTTCAAGAAGCTTAAATGCAAGAACACTGTTTATTTCAAATGGCATTCCATCCAGGTCATGAATTTCATCCAAGTTATCAGGATCTACACTACCTACTGCATCCTCATCAGGAATCAAGTGTTCTTTTTGTATCTTGTTTTCTTGAACTATACCATTCATAAGCTCACAATAAGTTCGATAATTAGGTTGGCATCCTAGATTCAGGAGAGTAAGATGAGGTTATAAAAGAGCTCAAAACTTCATGCTATTGACTATAATCCTTCAAAACTAAAGATCTGCCTCAAAATATTCTTATAATTCTAAATTCTAACTAACATCAATCTCCCTAAAATTATACAAAAGTTCTTTGTCACCTTTGAAGCTATCTTATATAGATGTTTAAATTTTCAAATTTAGATCTTCCTTGTATTGGCCTTAAAACCTCAACAAGTTTTCCCGCAAAATTATAATTATGTTTCTCTGGCCCATGACCATTCCAAAATACACCAGTTTGAATAACATTGATTCCTCCATCTTTGTACTTTACCATGAAATCTAGACACATCTCTGAGATGCTTTGGAGGTAATATATGGATCCAAAAATTAAGAACGGACACTATCCATTGATGAGAAAAGCTCTCCTTGCCTAATGCACCATTGTTGATTTGGTATTTAAGCTTCCATGGTCTTACTTTAATATATTCCACCTTATATGGAGAATGGTGACAAGATATCCTATAGATATTTGAAATTGATTCCTTCTAGAGCTGGTCATCTCACCATTACATAAAACTTGCCTTGCACTGCTCCTTAGGTTCTGTAGATATTAATGACAAAAATCTGCCTTTTGGGCTAAAGTAGAGGGAAAAGTGTTCATCATAATATTGGTGTAGTATTCACCTAAAATGTTGTACACATAATGCCAATCTTTGAGCGTCCTCGAGAGACATAACTTTATCCTCCCAATGTTCTACAGGTTGGAACTAGTTCTATTTTGTCTAAAGTATTGTTGAGGAATAAACCCGATATAAGCTTGTGTAAAGGTTTTGCATTGAGAGAGGAAGAAATTGAGTACTATTTAGTTGAAAAAATGTAGAATTTCCAATGGGAGGGCCCTCATTTTGCAATTTACAATTTTTTGAAAGTCACTCTCGTGTGAATAAGTCATTATCTATTTAAAATGTATGCTAAATTCATAGTGATGAAAACCTGTCTTTATGGGATTTAGTATAACTCCATCACCGAGTCATCTTGTTCAAAATGAGGAAGTGTATCATCTAAAATTAGGTTCAAAAATTAGATAATGATGTTTTTTAATGGAATGAACCCTCTGATCAAGGCCTAAGTAAACAATCTCTGTAGAAAATCTGGTTTCTCTATGCCAAAATATTATATGTTTGCTCGGTTTATTTATATGAAAGTGACTTCCCATGAGAATTTTAAAACGAACCACCTTTATTGGAAATCACCGAGGCAAATCTAGTTTGCTTGTGTTGTTGCAATCTATGTTATTTGAAGCAAAGTTTCCTTTTTTTTTACACAGACTATTGATTCTCTTTTTGCAAACATGAAGGATCAAAGGATGAATGCACAACAGGCTTAGACAGGTGGGAGACAAACAAGCTACCCCATTCAACAAAGAAACTTTGGAGGTCGGAAAATGAGCTTTTTTGGTTACCAAAGAAATTTCACGAGACACTAGATATCAAACTAATCTAGAAGTGTCATGATGCATCAACTCCCTGTACTAATTACATCCTTCTTGATTGAAGTAGATATTGAGTTGGTTGCAAGGTGCTCCTGATTCATGGTGGAGCATAAGCTAGCAAAAGATAAGAAGGTGATGTGTTAAGTAGCACAAAATGATGGCTATGAAGTTGCAAGCCTTCCAAGATTAAGCACATGGTATTTTGAGATTTTGGTTGTTCACAAGTCCATTTGTTTTCCAGTTATTTTCTAGACAGATATTTTTTGACAAAACTATTCTTCAGTGAAGAAAGATATTTAGTCAAAACCTTGTGTCAGTTTTTGTATTGTGGAGCTGGCTAGTAAAGCATTCATTATGGGAAACTTAAACTTGCACCAACAAATTTTTGGTGATTTATATACTATCATTGTTTAACGTTGTACAAAGGATCAATACAAAACTGTAGGTTGAAATTCAGACTATCAAATGTGTTATGGTTTTTTGACATTAGGGTCTCTATACTCATTATATACTTTGGTAAAGGCTTCAGCAATTGAATTCATGACATTCCTTTAGGCAAACACAGGTTCAAATTATTTATGTGTTGACTTTTCCGTTTAAGAGTGATTTTAAAACCAGTGAAAAATTCAAATCCATGGTTGATGCGAGACTGTTGGGGGTATGTTTTAAGAATATTTGGTTACGGTTGTGCATATCACATTTCTTGCTTTGATTTCTCGTTATTACTTCATTTGGCAAAGGTTCCCATTGATTGCTAATGGGATGATGGATCAACTACTATTCTTCTATATATTATAAATGACATTTTTTATGTATAACTGAGAAATTTCCTGTCCAGTTTAAAGACGATATTTTCCATTGATAAATGATATATTTTTTTCACGGGGGGGGGGGTGGGGGGGTTGGGGGGGGTGTGGTGTGGGGGGGGTGGCGAGACATTAAACAAAATATGTATGCCATATGGACATTTTAAACAAAATTTTCTCTTTTCATTACCCACACCAAAGGCTTTGTCAATGTGGAAATTATTGAGAAATGTAGCTCAAGCAGGAACTCCTGGCAGAGGTTTAGTGTGAACTTGTGGGAAGTGGTTTGAGACATTTCATTGGTGACCACATTGAAAATGTGGTCACTAATTCCATCTTGTGATTTCACTTGAAAAATTAAAATAAAAATGAATGTCTAATGTTTTGAAGTCAACTTAGTCTTAAGAGTCTAAATGAAATGTTCTAGAAGTTCCAGAACATTAGTGACTTAAAATATTAGATTGGGATTTAATCTTAGCCATACATCTCAATAATGAGATAGGTGGCAAGCTAGGATTGAGGAGATTAGTTATCTTCTCTCAAAGCAAAAAGAGGACAAGATAGGAAAATTCAATCTCATTGGAAAAAGAAACAAGAGAACTGGAGGAAGGAAGAGTGCATTTAAGGAGAAGAAGAGCATATTGCTAAAGAGACTACTTACCAGAATGCCCTACAGGTTGTACCACTATTGTAGACATATTTTCTTCATGCACAAGCCATGCACCTTCAAATATGGTCATACACTCTCTTGCTGGAGTGTGCTTTAGTGTTGACAGGAGAGGAAAAGAGATTTTATGTCCAAAGGTAGCAGAAATAGAGCAGGCCATACTACTGTATCTGTACCCTCTTTTACACAAGTTGTAAACTGTTGTTTGAGATGATTTTATTGACTGCACAACTGTTGATTCAAGCAGGCTGTACAGGCCACCTTGTAAGCTTTGATCAAATGAAAAAAAGCTGATTAATAGGAAAAATCCCTATGTATTGATTTTATTTCATCCACTGTTAATTTCTCAGCTATTGTGTGATTGATGCAATGTTAAAAAATTTGATTTTCTACCTTTAAATAAATTATGCTTTGATTTATTTAATGAGAGAACATTAGGACATAAATCACCTAGGTTTCAAAAATTTACAAAGGCTGTCATTGGAGTGCAAGTCACTGAGTTTATGTGAATTGCTCAACCCTCATTCCAGTACTAACATTTCTAGCAGTTTCAGTGTCATGTCCTATGTGATGTCTTTGGTTTATAGTTGTTATAACTTATGTATTTAATGTTACAAGATATCTCTACAATGGTTGATCACGGTGTTGGGATTTTGCTTCACATTAATACTCATTTTCTTCACCTTTACATATTTCTTAGACTTGGTCATAAATAGTCTTAACACTATTAAGGAAAGCTGATTGTATTGGAAAATTTCCATATACTCTTTCCTTTTATAGTTTGGGGATGTAACATAGACACTTAGGTTCAATTTTGCAGTATATTGATTCATTTTTTTGAATATTTTTAACTTTTCTGAGTAAAAGGGAGAATTGTTATAATATTCTTTGTTGATTTGTTTCCACAATTTGTATGTGCATTAAATGGAGACTGAAGTGCAAGAGAACAACAATTTTTCTACCACTTGGGGTCTAACTGTGAAGTTGGAGTGTTTCCCATATTTTAGGCTTAACTTGTTGTACTGATTGTAATTAATGGTTATACTAATCCAAGTCCATTACAAGTTTCAACTTCTAGTATAAATGTGTCGGGGTTCTTCCAGATTTGATAATGCCCTATATGTTGCACCATATGAAAATGGATGTAAATGCATATCTTACAAATAAAACAAAACATGTTTATTTTTGTAACTAAAATGAGGAGAAATGAATAGCATATCATGATTTTCTTGCAATTTTGGATGTGTATAAATATTTGAAGGAAGTAGAAAATCTCTTTATGGAATATATATATTGTGAAAAATATGCAATCATCCTGGTTTGCTAGAAATGGATCACAACACTACACATCCAGATTTTGGAAATATAGAACACAGTGAAAAATTGAAGGTGGTTTCTCAAGTCTTGAAGGTATGGAAGGATCAAAGTCATTGAGTTTTGATTTTTACTCAAACAAAGCAAATGTTGGATATCATTGAAAATTACCTACTGTCTGAAGGCCAAATTTTTAGGCGAATGGATGGATTAACTCCTATTAAAAAACATACAATATTACAATATTAATTCATTTTTTAAAAATATTTTTAACTTTTCGTCACTCTTGCGACGCTTCCTAAGCGTCGATCCTCCGACGCTTTCAACGCACGAACTTTTTGCCTTTTGTCACTCTTGCGACACATATTAAGCATCAGTATTCCGACGCTTTCAACCCACATTTTTTTTTCCTTTTCGTTGCTCTTGCAACACTTCCTAAGCGTCAGTCTTCTGACGCTTTCAACCTATGCATTTTTTTTCCTTTCGTCGCTCTTGCGACGCTTCTTAAGCGTCGGTCTTTCGACGCTTTCAAACTATGAAAATTTTTGCCTTTCGTCAGAATTTCTACGCTTCATACGCATCAGTATTGCTACACTTCACAAGCGTCAGTATTGCGACACTTTGCAATCGTTGGTATTACGACACTTCACGAGCATCGCTATTGCGACACTTTGAAAGCGTCGGTATTGCGACACGTTGCAAAACGTCGAAAAAAGTGTCGCAATGCCAACGCTTTATTGAAGTGTTGGAATTGCGACGTAATGGCTAACCATGTTTTTTCTGGCCTCAAACTGTCACTCTTGCGATGACTATGTGTCGGAATAACGATGAAGTGGGCGTCAGAAATTGGGCCAAATTTACTAGTGTATGATATGTTTGGTATTTATTAATCTCTTATAACTAATTAAAATATGTTCCTACATTTTAATGAGAGTTGTCTCAAGAGATGTCTGTGAGGATTTCATGCTGTAAGTGTTTTTCATTTCTATTTGAAGGATAAAAGGTATAGTTACCTATATTGCATTAAGTGATCCATTTATCAATCTAGATCTCAAAGATGCATGGTTACACACCAATTTTTCTATGACAAATTAATTTTATATTGTATTACTGCCATTTAAAATTCATGTTTGTTAATTTTTGAAACTAGAATCAAATTCCACTTTTGACAACTCATATGGTCTATATTATAATTGAATTAGATTCCTCTTTTCTAGAAGACCAAAATTGACCTATAGATCGCCCCAACTGGTTAAGTATGAATTAAATTATGAATTATTTTATTTATTAATGAAATATAATGGGTTTGCCTCAACACATGTGGATTTAGTCAAAGCCCCAAGCAGTCCCTCACAAAAGATATAAATAGAAGCTACCTCAAGTTCATTCTCACACATTCTCTCATGAGATTTACATCTTGCACTCTTTTTCTTGGATCGTCTTTTTTGTTTTTCCTCGCACAAGTTCGACGGAAGAAGCCCGTGTAGGGTTCAAAATCACAGGCAAGAGGCTTGCTCTGATTTATGGCTTCTAGGCCATTGCCATAGGCATAGAACTAGTAAAATCAGGCCCAAGCTATAAGAACAATGTGGCAAGGTAGCAACCAAGTTTCCATAGTTGCGGGCACAACATGACAAGGTGTTGACCAGGGTTCAAAGACTAGATCATACTAATTCGGAGTAGATCCACTAGCACAGTGTGTAATTCCAGCATCGAAGGGAGCTATAACTGCGGGAACAACATCTTGAGGTCATGACTAAGGGTTTTTTTTCAGTAGATCTGAGTTATTTCATCTTCAATTTCTTATGTAGTGCTTTCAGAATTCAATTGCTCAGTCACAGATGTTTGTGATCTGTCTTTGAGAGCATCTTCGATTCAAATCTAGGATTTGGAAAATATATTTATTTCTATTGCATATGTATTGGGCTCATTGTACTCTTTGTTGAAAACGTTTTATGACGATCTATTTAAGAGGAAAATTTGAAGGGGTTTTCCCCTTGTGGTTTTTTTCCCTGGTCTTGGACCAATTTTCTATCTCTTATGGTTATGTTGTTGTCTTCTTTATCACTGCATTTATTTTTCTATCTTCAGTTACAGATTATAATTAAATTGCACTGCTAATAATTGGATGCGTTGTTTATGAAGAAGTAATTTGGGCTAAATTAATTGATACAAGATAGAACAATCTGAAAATTTAGCAATTTTTATGCTTAATACTCTTTTGAGGAGTTATATACCGTATTAGCATTTAGCACTTTGTGGATTATGATTCCCTTGTTCCAACCCCTCCCCTTCCCCTCTAATTTTCTCCTTTTTTCATTCCTTTGTTATTTCTTCCTTCACCACCTATTTTATATATTCCTCTAAACATTCCACCCCATCCTCTCTCCATTCCCTTTCATTTATAATCTTATTTAAATAAAATTGGTTTTTTATAGGAACTCTATTTAGGTCTTTAATAAACTGATTAATAACATATACTATTATTAATTTACTCCTTCTATACTATAATAATAACAATATGACATGTGGCACACAACTAGAGGAGGAGAATATTACATGAGGACACTTAGAGAATGGATCGATGTGTAAGGAGATTTATTCTTGGAGGTGCAACACCTTGGGTTTGGGTAAATACCTAGTGTGACAATCATCATCCTTGTATTCTAGAGTGCTCCATGTGGGGTGGCCTTGGTGACTTAGGTATAGGTTTACTTGTGTGGACCTAGTTCATGATTTATGGTGGCCTCCAACACCTATGATATATAAAGGGAGGAGAGAAAATTTTTCATTAATTACTATCAATTTACTCATTATTGCATCTTTGTAATTGAATTAGACAAGTCTTGTAGGAGTTAATATCTAGGTATTGTGACACAAGCCATAAAGGAGACATGAAGATAAATGTTAGCACTAACATTGAGCTTGAGTTACTCAAACTTTTTATTCACTAGTATAGGTTGTGGTTATTGTTGTGGAGCAAGATAAGTTAGTTCTAGGGTTCCAACATTGGACAAGACGTGAATAAGAGAGATAATTATTTGGATGATATTTCATTATTGTCCATGGGTGAAGCAAGGATCACAAGGAAATGTCACATGAACATATGTCGATTAAATATTCTATAATATTTCAGAAATAAAATGGGCATGAGCAAAGCCAAATGATTCACTTTTCTCACGGATATTAAATTTCTAAAATATTCTATAATATGCAACAGACCTAGGGTGGTTAGAAATTTCATTGAATGTTTTATTCATAGTCTTGTTTTTTGAGTGGAGGAGTCTTGAGATTGGTGTGATAAATTTCTTGGAACAAGTCTTTTGTATAGTACTATTGATCTTCCATGGAGTTCTTGGTGCTTGTGTTGAAGACCTAGGTTTTTAGGATGCAAACCCTAGGATGGACATAGAGTCTAGTGGTATAGTT
Organism: Pinus albicaulis; assembly: GCA_034641835.2. NCBI lineage: Eukaryota > Viridiplantae > Streptophyta > Pinopsida > Pinales > Pinaceae > Pinus > Pinus albicaulis. The sequence goes on from CM076573.1 coordinate 136,259,912, forward strand.
GCCTTGTAAGCCTTGAACTTGTCTGATGCAAGTTAGTTAGGGATTACGAACACTAAGAATATGAGTGTTAGTGTGGAGAACTTGCTCATAGAACTTGGAGCTTGATGGACCTTGCTGAGATACCTTGCTTGGGTAAGTGGTTTTCATGTGAAGTGATGTTGTACTTGGAGGTATTCCTATATGATTCTAGATTTGGCTAAGACAGATTCCTAGCTTGAAGGAGTTAAAGGTGAGGGCCTGACTCATAAACCTCAGATATAAATCCTTGATTTTATCAAAGGAAGATGGTAATTATCTCACATCCATTTTCGCAGGAGGAGAGAAGGAGGGACATAAAATCATGTAGTAACTTGTTGAGTTTTATACATGATTTATGATTGTGGACAAAGGTATCTCCCCTAGGTATGGTGGTAAACCTACAACAACAGAGAGAAAAGGAACCCAATGCTTTTCCTTAAAGTAAATATATGATGGAGTGAGGCCTAACTAGAAACTGTCGCTCGCTTTTCCCCTTCTTTATAATGGAATATTCAATTCTAACTCTGATCACCAAAATTAGATCCCACATAGTCAAATAACACAAGCCAAGAAACTGCAAGATGTATGTAGTATCATATAAATACTCTATTCAATAAATCAAAATCGTATTGAAATAAGTGAACTAACAACAACATATATAGGAAAACAAATAATTCTTTTCATTAATATAAATAGAAGGAGATTACAACCATAAGATCTTGTAGAAGAGCTCCTCCAAGTTGTTGAATCATCCTTTCCTTGTCACAATATGCACTTCCAGTAACCCTATGCATGAAATGATAACTACTTACTGAAACATCATAAGGGAATAATCACTCTCGAAAACCAACCATTACATATGAGAGGGTAAATATATAGGAGAGAGGGGTAAGTTAGGAGTTCTTATCCAATTACCATTCTATGGATTTAGATCCACCGTTTATGGACGTATATGATCAAAGGATAAGTGGTTAAAACTCCAATGTATGGTAGGATAGGATCAAAATTTCAATCCAAGATAATTAGTTGAAACAAATTCTGGAAACTCCTAGAGGGTGAAGCTTATGAAATCCCACTCATTCTCCTGAAATTATAGAACCAACATAGGTGAAAATGAGGCTTATCTAATGATGACCAACACTAACCAAAGGGGAGAAATGTGTAATTGAATGCACCCCAATATGCGTTTAGGGAGCATTGGGGCTCAAATAGGGTCATTTAGGGTTGAAATTTTGAGGGGTAAAAGGTACATCCCCAGGGCTTTGCACAAGATGATGAAAAAGGGAATAGGATGTCGATTGATCCCATTATGAGAATCACTTTGATTGGTTGTGATAAAATGGCCTATAAAATAATACCCCCTAAAGTGCAAATTCAAAGATGGTGACGAATAACTACAATGCTTTACCTTGTGACAAGTAGGGATCAAGGAAAACCGACATTCTTCATCTGTTACAATACAAGTATCATCACATATGAATGTTGAGGGAGGCATACACATACTCAGCTCATAAGCTATCATAACATGTATAATGGTCAAAATACCCGTCCGTATGTGCAACAAATAGACTCATGACTAGATGATTGTCTATATGATCACAACCATCATACATTGTGATCTTTGTATAACTCTTAAAATCGCACCATAAAGATGAAACTAGATCTGGGGTCTTCTATCTTGTTCACATGAACAACTAATGTATGAGTATATCCATGTGAATCAATGATCTAGAGTTGAACATGGTAAACACCATATGATTACCAATTAATAATTTAAGTCGTTGGTAGACACGAGAGAAACCACCGATGATGTTAATGACTCTCATGGTACTATGGTACAATCACTATGGTGCGAGTTAATTAACTGATGTCAAAAACCACATAGAATATTTCGGTCAAATTCCATTGATGTAAAAATTTCACTGAGAGTGAGGAAAATTTCCATTATGTATGCAAGCATCAAGATACCAAAATAGTGTTTCTAAGTCAACTTCCTCGATTATATGCTAATGTCGACAAGAAGAAACTTGTCGTAGGAGGACTTTGATGTATCCCCCATAAAAGACAAAAAATGGGTATCATAATTGAGAAAAAATGATGAGAGTGATGTTGATATGGATCTGGACCAAGAAAGGTAGACATGAAATGAAGACTTAAGTGTATTGTATCATAGATCAACTGATGGACTTCTCTTGAACACATAACGAGAGTGAATGGAGTTGGCATCATTGAACCAAAACTGAAATGGAGGCTTAAAAAATGGTATGATAACCAAAAGATATGTAAATTACCCAACCCAATAGCCACAGAGATGAAGTGGAAAGTGGAATGTTCAAGAGAAACTTGTTTCCATTCAACAAATATGGAATTTCCCATTTTCCCAATTTCCCCAACCATACTAGTTAGTACCTCCTTATTTTTTAACAAGATTGAGAAGGATAACATGTGCTTGATATGTAAGTTCATCCTTTGAAAGAATCCATCCAAGTATTTTTAGAAAATCCCTGAGAAGGAGTGGTTTTTCCTTGTCATGTTTGACAATCCCATCATTTTTTGATGTTTTAACGAGTCTATTGAAGTTAAAAATCGACATATTTCTCATGTTTAGAGAGTCTAAAAAGGAGGGGAAAAAGAAAACTCCACATGTTCCTTTTCATAGGTAGTCTCTTAAGTCCGAAAACGTAGAAACCAATACTCAAGCTAACCTGTTAGCCATGTTTGACCAATTTTTCCTTTTTCATAGTTAGTTTATCTCAATCTGAAAAAGGGTTAAACTTATACTGAGTAGACGCCTTTTCATTTATTTTTACAAGCTCGAAAGAAAAAGTGATCGATAATATTTTCATATTTTGGGAGTCTAAAAAGAGCTAAAATAGGACTCTATGGGGTTCCTTTTTTCATCAGTCTATAGAGTCTGAAAAAGAGATAAAGGTGTATTATTTGGTCAAAGTAACCTGTTACACATAGTCAAAACTTGGTAACAACTGTCATCCTCCGAAAAAAACCACAAGATGGATTAAACATACCCATTTCATAGTAAAAATGATGTATATCTAGGTAAAAATGTTAAAAATGAATAAAATAATGAGAAAATGACCATAAATATCCAAAATGACTTTTCGTTTTTACCATTTTTCACTTTACCTTCACCAGTGAATATTTGTAGCCCTTTTTCCCTCAGTATTTTGTAGCTAATTACGACCAATCCAGAGAACCATTTCAACGTAATTCAGAACAAGGTAGGAGCTAATACCTTTATCTATCTTTCCACGGTTTATTTTTGTGTTTTTATGAAAAAATTTCAAGTTTTTGAGGCCCCTTGGGTTCATAAAAAATTCCCTGGGACCAATGCACCGCTTATGTGCTGAAAATGGAATAGCACCTTTGAAGTGGAACACTACAAAAAGAGGTACAACACTCTTTTGAAGCCTCTCAGGGTGCATTGAACACATTTATCGAAGTTTGTTATTAGTTTTGCCTCAAATTTTGTCAGTATTTTTGCATGGAAAAGTCTAATGAGTAATTTTTCGATGTTTCAGGCACCCATTATCACAAAATGTAATTGGTCTGGAGAGAAAGAGAGAATGAATAACAAGACATGGATACTTCAAATGACCCTACTACGATCTAGACCCTTAGAACTGCAGGTTGTTGAAATTATTTTTCCTTCCTGGTATAAGGTAGAAAATGTTGTTAAAGTACCTTGTGCATTCATGGGATGTTCAGGACAAATATTTTAGGTTTGGGGAGAATCTACTCAACACAAAAGTAGATGATATTTAATTTCTGACAAGATTATCAAAGTGAGGTGCCCCCTTCTCCCTTCTAGGTGGAAGAAGTGGTGATGAGAGGCTGAAAGATTACATTCATACTTATTGTAAACCTTGAGTCGTACCTACTAGGGATGGAAATATTAAGACAAAGGATGTGACCCAACTACCTTTGAGAATGATCTTGTTCATCATACCAAGATTGGAAGGTAGCTCGAAATTACATGTGGCAAGCAGATCGTACATGCAGTATGGGGTGGAATGTTTAGCACTGACAATATGCAACGGGAGCGAGGGTGTACCTAAAGGAAAAACTTACCAAAGAAAAGGAAGGGAAGTTAAAGAACTTAGGCTATGGTTCCATATTGGTATATTTTTCCTTAGAGCAGTGTTGGCTTGAGGGGTCTTGACCAAGGTTCAGAGTTTATGGATAAACCAACAAACCCTCCAACTACTGACCCTTTCAGCAGTGATTTTCTTACACAAACCAAAGTCTCACCTAAAGTAGTATGGGGGGGTGCTGGAACTAGGTTTCCGCACCATAAGAGAGTTATTAATTAAGTGGTCCTAAAAAAAAACCAAAGTGAACTTAAACAAATACACGCAACAATTTATAACATAATCACAGAGAATACAAAATCATTAATAGGATAACACAGGAATATTGTTCGCTTTAGCGAAAATAACAAAACACAAGACAACAGAACCCAATCCGAATATTAAAGCAATGTAAATAATTAAACATATCTATTAACCATCAATAATCATGCATAATCAGATAAGATATCCTTGAGAAATCATGTATAAGTAAACAGATAATGCGATCTCAACAGAGCATAAATAGTAACAATTCAGATGCATAACACAATAAAATTTTCCAAAACTATCCTTTCTATTATCTTTCATATCTGTCAATCAATTGTTCATTTCAAAAACCCTTACAAAACCATTACAAACCCTTCCACACACACATCCAGTGGAATCCACACACAACCAGGATTAGGTCTTCACGCACACAGCCAGCATGAGCCTTTCAACCCAACCCAACCACCCTTATAGACACATAAACTTATCAGAACATCAATATCATGAACTTAGAATTAACTACTTAGCTTAGATGCATTATATATATTTATATACACCTAGCGCATAGATACTATGGTCTCAAACCATGGTTTGAGGCCCATAGTTTACATTTAAGCTTATTTACATCCAAATTTGGGACTTTGACCCACCCCAAAGTCCCTTAACTATATTTTCACAGCGCGCACATACAAAAATACAAAAATTGTCTTTAGAACTTATGCCTCAGGGGACCCATCTCCAACAAGCCCCCAACACAAACATGTGACTCGTCTCGAGTCACTGAGGCGTTGGCTCCTTGTCTTAGCTCGGACTGTTTTGACATAAGTCTGGAGAGGGAGCACTAACTCGAGACTCTGCGATGCTACACTTTGTGCTTGTTGAACCATATTGTCTATAGTAGGCCCCTCAATGGCCATCTATATGTTGTGCTAAGTCTGTTTAATGATATTCAAAGTGTTGTCCAGTGTCTATGATAATTGCAACAATTCTTCTCCCCATGGTTGCATGCGCTCCTTCAATACATGTTCCTTTCGATGCAAGTTTTTAATCTTTGTTTGAATTCGTCTGCCCTCTTGCAAATGAGTGAGGCGCTTTGTAAGGACCAATGTAGGCGTGACTTTTCTGATCTCTTCAAACTATTGTTATTTTTGGTTGAGGGCGTTGCACACCTCCTAAACTACCATATCATTTTGGACAGAGGTGAAAATATTCATAGCCTCATTCAATGAACTGTCACATTGGGTGACCACAACAGCAATACTATAATGTGCCTACTTTACTTCTGTTTCTCTCTTCATGTGAACCTTTGGAAGTGTCTCTCGCTACAATTTTGTTTGTAGGTCCGTGACCTGCTACTCATACTCTGTTCAAATGGTTTGTACTTCTACACGTGCAACTTTCAGTACAACAACCAATCATTCCAGCTTCTTATTAGGCGCAGTTGTGGCCAAGACAATTGGAATTTCTTAGCGTACCTAATTGATTTTAGCCTCCAGCACAGTGTGTTGGGCCTCTGCTTCTCTACAAGCTACTTCTCTGTGTTGATGTTGTTGATGTGCTTGTGCAACCTGCTACTTTTCATCCCTTGTCTTCATTTGCACGCTCACCTCTCTATATTGAAGTTAGTCAATGATCACTGAATGTAGCAGATGTAATTTACCTATAGGAAACACCGAAATATTAACATGCACATGACATGTACCAGTGAATTGGACACACTGGTTAGCGCTCTTCTGAATTGCTGGAAGGGGGTTGTGGAAAAATCGTGCATCCCCTTATATTGGTAGATCAAGATCCAATGGTTGTGTGCCTATAACGGGTGCATTGGTTCGAATCGCATGAATCACGCTCTCTTGAATATGGCTCGGCTAAACTTTCAATTCCTGCAACTCGACTTTTACAATCTCCATCGCATATTTTTACTGGAATTCCATGTCACTTCATCGATCTTTTGTTGTAGATGTGACAATGTTCACAATCATTTAGGTTGTCCTCTGTGAGTGTCAGGACCTCTTGCCCTACTTTCTTAGATCCTTTCTGCTTCTTCTGTGATCCACCAGTGGCCTAAGAGCCACACTTAGTGCCTTTTGATGTCTCAACTTCTCCAGTATCCTTAGGTGTAGAGCCATTTTTCTCAAGCACTATTGTTGTGTCAACAGTTTCTCCAGTTTTAGTATGATTTTGTTGCTTCTCTGTGGGTTTATCTATAACCATTACTGTCACTGTCTCTACAAGTTTTTCAGTAGCTTTATCCATAAATTTTCTTGTTGTAGTGCACTTTTTTGTCAGGGTAGGCAGGTCAACCATGCCGATGGCCATTCTGTTCTCACTCTGTATTGGGGCCCTTGTTTTGAAAACTCATTTTTAATATTTTGAATTTTGAAGACACACGGCAGTCGCAACCAAGTCACGACTACAGAAAGAAGTGGAGCTACCGAAGTTGCGAGGGAACAGGTACATAGATGAAGAAAGCAGATGCATGAGTACAGATGAAGAGAATACACAGTAGAAGACAAAAAGCATAACACACAGAAAACAAGAGAGAAGTCGGAAGCAGCTGAAGAAGAACGAAAAGAGGAACTAACAGTTGCGATAGCAGGTGAATAAATAGCAGTCACCCGGCCGAAAGAGAGGAGGATGAGACAGGAGAAGGCATGCAGAGCGACTGAAGGAGATCGGGCATGATATCTCTGTAGTTCCTAGGTTTCTCTTACTTACCTTTCTGTTCCACAAGGCATTTGTATCAAACTTGTAAGGTCTCCTTGCGAAAGCTATGTACTCATGGATTTGGCTGAAGATGTCAATACAATTGCAGGTTGCTGTCCTACGATGTGATTTATATGCATGCATGATGGTTTTGATGATTTAAAATTTTATTTGCTTAATACCTGTTTACTCTTCGAATGTTCCTGCATATATAACTATGTTTATGCAATCAATTCAATGTTAATCATGAGTTGCGGATCCTTCCCCTGCTATCGATCTGTTCCCCTTCTGCATGTGGTTGCGGCACACCTCGGGTGAGACTCTCTGCTCTCCAGAGTAGGGTGATAATGTCGGCGTGGTTATAGACTATAGTGGATTCCCTTGTTGGCCCCAACCTGTGAACCTGGATCTTGCCTATGAGACTTGTTTCCTCGCCAAAAAATGGTTCCGTTGCCTGTACCTGCATGTTATGAGGGGAACTAGATCATGGTATCAAGGATCTTCGAAGGCGAAATACGAATATGGTGGGATAACCATCTAGACCAGTTCGTTGCTCAGCAAGAGAAGTTGACGAATCAAAAGGAAGGCGTGCTCAAGGATCTTGTTCTTTTCTTAGATTCTGCTAGTGATACTTACGAGATCCTCTAGCGAAAATTCCCTAGTGACCTCTATAACTGGTTGCGGAGGTTAAAAATGAAGGTGCCTATGGATAGCTCACTAAAGATAAACCAAAGGTGGGTGCACAAGAATCTGGTGGCTCTGCATCGGTTGGACATTGAATTGACCCGCGCGGTGGATTTTTGGGTAGAGACCACTTTGGACGGATACATTGTGGAGTTTGCAGAAAAGTGCTACCAATCCTTCTCGAAGGCTGAAGCTATTTTCCATTCTGGGTGAAGAGGGAAGCTGCTTAAGGAGATTCCACTGTGGATTAAGGCCCTGATGGTGGACGAAGGGCTGATGGAATTTCAAAAGTCAAGCATGGAAGTGTAAACCCCCAGTGCTGGGGGAAGGGCTGAAGGGACCGATGCTACGTGAAGTGTTAAGAGGGGAGTGGGGATGGATGCTGAGGCCGTGAGGAGGTTGAGGGAGTGACGTGCACATCGGCGGGTGCAGATCGCTGACAGGTGGCGAGAAAGGGTGATGTGGGAGTTAAGACGACGGGAAAATGACTGGAAGAATCAAGAGGAGGTGCCTCAGAGGATAGGAGTTATGGGCACTCAGGCGGATACCCTGGAAATGGAAGGGACCATTGTGGGAGTACGGAAGGTGCATGGGAGCTTGGCCAAGAGAAAAGGGGAGACGACGACTGACGAAGACGATGCAGGTATGCAGCCCGAAGGAAGTTTCGATGGCGAATGGTACATCGTGATGTAGCGGTTGTTTCAAGAGAAAACGACATTCATCTCTCCAGGAAGCCCTACTTCCAAAAATTTGCATGGCAAGGATTCCTACCTTCCCCTGGTACTCTATCAACCTTTAAGCAATATTTTTGTTAAGATACAATCATTGAGTCAATTGCACAGCAGTTCATTGTCGGCAACGACATACGTTAACAGCAGCGCCACTAGCAGTACTGCATTTCCCAGCGGTACAGTCACGCAACCAGGACCCAGAGGGTTTATCCTGGTTACCCCCTCGCAAGTCAATATGGCTGGGTCATTCACCCGGTATCCAGAATTTTCTGGCGGGGGCAACGATGATGTAGAGCAACACTAGTATCTCTGCGAAGCCATATGGAGGGCTCAGAAAACGCTATATGGAAGCTAATAAAGTTCCAAACCACGCTCAGAGAGAGGGCCCTACGATGGTTTATCAAATGGTCCGAGGCCCACCCGAATCCAGCAATCGCAGACGTAAAGCGAGATTTTGTCTGCGAATTTAAACTTCCCCAGACAGACCAGCAGGTTCTGTCCGAGCTCTAGGAGATTAAGCAGAAATAAGGAGAGACTGCATGGGAGCTAATGTGGTGATTCAAGGACGCGATCGGGAAACTTAGCTACCCGATCGATCCAAACCATCAGAGGGATTGGTTCATCAAGGCTTTGCTTCCCTTGACGTGAAACCCCCTCACCTAGCAGAATATTGACAACTTGCAGGATGCTTTGGAATAGGCCATGAAGATAGAGGCCATGGCAGGCTACCCTCAGGAATATTAGGGAGGGCCAGCCCCGCAGGATCCTTCCTTGGTGGGACTGTAGCATCAGATCGCTAGTCTGATTGAAAAGATCAAGGAAATGCAGCCTATAAGACCAGCCAAGCTGAACGTTTGGTGCACTCACTGCCTGGTTGAAGGCCACGTCGCAACCGAATGTCCTTGGCTGTGTGGAAAGAGTGTGGGACCCTCTGTCACGGAAATACAGGGGGGTCCACCCACAGGGGGTGGCACGGCGCTGAGTTCACAAGGGGTATACCATCCACAATAGCCTTATGCGGGGTTCCCATCTCAACCAAACCCCACCGCCATGGAGTACTGCGAGATTTGCCAGACGATGGGGCATCCACATCGAATGTGCCCGATACTACAGAATTACTCTAACGTCCCAAAAAATGTATACTGTGAGTTTTGTGCTTCCACGACTCACAACACTGAGCAGTGCAGAGCTCTCGATGCACTCGTGGACCAGTTGGGCTATCCTTCCTATAGGGTGAACGAGGCTTCCAGAGGCAGAGGCGGTGGTATGCACGGAGCCCGCACAGGGGGACAAGGTCCGGTGAAATGTTACAACTATGACCAGGAGGGTCACGTGGCTCAAGAATGTCCCCTTCCCCAACGTCCTTGGTGTTCCTAGTGCCGTGTGAATGCCCATGCAACAAAGGACTGTCCAGAACTCATCAAGAAGTGGGAGGAATGGGCAAGGCAGAGGGGCACGAATTTGGTAAGCTCCGAGCCTGCAACTCCAGCCATGCAGAAGGTAGCAATCGTCACGCGGGGTGACAAGAAGACGGGAGAGGACGCTCATGGAAAGGAGCTAGTCTGGGCTATTTGGCCCGCCTCCTCGAAGCAACTAATCTGGCCAGACGCGCAGAAGAAGTACTTCTAGGAGGCGGTGGAGGCTTTTGCTTAGTTGAGGGAAACCAGGGGCCTTGAGGTACCCCCGATGATTGGCCCCAGAGAACAGAGCGCTACGAGGACCTTGATTGAGGATTGGCTTCAGTTGTTCCTCAATATTGTTGATAATGCTTCGATGCGGGACCAGCTCAAGTGTACTCTACAGGACGCACTACAGGGGAATACCAGGCTGAGGGAACCTGTGGACACAACACCCCAGTATGTGTAGCGGGTTAAGCGAAACAAGCGACGTGCGAGAAAAGAGTTTCGGATTAATACGAAGGTGGCGGGATTCCAGATCAGCGACACTATGCTTGACTTAGGATCTGACGTCAACATCCTGCCACGGAAGACGTGGGAGGCCCTGGGAAGGACACGACTGACATACTTGCCGATCCAGCTTTGAATGGCAAATCAATACTGCGTTGAGCCAATTGGCCGACTCAAAGGGGTCGAGGTCAACATTGCGGGAGTGAAGACTTACATGGATTTTGAGGTTATTGATATTATGGGAGACAAGGATCCTTACCCCGCCCAGCTAGGCATCGATTGGGATTTTGATAATTACGCCATCATCGACCTCAAAAAGGAGCTGATGATCTTCGAGGATGGAGAGGTCCGGGTCACTCAGCCCCTTGACCCATATCAAGGCCCGCGATATACCGAAACCGTGGACAACCGAGAGGATGCTCAGATGATGGACCACCTTTATCAGATGACTGCTGGGAAGCGGGAGGACTATATCAACCCGACCGAAACCGGCTCTGACAGCTGGCGTAGTGTCCAGAGCTTGGAGTTGGGCTCAGAACTCGCTTGGGAAGATTGGCAGCAGGGTGGGTACGAGACCAGTATGCGGCGATGTGCTGCCATCACCCAAGTCCGCTGGATTGGGGCTGAATTCATAAAATACCCCACCCTGTCGAACATGCAGGCTTTCAATACCTTTATCGCCAAGGTGGAGGACATGGTACTAGAAGGAAGCAAGATACCACTTTTGGATGCCGCACTATAGTCCACATCAGCGAGGTGGTGGAGAAACCAGTGCAACACCCTGTCGTGGTGGAGTTGCATGGCAGATGCTTTGCGGGCACGGTTCAAAGAAGACAAAGGCCCTCAAATCTGGCACAGATACAAAGGGAATTCCGATCTACGGGACCACATGAAGAGCTGTGAGGAGCAGTGGCAAGGTCTGGGATACCTGCAAGAGCTGTGGGTACATCGGTTCATTCACTCCTTAGATACCATCCCCCAGGCCTGGTACTTGGAGGAAGAACGGAAAATACGAACCAACTCCTAGCAGGAAGTCACGAACAAGTTTTTTCAGTGCTTCTCATTCGAAGGGGAGACAAAACTGTTGTCCCGGGAACTACAAGCTATCAAGGGGGTACTATTTCTCCGTGACCCAGAGCCTGATGGGGGCACGTTTGCATCATGTCCAGAGGCCAGGCGCGAGTTGGCTTGCCAACGGATTGATGGCGATCCAGACGATGACAGTCTAGAGGACCTCAGGCACCTATACTTTGAAGAGAAGGAAGGCGAGCGGAATATCAATGAAGAACTGACTACCGAAGGTGTCCATTTACAGCTGCTAAAGACGAAGAAGTTGAACATAGGTACGGAGGAAAAACCCAAGCTGGCTACAGTTGGGGATTACTGGGACAAGGAGATGACAAAGGAAATTTTCAACCTCCTCCAGGAGTATGAAGACTTATTCCCTTCGTCGGTTGCAGATTTGAAGGGTATCTAAGGTGACCTCGGAGAAATGCGTATTGTACTGAAACCGAATGCCAGGCCTGTAAAACATTGACCTTACCGGTTGAACCCACAGATCAAAGAAAAGGTCAAGATGGAGATTGACAAGATGCTGGCCACAGGTCTTATCTTTCCAGTGGAAGAAGTAGAGTGGGTGAGTCCCATTTTCATTTAGAATAAGAAGTACAAGGCGGAGATATGCGTCTGTGTCGACTACCGGAGTCTGAACAACGCTTACATCCATGATCCGTTTCCCACTCTGTTTAGCGACGAAGTATTGGATCATGTTGCGGGAAACGAAGCTTACTCCTTCACTGATGGTTTTTCAGGTTATCATCAGGTGTGCATTACAGAGGAAGACAAGATGAAGACGACGTTTACCACCGAGTGGGGATTTTTCGCATACCACGTAATGTCGTTTGGCTTGAAGAACGCCCCGGCCATGTTTTCCTGGATTTCCATCACTGCTTTCTGAGAGTATATCCACAAGTTCCTGGAAGTCTACATGGATGATTGGACCATCTATAGTTTTCTGAAGAAACATGCCACCTTGTTGCGTATCATGTTCGAACGGTGTTGCCAGTTGCAGATTTCCTTGAACTTGAAGAAATGTATTTTTGCAGTTCCTTTCGGAACGTTATTGGGACACGTGGTATGCAAGCAAGGGGTCTACGTCGACCCCGCCAAAGTAGCGGTGATTTTCCACATGGAAGCCCCTGAAATGGTGAAGCAGTTACGGGCACTGCTTGGGCACATGGGATATTACAGGTGGTTTATCCAAAATTACGCAAAGATCACTGCCTCTTTATAAAAGCTATTGTGGAAGTCTGAAGTATTCTAGTGAATGGAGGAGTGTCGGATGGCCCTCGACACTCTGATGGAAAATCTAGTGTCGGCACCTATTCTTATTCACCCAGACTGGGACAAGCAGTTCCATGTGCATATTGACGCTTCCAGTATTGCACTTGGGGTTGTTTTGGCACAACCCGGAGAGACGACACTGGACCATCCAGTCTACTTCGCCAGCCGCAAATTATCTAATGCGGAAAAGAACTACACCACTACTGAGAGGGAGGCCCTGGCAATGGTGTACTCACTCCAAAATTTCTGCCACTACCTTCTAGGAGGAAAATTCAAGTTCTTTACGGACCACTTTGCATTGAAGTACTTGGTGAATAAGCTTGTGTTGGAAGGACGGATTTGTCACTGGCTTCTACTCTTCCAAGAATTCACGTTTGAGGTGATTTTCAAGCCCGGGAGGTTGAATGTCAGGCCTAATCACTTATCCAGGTTGGATACAGGGGAGAATGATGGCTCTCTTGATGATCAGCTGCTGGATGTTGACCTCTTCCAAGTCGAAGCTGTCCCGGACTACTTGGCCAACATTGCCACCTATCTGACCACAGGGCAGTGCCCTCATTACTACACCCCGCTCCAGAAACGACACTTGGTCGTCCACGCTACCGAATACCAACTGATTGCGGGGCAGCTATACAAACTGGGCCTCGATGAGGTACTACGCAGATGCATACTTGACCACGAGCGCGAAGCTCTGATGTGGGAATTACATAGCGGTGTTGCGGTAGGGCATGTGGGAGAAAAACCCACTGCGAGGAAGGTACTCCAGGCTAGACTATGGTGGCCAATGGTCCATGCAGATTGTAAGACATTTGTGAAGCGATGTGATGTCTTTCAGTGAATGGGGAGGCCCTCTCACAGGGACGAGCTTCCGCTACACCCAGTGCATGTGTTTCGTCCATTCGAGAAATGGGTTGTCGACTTCGTAGGTCCCATAGCCCCGGTTGCCAGGCACTCCAAGGCCAACTACATCATTACCACAACTGACTACCTCACCAGGTGGGCTGAGGTAGTGGTGGTACGTGACTACACGGCGGATACAGTAGCATGGTTCATCTTTGAACACATCATCAATAGGTTTGGATGCCCACGAAGTTTAACTAGCGATTAGGGTACGCATTTCATTAATGACACGGTCAAGTTGCTGCTGGGAACATTTATGATTCAACATCATAAGAGAAGCCCATACCACCCGCAGGCCAATGGTACTATTGAAGTGTTTAATAAAATTCTTGAAAAGGGGTTAACAAAGATCTGCAACGCCCAGCGGGATGACTGGGATGAGCGGCTACCAGCTGCACTTTGGGCATACCAGACTATGGTAAAGCGCTTGACCAATCAGACACCGTTCCAATTGGTGTATGGCCGGGAAGCTATGATTCCCGCTGAGTTCAATATACCCATTACTTTAATTTCCATGTCTCTCAAGTTCTCGGAAGAAGCTTCGCTCCAGGAGTGCTTGCATGAATTACAGGAACTGGACGAGTCCCGGTTTCTAGCCGAATTTCACTAGAAGGTTTAGAAGGATAGGAAAAAAGTGTGGCACGACTGCCACATCAAGAAAAAAACATTCCAGGTTAGCGGAAAGGTCCTCTTATATGATAGCAGGTTTCAGAAGTTTCCAGGGAAGCTGCAGATGCACTGGCTGGGACCTTACTTCATCATTGAGATTCGAGATTCGGGAGCCGTTCGGTTGGCTCAGTTGGACGGTACTATTTTACCTGGGTGGGTGAGTGGCACACGCTTGAAACCCTACCAGGAGTAAGTTTGTTTCATCTTCATCAATAACTCTTGCAGCCGAGAGCACCCGTAGAGTAGCGTAGTTGAATAACTCTCCCGCAATTGGGATGAGCATAGGTAGTCTTTTTCTTTTCTGCATAGCTTGTCAATCATTGCTCTGTTGCGGGGACCACACCACAACCGACTGTGGTCAGGGAGGGGCGTGTCCAGCGTGTCATCCCTGTAGGATTCATAAATGTGTTAGCGTCAGTCCAGGTCATTTCAGTCAATACTTGTGTCATTCCGTAGGATCATCTAGATTTGAATCATAAATTACCATAATTGGAAGTAACCTCACCATAATCATTCTGCCATCATCTACAGTAAACTCAGCCATCGTGTCCGCCCACTACCCCATGCCACCGTCAACAACTATCAAAATACACATTGACATGCGATTGATCGCACGATTATCGCAGAGAAGAATGCCAGCCAAAATTAACTCGTTATTGGGTCTCATCAACTTCACTCGTGCAAGGAAATTCCATAATTTGCATGGAAAAAAGCACGAGAATTTCAGAGCAGTTAGAATTAGAAATTGCAGCAGAGCCAGAGCAGCAGAACAATCCAGACGCACAACACCAAGAGAGGACACCAAGACGCATTCTGCACATTTATCAGCGCCGAGCAAAAATGTCGAAGGCCCTCCCATTCGTCCTGGAACCAGAGCTCGACAGCAGGATCCACAAGACCGAGTCCCTGGTTGGGAAATACGACAGTGTAGCCTTGATAGATGCCAACCTTTCTGACTCTGCCGAATTCCCGGCACTCCACTAGAAGGTGTATATGGAGCACTACTACAGCACGGCCGGGCATGCAGCCAACAGAATTTTACCAGCATTCTAGGGCCTTCAGAAATATTCCCTCATGAATTTATGAAATCTTCCGGTCTTCGGGACCACAGGACCGGTGTTGCAGTGCGCTCGCTTCTTACTCAACCGCATTCAGAATGGGTCCTTGTGGCTGAACATGGAAATTCTTATTCATGCTGAAGACATCCATCGTCTGACCGAGCTTTCACAGAATGGTGCAGATGTCTTGACTGCATGTCAGACCACCTCCATTCGAGTGCGGAAGTCAGGAGACGCAGACCTATATAGAAAATATGGCACCTGGCGGGGAGGGAAGGGAGCCAAGATCGAGCTTATCAATAAGCCTGAGATTAAATTTGCCTGCTACCTCATTGCCAGCAAGACAATGAGGCACTACACAAAGGGCGAATGCACCTTGGAAACTATCTCTATTGCAGAGCACTGCGTTCAGGGTGCCAAGCTGAACTGGTGCTCCTTCCTGTTGAAAGAGCTATTTGATGCATGCAAAGATAATCACAAGTGTGCTACCAGCTTCATTTATGGATACTTGATCGTTGCTTTTCCCATGTGGAAATGGCACACTCCTCTTGTCAGGATACTAGTGGAAATTTCGGAGGGCCAACCTCTCGCGATGAAGTTTGTTCCATGGAAGGTGTCGACTGATCCGAGCACTAAACAGGTGAATGTGGAAGCATTTCGGACCTGGTACGGTTTGATGGCGGATGTCATAACCAGTCGACAACGTGTGCCCAGAAACCTGTAAGATGAATACAGTGAACAAGTGTGGTTTGGGGTAAGTCACAGGCATACTTACCTTTGAACCACTTGCGTGCCGGCAGACACCTTCCGCATGATGCCGTTGAAATTCCAGCTGGAAGATGCCGCCTTCCATAACGAGGTCTGTTCGTGGCCGGGGGTCACGATGGCAATCCGCGACGGGATACCCAGGTATAACTTCGAGCAGATGTTTCCACATCAGCAGCCTACCGAGACGGACGCGACAGTGCCACCACAGGAACTCCCAGAGCCACTTGTCCCTGTCGTCCACCACTTGAACACTCAGGTACGTAATTTCAATGTGGCGGCCCAGGTTATTTCAAGCGGTGTTGCTCCGTTCCTTTTATTTTCTGAGATTCAGCTCGCTCGTTCTACCTCGCACCCCCATAAAACTCCTCTCACCTCCCCCATCCCCACTGTCCTGTTTACCTCTGCAAGTCCAATCATCACTCTGATGGGAGAGAAAGGCCTGACCCCAGATCAATTAGAACCCCCTCCGGCCAAATGGGCTCGCACCACCGAAGAAAACCGGGTGGCGGACCTCACTGATGATGATCCACCACTACCGCCAAATACAGGGGTGTTGATATAGGAAGAACCCCTTATTGACCCTTCAGAGTTCATTAACGTTCGACCTCCATCCACAGTTCCACCTCCAACCACAATTCCACCTCCACCTACCACCTCATCCGCTCCATCTAATTCATCTGCTACCATGTCTGACCCACTCATCCAGGAACTCTTTGGTGGGGACCACGAGGCTGAAGTTGACTCCAGTACTGCAGAAGTGGTACCCCCAGTCGACCCCGTGGGAGAACCCCAAGTCTCTCTGTTTGCTATATTCACCCAGATGGCTCACATTAATGCCGACTTAGCCGAGGCTCAGCCTGAGCCTACTTTCCCTCCACAAACTGACCCTGTCGATCAGCATCAACGGCCGGATTTGAATATGGCCGACTCAATGCACCCATAGACCCCACCGCCATCCCTTCCAGAGCACTTGACTCGATCAGTTTCCAGTGGGTAACCTTTGCAAGAAAGGAGGCCGGATCAGGGCACTTCGGGGAGTGCAAACTTAGAAACATGGGGTATAGCTCAGCTGTACTTATTTATCTAAAGGGAGGCCCAGCAAGCCGAAAGGCTTCATTTTGAGCTCCAGCAGCGGTGTGACGAGCAGCAACAATAGATTACAGTGCTTAATGAACAGCGCGACCAACTCCTCACCGCACAAGAACAATTGAAAGATCAGATCAACAACATCTCCCGCGTGTTTTAAGAGTTCTGGCCAACTGTCAGGGCCCACTATACTCTACTGCCTGCCGATGTCTCAGAGATGAGTGTCATAGCCCAGTATTTCCACCTCCGGATCGCTTTCACTGGTCTCCACATGGAAAATCAGGAGCTTCAAGCAGCGTTAGCCGCACGGCGGGAGCTGTTCGATCCAGCGCTTATCTATGTAGCACAGGTCGTAGCCAAGAAGGGCGAGGCCACTCACATGCAAGAAACTCTCCACTCTACGGCATGCGAGGCTCACGAACTCCTGAAGGGTCTTCAGGAATGCTCACTAGCCCTTACCGTCAAAGCGCAGCCCATTTCAGCGCAGCTACAGCAGGTTTCGAGGGAAATTCAAGAGGCCACGAACCCCGCGAGGTTGACTAGCTATATGCCCAAGCCGACGATATTGAAGTATAGATCCAGCAAATAGATGCCAATTCATCCATGGCCAAATGGGTCATTCGTGAGCTCTGCCCGCCCCTCTAACGCAGTGCCAGGACGATGCAACACCTGGCCGCCGAGGCCGAAAACCAGATTAGCTCGGTGTTCGGGACTATACCGGCGCACATAGAGGAGGCCGATGTCACCAAGATTGCTGAGGAAACAGATTCACTACTATAAGGGTGGTAGCAAGATGTGTCGGACTTCACTGAGCTTAAAGCTACAGTGTTTCACAAAGTCCCCGAGTTGGGGCCCTTGTTTGAACAACAGACTGAAGGCGCACAACGAGAACAGGAGCAAGCTGGAGGCACACAGCGCTAAAAGGGCACGGGATCAAGCAGGGCGATGGAGATAGAGACTGTCATTTGTGATTGACTCGGGAACGAGTCAAGAAACTGTGGTCGGGGCCTGCTGGGGCCCTTGTTTTGAAAATTCATTTTTAATATTTTGAATTTTGAATAAAGGACATATTTTGGGTTGCGGGATGAAGACACATGGTAGTTTCAACTACAGAAAGAAGCGGAGCTACTGAAGTTGAGAGGGAACAGGTACATAGCTGAAGAAAGCAGATGCATGAGTACAGAAGAGGAGAATACACAGCAGAAGACAGAAAGTAGAACACACAAAAAACAAGAGAGAAGCTGGAAGCAGCTGAAGAAGAATAAAAAGAGGAACTGACAGTTGCGATAGCGGGTGAATAAATAGCAGTCAGCCAGCCAAAAGAGAGGAGGATGCGATAGGAGAAGGCATGTAGAGCGACTGAAGGAGATTGAGCATGATATCTCTGTAGTTCCTAGGTTTCTCTTACTTACCTTTCTGTTCCACAAGGCATCTATATCAGACTTGTAAGCTCTCCTTGTGGAAGCTATGTACTCTTGGATTTGGCTGAAGATATCAATACAATTGCAAGTTGTTGTCCTACGATGTGATTTATATGCATGCATGATGGTTATGATGATTTAAAATTTTATTTGCTTAATACCTGTTTACTCTCTGAATGTTCCTACGTATATAACTATGTTTATGTAATCAATTCAATGTTAATCATGAGTTTCGGATCCTTCCCCTCCTATCGATCTGTTCCCCTTCTGTATGTGGTTGCGGCACACCTCGGGTGAGACTCTCTTCTCTCCAGAGTAGGGTGATAATGTCAGTGTGGTTCTATACTACAGCGGATTCCCTTATTGGCCCCAACCTGTGAACCTAGGTCTTGCCTGTGAGACCTGTTTCCTTGCCAAAACTCTGATTAGATCATCTTCAGTCACCAAATAGGGTAGCCCATACCACACTCCCACTACAGTGCCCATTGTGTGGATTGGATGTTGTGAAACGTGGCTTTGAAATCCTCAATCATTTTATATTGATCATATAGTGGGGGTGACCATTTTTCCTTGGACTACATTACTTGGTTTAATGTTTCATCATACAAAACCCAGAATATTTTATTTTTCTTTCCGTGCATGGGGTCTATAGAGTTCCATAGTGTTGCATAGCACGCAAATTCGCACATTTTCTCTTAAATTTCTGGGAACTATGTGTCTTTCGAGGTTCTCTATCTGATAAGTGCAATCAATAAGAGGAGCCAAGCATACTGGAAGGGATTTTCTTCCTCCTGTGCCTCGCACACATGCTCTAGGAATTATTTGCAAAAATACCTGCACCAGTTGCAAATGGCACCCTTTTTACATCTATCAAAAATCGTAATGACATGCGCAGGCACATCTTGCGCATCGTTTTGTAGGCCAATATGAGTGTACCAAAATGTATAGTGGGGTCGCTAATTTCCTCCACAACAAAAACTCAGTTCTTGCACGTGACGCATTTTTTCTTGATTTGGTCTGCAACCGCCTTCCCTTGTGCTTTACCTCCAAAATCCGCAATAGATTAGGCCCCCTTAGTAGATAGACCTATTATTCTATGAATCAACTCTGCATCAATTGAGATATATTGTCCCAACCAGAGCGCATCATCGTGGATCAATGTCGGCAACTGTTTGACACATATATCATTGATGGGACTACATCCAAAATGAGGGATATGCAGAAAATTGAGTAGGTCTGCTTTGTGTAGACCTAACATTCCCCTCTTTGTCTTGATGTGCACCATGCCTCCTTCATAAGTAACTTGATCCGAATAGAGCTCTCACACGAGCTCAGGAAACTTCTCAACATATACGATGTCCCAGCCATTGAACCTCAGTTTTGGAATCTTTGTGAGCATATCCCCTTCCATTGGGAAATTTTCTAGGATCAGGGGTACTTGGATACTCACGCGCACCTTATCCAAGTCCTTAGGTTCCTTTATAGTGGGTTTGCGTGGCGCAATATAACTTGGTAGCTACGAGAATGGGGTTACTTCAATGACTTCTTTGTCTCCTTCCTCAATTGTCTCTGGAACTTCTTTCATGGGCCTTTTCATTTTCTCTCCCACAGAATGGCATGGTCTTGGGGTCTTTTCTCTTGGAGATATGCTCATTCTAGAGTATTTCCCCTTCTTTGTTCTGGAAGGCATGGGTGTTTCCATAATGGGTACTTCTGGAATAGCAAGGTCATCACCTGGTATCATTCCTCTCATTTCACCCTGAATTACATACCCTATCCCTCATCGATGCAATGCGTCCTCAAACCTTCGATCCAAACCAGACATAGAAACAGAAAATGCGAAGGAAATCACAGTGCTCAAAGCATAAAAATCACTCATAACACAAAGGGAACTATCAGAACCCCATAGGGCATATTTATACTTGCGGCGTATATTCAACGTCTCCTTGTACATTAATGAGGCTCCATTACTCACAAAAAGGTCCCTAATCTGGAAAATCCCTTCATTAAATGCATCCTAGATGCCCCCAAAAATGGTAATAAATTTTTCTTATGCAGTTTTAGTATTCCAACGGCTAGTTTTTGACACTTTTGCGTGTCATTGAACCTCCTGGAGTAGATATCGCACACGCATCGCACCTTATTGCACATATAATCCAGAGTCGAGGATAACCATCTAGAAGCCATCCCCCCAAAACAAGCTTGTTGACCAGGTAATTCAAAGCATATCCGTCAAATCCCTCAATAATTGCAAACTTCTCTGACATTCATCATCCCAATGGAGTGTCACACCTCTTCTGAGTAATTTGGTCAAGGGAATAGTTATCAACTCATACTTTTGAATGTGATTCTTGTAATCTCCATCAAGGCTCAGCATGGAGCGCACTTGTCTGAAGTTTCAAGGGATCAATGTTCCTTTGACTGTGCTCGAGTCCCAAACTTCCACAAGTGCCAATTGTATGCAATTCACAGTCTCCCTTATCGGTGCATTAATAATTTATGGGATCAAATCCTGGTCATCATGTTCTGATCTAAAGGTAAGAATAAAACTAGTGCCTCTGCGTAGCTCAGTCTCCAAGTACCATTCAGTATGCACCTTTTCCAGTGTGTGAATAAACATATGGACCCATTCATGTCCTAGTTCTACACCCCATACCTGATTCCACTTGGCCAAATGTCCACGCAGATCCTATTTTCAAGAGTATACATCCTCCATTTTAATGACTAGACATTCAAACCACAGCGTCATCTTGGACACACATTCCTCCCAATTTCCCATATTCTCCTTATGTTTTTCCCGCCATATTGCTAGAGTAGCACGCAAACCAAGATCCAAAGCATGAAATATTTTTCCTTCAGGCACAATCCTTTCCATCTCTCCCATAAACATGTTTACATCTATTGATCCATCATAGTGCGGTAAATAACATACCTCAAATGTTATACAATGCAGAGATTGTGTCACACAATTACAACCCAGCACAGACACCTCATGCAGTCAGTTTAAAAAATTCTCCTGTTCTTCATCATAGTCTGAAAAACAAGAGCTATCCTTCTCCCATTTAAGAGTCTTGTCTGTTGTTGGATTAATCCAGTCTTCCTCGCGTAAAGTTAACTTATATATTTGATTGATCTCATCCTCAGCACGCACTGGTTCAGTATACCTTGGCCTGTCGTAGGATCTAGAGGAATGATTACCCTGACTTCAGTGCTCTCAAATTCCATTCTTCTTCTCTTCATATTGATAACACCATCCATGTCAATGGCCCAATCCAATTTTAGCAGCACATGATAGGGATTAGTATCATAAAAAATATTTATGACTTCAAAGTCTGCCATCACCTTAACACCCTCTATATTGACCACAACATGTGATAGCCTCCCCAAAGGAATGATCTTCTGCTGATTAGCCATGCACAGTTGGATAGTAGACAATTCCACTAGAGTTGCCATGTTTGTTTAGGTAGAACACTAGCATCTGATCCAAAATCTAAAATGACTTGATCCATTTCATAAGCACCAATCTGCGCAGTCATACGTATCTCCCTACCTTTTCTCTTCTTGTTCTTTATATATTTCATTGAATACTCGATGTTCTATCATGGTTTTTTCCTTTTCTTCGCAATTATCTATCAATGTCTGCAAATTTTCAACAGCCTACTTTTTGCACAAAAACTTTATGCATGCTTGTAAAAATGGTTTAATCTCCTCATATCCTCCTGCTTCCTTCAGTGTTCTACCAGATGTTGATGTACCTCCTTCTGCAAATTATTTCTGTGTTTCAATGAAGGTTTCTTTTGCGTGTTGAATATTAAATCCTTATTTGTTTTCAGGTGCTTTTTGGATCCATACATCAATGGCAGGTTGTTTTCCATTATCTTCATTAGTAGCTACACCACTCTTGGTAACTACATTCACATAGGGATCATCTTCACGAGTTTCTGCATGAACCATCTAAATATTTTGTGTTGGGGTCTCATTTTTCTGTATTTTAGTAATGAAGACAAGACAATCTTCTATAAAATGGTCAAATTTTCTATAGTACCTGCAAAAATTTCGCACTAGATTCAAAATGTCACGCACATAATGACCAACATCAACGTAGTTATAGAAAATCACTTTTCCTCTTCCTCGACCAGCTGATACACATCCTCATCCTCTTCCTCTACTCTGGAATCCTCCACAACCAGAAGGGGATGTTCGTGATGTAGGCTCAACCTGCATTCTATATATCACGTCTTTATCCAACATCATATCAAAAGTGCGACAATGTTTCTCATCATTCCCTAATGACGAACATAACTTGCAAAATAACTACGCCAAGTTAGGCTGATATTTTCCAATCCTTGGACAAGAATCTGTGTCATGCAGTCCAGCAATTTGACATATAGTGCACCATACAATATTCTTTAAGGGACTAGGACCTCCAACATTTAGATAATTGTTGAATACAGGACATTGGTCTTTATGGTGCCGAGAATATTTTCATTTTATACACCACACCTCTATGCAGACCTCCTTCCCTTTGTCTTTGCGGAGAATTTGAATTTCTAGATGCATGGCTTCCATTTTTTGGGGTAGCCTCCAATTTCATTGAAATTTCACAACCTCGGCTTGAGTGGAAATATTTTGATGACCTAATGGATGGTGCATATGTGGGAGAAACATCGCAATGAACCATTATTTATGCTAAGTATCATCAATAAAAAACCCACCATCACTGATGGTGCGCTTCAATTTCTGATCGTCCTCCCATAAAGATTCATTAGGTTCCTGATTAATCTCCTTCATTTCTATCACCAACTATGTGTATGACTTAGGCTTCTTAAACTACTCTTTTAGGGCTTTAATTTCTTCCGGGGTAGAATTAGGGTTTTCTTGTGCATTCCTAATGTACCAGTCCAATTCACGATCTTGGAATGCAGTAGCCATTTGTGCTTTTCTAATATCAATATTGTTAACTTGTTGAGCCTTCCATACAGTCTCAGTTACAAAACAGAAATGATCAGTGTCCTCATTTCCAATGTCTCTAAAATTAGGTAACTTCATGGATACCACCATATCTACTTCAGGGGGAGGTGGAGGTGAAGGTGGAGATGGATTGAGCAGTGGAGTAGGTGATATGTGATGTGAGTTCAGAAATGGAGTGGATGAAGTGGGAAACATATTCAAGGGTTTCTGATGTGACAAGCTTTCTTCTTCAGAGTCACTTGAGCTAGTAGTTTCTAGTTCAGGTTCATTATCAGATCTAGGCTTCGGAGGGATATAAACGAATAGTATATTCTTCCAAAACGTGTAATTGAACCTCTTTTATGCATTCAAGCAGCATGTTCGCACAGTCAGCCCCGTTCACACAATAGCATTTTCAGAAATAATTTTAGTGAGAGCAGGAACTTACCTCTAGGGCCTTTGAAAAACCTTATTTTTGCTTCAGAATATGACACAAATTGGTCAATGGAAAATTCAGTCAAAAATCCTCCCAGAAGGTAATTTATCCAATGATCTACTATGCGAGTGATTTTATTATCAAAAATTTCTACTTTCTGGATCAATTTGGGAGTCCACTGAGTGACTACGTCATCCTTTATGTAGTGATGGAATTCAGCTAAGTGCGACAACCACTCCTGTAGTTCATGTGCAAAGGATCAAAATAAATTTTCATAAATTTATGTATAAATACATTTTTGTACCACTGTTTTTCTCATATCTTAGTGCTTCTATTATCTATGAGTGAAAATTCAAGGATCTTTCTATCTAGCCAAACTTGTAATTTGTTGCGTGACGGATGCCACAACATAAAATCTCCCTCAAAATTATGATCTTGACCCAAGAAATGGAACCATTTGTTAGTTTGAGGGGTCCTGACCCAAGTTCTAAGTTTATTTATAAACCAACAAACCCTCCAAATACTGGCCCTTTCAGAAGGGATTTGCTTGCACAGACTAAAGTCTCATTCGAAGTAGTATTGGGGGGGGGGGGGGGGTGTTGGAACCAGGTTTTCACACCTTGAGGGAGAAATTAATGAAGTGGTCCTCATAAAAAACCTAAAGTGAACTTATACATATGTGTGCAACAATTTATAACAAAATCATAGATATTGCACAATCATTAACAGGATAACACAGGAATGTTGTTCAATTTAGCGTAGATAACAAAACACAATAGAATAAAACCTGATCCAGATCTTTAACCAGTGTAAACACTTAAACATATCTATTAACCATCAATAATCATGCATAATCAGATCATATATCCTTGCAAAATCATTAATAAGTAAATAGATTATGTGATCTTAACAGAGAATACACAGTAATAATTCATATGCATAACACAGTAAAATTTTCCAAAATTGTCCTTTCTATTATCTTTTAGATCTGTTAATAAAATTTTCCTTTTAAAAACCATTAAAAAACCCTTACAAACCCTTCCACGCACACAACCAGCGAATTCCACACATAGCCAGGACTAGGTCTCCATGCACACAGCCAACGGGAGCCTTTCAACCCAACCCGACAACCCTTACAGATGCATAAACTTATCAGAACATCAATATCATGAACTTAGACTTAACTACTTAGCATAGACACATTCTATCTATTTATATATTCCTAATGCGCAGATACAATGGTCTCAAACCATGGTTTGAGGCCCATAGTTTACATTTAAGCCTATTTACATCAAAATTGGGGAATTTGACCCACCCAAATCCCCTTGACTCTATTTGCATAGTGCTCACATAAAAAAATACGAAAAATTTCTTCGAAAATTGTGCCTTGGGGGACCCCTCTCCAACAAGTGGGTACCATTACTGCAGCCTCAACATATTGTGCTTAATCCCTTCAATTCGTGGGTTCCATGGATGAGGAGGTGAATAGACCACATGGCCACACATGCAGGCACATTAGTGATCAGCTTTTCACCAACCTTATTTGGATGTTGGCACAGAAACTTCATCGCGATTAATGAGTATCCTTACACAAGGATGGATTTCTATGATGATCTTGATCCCATGCTGTCTAAGAGAAAGAAATAGGATGCTACAGGTAAGATAATTTGACCTTCAATTTTTATGAAGTTTAAAAAAAAAAAAAAAAATTCATGTTCGTGAGACTAAACTATTTTATTTTCTCATGCAAACATTAGACCTGTTTGACCAGTGGGTGCTACATATTTCCATCGCATAGAGAGACAACCACAAGAGGAAGCAGTGGAACCATTACATGTCACTGCGGTGGGATGGGATGCACTACAATATCTTGAGGTAGCAGAGGTCCTATCTGGGGTAGAGCGCCACATGGATGGATTAACCCATGAGATTGATGATACTGCGGTTGATAAACTTCCAATTTGAATTCAACAACATACCATTGGGGTACCTAGTCATATTGGTTGATTTTTGTGTAAGATAGCTTGTGCAGTGTCATTTTACCATGAGCAGCACTGATTGTCTACTTCGATGTTCCCATGTATTTTTTCCTATATGGGCAATGTAGCCATATGTGTCTCAGGGCACACATTTTGTAAAAGAAAACTTATCATATATATCTATATTCAATGTTTCATTTTTTATATTATGCTTTCAAGATAGTGTGATGTGAATTTAAAGTTAGTTACATTTGTTACAAATTTCTATGTAAAACTAAATTAGCCACGGAATATGCTAAAGTGTTTATATTTATAGAAATTTTTTCATATTTTATGAATTTGAAATGTACTTCCTGAAGACCATCTCTCAAAAGCATAAGAAGGATGGTAGGATTCCTCACTAAATATATATTTTCGAGTTGTAGTACTATGAGATTTGAGTTGAGCCTAATGAATATAGGATAGGTACCATGTCAAATAGCATCATATAGTAGCTTTACCACTATGCTATACTCAACGATGTTGTTAGTAGAGTGACCAATTTAAATCTATTGCATACTCACTAGCTCACCATTTGGAGCAATGATGGCCCACGTTGTGGAGGATAGGTTATGAGTACTACGACTAGCACAATCGACATAACTAATATACGGTTTGAGAGAGGTTGGCATGTGCAAACCAAAGTAAAGAAGGATCAACAGAAACCATGGGAAAATATGAAAAAAAATACTGCAAACACACTCAACACACTTATAGACAATATGTACATAGTCTTCTATGCATGGGATCAAGAATAGTATTTTTTGAGATATAGCCCATTTCGAGGCTGCGATAGTGAAATAAAATCAAGATATAATAACTCATAAGCCCCTTATGTAGGACACGTTTGACAATGTATGTTACCAACCACATAGGCTGGTACTTTCCTGGGCCTAACTTATCCGTCTCCTAGTCATATAAAAGTACCATATATCCTTTCAAGAAGAATCTAGTCTTGACACTTTTGTCATATTGCGCTTTGATGCATATTTTATGACCTTTGTTGGTGAAAGAGAAATTACGTCGGGTCTCATCCAATTGAGTTAAGTGTAAAATATGCTCCTCTTCTGCGAAGATAGCAGGGAGAATTTCGATAGCTAGCTTTAGCGATGGAATTTCTCACTCAATGGGAAGGATCTCTTCAAACCGGAAACCAACTAAAATGGTGTGAAGCCAGTAGTAGTCCTTACTGAGGGTCGATATGCCCACAAGGAAACATAGAGAAGTAAATTCTAGTCTGATTTATGGACCCCTATCATATGTTGAAGCACCTTCTTAAGAAATTTTTTGATAGATTCAGCTTGTTTGTCAGCCTGAGGATAATAGGGAGTGGAATTTTCATGTGAAAGTCCCAATTTTGTAGTCAATTCGGTCATCATATGATTATGAAAATTTTTCTCGTGATCTGTGACTATCGCTTGTAGAACACCAAACCTAGCGATCATGTGGTTGAAAAAGAAGTACGTGGTCATTTCACCTGTGTTATTTAAAGTAGGAATCACTTCATCCTATTTATTAAAGTAGTAAACAATGACAATGATATTTCCATGCCATCTAACTGACTGAGGGTTACATGTCATAAAGTCGATAGCCCATTTCACAAATGGACAAATGAAAAAAACATGATGCAGTGGAGCAGGTGCAACATGGAATTTTTTATCATATATCTGGCAAGTATGACAATTTTGAACTATGAGGATGCATTCACGGAAAATGGTGGGCCAAAATTAGTCAACGCATAAGATATTTTACACAATACCGTAACCAGATAAGTGTCTTCCACATGCTCCTGAATGGAGATCATGAAAAAATTTCTCAGCCTCCTTAAGGGTGAGGTACCTCCGTAAGATTGTATTGGTACAAAAACAATAAAGGGTGTCACTAATAATTAGATACTTTCGGGACTCGTAAGAGATACGTTGCTACTGAGAGCGAGAGGTATTAGGTCAGAAATTTTGGGTCTGGAGAAAAATCAGGAATCTCCATACCACGGGTCAAATGATGATATAAAAAATAATTACTAGTCAAGTATGGAATATTCAAATGTAGATTCGACATCAAGGGAGGGAAGATCACACATTTTTTCTATGAAACTAAGTATTTATTTGACTTTTATTTGATGAATTCTAGGTAAAACTCCTGGATAAGAACTATCCATTTAGAGTACTTTCCCCCTAGCAATTGGCATGACAGTAAATATGTCATTTGGTTGCAATCTAAAACAACCCTAATTTTCTGAGGTAATATGTAATGGTGAAATGTCTGGACGGATTGAACGACTACCAAAGCCAACTTTTTGATGTGAGTATAGTAGATCTCAGTATCATTGAGGTTATGAATCAAATAGTAAATGGGTTGTTCAGTCCCAATGTCATCTTATTGGACCAACACAATAGCTATAGTAGAGATGGCAACAACAAGATATAGTAAATATCCACGTTGAAAGTGAGGGGGGTATAAGAGAGATTCCTGAACCAGTACATATTTCAAGGCATCAAATTCTTTCTGTGTAGTGTCATCTCAATGGAAGGGAATCTATTTCTTCAATAACTGAGTAAATCCTTTGCTGAACTCGATGTAATTAGGGAAGAATATCCTCAAGAAGTTAGCTTTCCCTTGGAATATTTGTAACTAAACTAAGGATGTGGGCGTAGGAAAATCAAAATTTTCCTAGACTTTGAGAGGATCAATATGAATTCCTTGCCTGGAAATAACGAAACCAAGGAGTCGACCATAAACAAAATAGAACACACATTTGTGTGGGTTAAGTCAAATGTTATAATTCCTACAATGGAGAAAAATGGTAGGTAAATGGAGAGGCTGATAAGCCTGATGCTTGGAATGAGCATGCAGATCATCCAAATAGGGTTTCATGATATGCTCAATATCATGAAATGAATAACCCATAGCATGTTGAAACGTGGCTCCTACGTTCTTAAGACCGAATGGGAGTTTCTTATAAGAGAAAGTACTTGAGGTACAAATAAATATTGTTTTGGGTTGGTCTGCTGGTAGAATGTTGATTTTGTTGGAACCTGAGAATCCATCCATAAATGAATATATCTCACAACAAGCACAATCATCAACAATTTGTAAACGGGGTAAAATAGTTGTCTTTCAGATAAGCTCGATTAACATCCTTATAATCGATGCATACTCAAATCATGCCTTGTTTCTTCATGACAGGGACTATGTTTGAAGCCCAATAGAATAATGGAATGTGGTATATAATACCATCCTGAAGAATCTTTTCAACTTCAAATTTTATCCTAAAAGCCTTCTTAGGATGGACTGGATGGAGGCATTTCTGGACGGGTTTACCATTAGGATACATTTCACTTTCATGCAAAGCTATTTTTAGGTCGATACCTATAATTTCTTGATGTGTCCATCCAAATACATCTCTAAATTCACGAAAAATGGCTTGATAAGTATCTACTTTAGATGAAGAACAAGATACTTCGATGTAGATTTTTTTTTACTATTCCTAGCTTGATCAAAATATCGAGAGGAATGGTTTTTTTGATATTCTAGAGGTTATTTTCATAGTTGATATCATGAATGAAAATGAAATTAGTAGACGATTTGATTAAGTTAGGTAGATGCCAACCACCTATATTATATTCTCTGGAATCAGGAAGGGAGGATTGATGATGATGCTCGTCCCATGACACGTCTTTTGACATCATGATCTCCATGATTCTTTCATCAGTTGAGAATATATGCGAGAAAGGATCGGATGGCATGCCATAATCAAGAGATTGATATACCCAATTGATTGAAGAAAAATTATGGGCCACAAAATCCAAGTAGATGGTTTTGTAGTCTTGCTCAACAGGGTTGAGGGATGTCCAATCGCCTAAACTTTGGATGTTAGTTTCATCTGGTACAATACATGGATCATAGAGGATGAGATCATATTGATATAAGAAAATGGAAATGAGGATATGGAAGGGGGAGGAGGGGGGAAGGAAAAAGTCCCCATAAGTGATGAGTCCTTCAATAATCCAACTCCAACATGTTTATAGGAATGTAGGGCTTCCCCTACAAGAGGTACACTTCTAGTAACAATGGAATCAGAGGAAAAGAAGTTCAGTTGATCTATGGTTGTGGTCCTGTCTTTATGAGGAAATTATGTCATGTGGAAATAGGTCAAAACAACGGTATCAATAGATTAAACCCATGTATGTCCAAGTAGAATATGATAATCAAGAGGTCCATAAATAACTTCTATTTAAACAAAGACGACTTTTCCCCCAAGTTCCACTTGGAGGGAATTCAATATTCCACAGGGTGTATATGTCCTTCCATCAAAGGCTTTTAGCATGGTGGTTAATTGATTCAGTTGAGGTGAACCACTCACCTTCCAAAAATACATAGCCATGATGCAGGTCGATGTTCCCTCGTCCACAATGGAATGATGAATTTTCTTAAAATGGATAGTGACTTGAATCATAAAATATAACTAATTTGGAAGATGAGAAATATAGTTTTCATGAGAGAAATCCACTAGGTTGGAATCCGATGGATCCATACATCTAATAGCAAAAAATAAGGTGTTCTTTTGGGTGGGGAAGTTTTGCAACATCTTAAGAGTATACATGGTTGATGGCGATTGAGCTAAGTGTTCAACGACGTTGTAATTTTGGGAATCTCTTGAAGAAGAGTTGTAATCAAAGTTATGAATAACACCCTTCAGAGGCTTGAAAGTAAATTCTAGAGGCAGAACATAATCATATGAGGTTGATGCATAATTGGAAAGTTGATATGTATCCTGACCATTTGGTGCATTCACATTACCATAGTATTTGTTTCAAGTGGCCACAAAAATATCAGATCTCTACTTTGAGGATGAAAGTATCAAAACCTTAGTAATTCGTGATCAAGATGAAAATATCATGATGTAATGTATTATAACATTGATGCAGGTCAAAATAAGGAATTGTTGGATGGAGCTGCAATTGAACCCTAGCTCTTGCCCTATCCCTTGGGTTCCTTTGTGGTTTCCCAGGTTTGTTGCAGGCTCTGCACTAGTGGCCCTACTTTGCACTGCTCCCAGCCTCTGTGACATCTGCTATGGAGTAGAATGCTCACCACGCGAGGTCCTATTTCAAAGAATAGGTTGTGGGCTCCTCCCACACTCCTAACCTTTCATTCTTTACGTGCCTAATAAAATCTTCAACCTCTCCCCATTAAGACTTGGAGCTACATCCGATCTCCCCTTGTCAGGAAAAAGACAAAGATAACCATGGCCCCAAGCAGGTTTTCTCTGCAAACGGTCACCAAGATAAGACAGGGGATTCTGAGTGGAAAATACACCTATCAAAGAACTAGGAAAATAAAAAATCTGAAGCTAAAGAGAGGGATCAAGACAAGAAGAAAAATATGTGTGTCTGCCACCTAAAAGCATCAAAAATCCCAAAAATAGTCATTCAGGATCCAGATATAGAGGTCTACAGAGAGTACATGAAATAACATGCCATCATATGTAAATTTATGGGAATCTGGCCCTCAGAAAGAGCCCTTAAAGGATCCAAGTTAAATGAAACCCTAAAGGGGCAACAGAACTTCAGGTTGGATCGAAGGGTTTCTTCACTATTGTCTTTCCTCTCCTGGAAGACAAGGATAGAATCTTTGAAGGGGGTCCGTATTTTTTTAACTCGGCTAGTCTTTATATGAGATTCTGGAAGGAGAACTGTACTCCAGAAAATGAATACTTCACTTGAGTCCCTGTCTGGGTAAGACTATGTTCTCTCTCTACGGACTACTAGGCACCCTGAGTTCTCCAAGCGATTGGAAATAGTATGGGAGAATACATCAATATGTCTGAGGGTACTAAGAATGGTCATTATATTTCATATGCTCGAATATATGCAAATATTGATGTCTCTAACGCCCTTCCAGAAGCCATCAACTTGAACCTCCGAGACGAAACTTGGACTCAAGCAGTGGACTATGAACACATACCATTTCATTGCAGGAAATGCCATGAGCATGGTCATCTCTTTAGAGACTACCCACAGAACTAGCCACCCCCAAAAGAAAGTCCATCAAGCACGAAGGATAAGGAAGGATTCATCAAATTAAGTCACAAAAGCAGGAAAAGTAGAAGGAACAACACAGGAAGAGAAATCCCAAAGCAGAAATATCAAAATAGATATGAAATCCTTGCTCCTACTACAGAGGAAACTGGACAATATAGCAACAGCAAGGATCAGAACAATGAACAAAACAAGGAAATGGATACAGACATGGAGAACACATTCAATCTCTCTCAAATAGAACAAGAAACTCAGGAGGAAAATGAAATGGAATTCACACAAGATCTACCCACTTTAGAGGAAAAAGCGATAGAGGACATCCTGATGGGAATGGACCTGCAGAAGATCTCAAAGGAATGGACCTCAAAAGGGTTTTAGGGTATACCAGAAGACTACCTCCAAAGAATTGAAGAAGCATATACTCTGCAACAAAACTTCCAAAAGTAAAGAGAACATCAAAGCAAAGGAAAAAACCAAGCTGGAGGAATCAAATCAAACCTTAAAGCCAACAATCAGATCACAAAAGGGAAACCAAAAAGAAGAGGACGAAAAAAAATAGTCAACACCTTGAAGAGCTCGACAACGAACTCATCAATGCAGGCAAGGTAAAGGTTCTATATCTAGCTCCTAATATTTTATCATGATCTGCGCATCTTGGAACATAATGGGACTCAATAGTCCTACAAAAAAAGGGAGCCTCAAATCCATGGTTACCTCAGGAAAAATGGATATTCTAATGCTACAAGAAACAAGAAGTGGATTGACTGAAATGATGTCCATCCAACAAGCCTGCTTTAAGAAGCAATACAGTCATGCAACCATTGCAACCACGGGCACTGCTGGAGGCATAGATAAGTTTTGGAAAGACTCTAAGTTTCATTTGATCGACTCCTTTGCCTCCAGACATGCCCTCACCACGATTATCAAAATTACAGGAACTAAAGAAAAACTATGTATTACCAATGTTTACGGTCCCCACACAGTTCATGAATTCCTGGCCTGGCTCAATCATCTCACATTCATCCTCCAACCTCTCTATCATAAGTATCAGCTCCTGGCTGTTGAATTCAATATGATCCTAAACTTGGGTGAAAAAATGAGTGGACTTCACAGATTAGACTCAGACTCTCAAGCCTTCCAAAACATGATAGATGACCTGGGCCTCATCGATACTCCCAATAAGAATGGCATCAACACCTAGAATAACAGGAGAGGGGGTGAAATTCAAATCGCTTCTAGACTTGATCGCTTTCTTCTCTCTGAAGAGTTATTCCTCTCCTCTCTGGAAACATAGACCAGTATTTCTCTGCAAGTCGGCTCAGACCATTGGTTGATTTCTCTAAGCATCAAGATCTCTGAGAGGCCGAAGAACGCTCGCTTTAGGTTTGAGGCATTCTAGCTCTCCCACCCTGATTTCCAAGACATAATTAAGGAATGGTGGGCCACTTCACCCCCTCAGCAGGGCGGCAAGATGCAAGGCTTCCATCAGAGACTAAAATTCATCAAGCAGGAATTAAAAAAATGGAACCAAGAAACCTTTGGAGACATCATTGCAAAGAAAAAAGTGCTAGAACTAAAAATGAGAGCAACTCAACAAAAAATCATTCAAAATGGATTGATAGAGGAAACCAAACAAGCTGAAATGGAATTACAAAAACAATGGGAGGATAGGGTCTCCCAAGAAGAAACCCTTTGGAGACAGAAATCAAGGATCAGATGGCTCAAAGATGGGGAGAAAAATGTTGCCTTCTTCCATAAATCCATGATCCAGCATAGAAAGCACAGCAATATTCTTAGTCTCAAAAATAAGCCGGGTGATGTGCTTAATAGCCATCATGAAATTGAGGAAGAACTACATCAACACTTCTTGAGCATCCTTAAAGATGGGGGTCAGCACAACGAGGATCATATCAGGAAGATCACCAACAACATCCCCTCTATTTTGACTAGAGAACATAATCAAATGCTGCTAAAAAGGATTACCATCGAGGAAGTGGAAGAGGCTATTCAGTCAATGCCAAATGGCAAGGCTCCTGTGCCGGATGGCTTTACCATCAACTTCTATAAGGCTTGCTGGAGCACGATCAAGGAGGAGGTATATGATTTGGTGGAGGAATATAGAATGAAGAAATCCATCTTTTCCCTCCCTCAACGCTAATTTTCTGGTGCTCATTCCTAAATCTGACAGAGTGGAGACTCCAGATCAATTTAGACCCATTTCTCTCTGCAATGTAATATACAAGATTATCTCCAAGGTTCTAGCCAATCGCATCAAACCTCTCTTGCCTCTCACGATCTCAGCAAATCAAACGGGGTATGTTGAGGGTAGACAAATCATGAACAACATCATCCTCTCGTAGGAAATCATCCACTCACTCAAATATCAGGGCAAACAGGGTATGCTTATTCAGTTAGATATGTCCAAGGCTTTTGACAAGATCAGTTGGAATTACATCAAACATATGTTAGCAGCCTTCGGGTTCAACAAAGACTGCATCAATTTGATCATGGCTCTGGTTTCAGGGGCTTTCTTCTCTATCCTTCTTAATGGCTCCCCTACCTCTATCATCAACCCTTCAAGGGGAATTAGACAAGGGGATCCTCTCTCCCCTTTCCTCTTTGTCATCATGGCAGAGGGTCTGGGCAGGTTGATCATAGCTACCTCTTCTTGCAATCTCCTCTCTGGCCTTAATCTCGACCCCCCCTCCCTCCCTCAACAAACCAAAAATTTGTGGATGATACTCTCCTTATGGGCTGCCCTACTACTAGGGAAGCCCTTGCTTTCAAGAAAATTTTGGATGACTTCTCCCTGGCCTTGGACTTTGCGATAAATAATGGAAAGTCTAAAAAAAAATTTCTCAACACCCCCACCGCCATCCAAAATCACATCACCTTTATCCTTGTTTTCCAGAAAAGCTATTTCCCCTCCAAGTACCTAGGTGTTCCCCTTATGGAAAAACCTTTGGGTTGCTCAAATTAGGAACCTCTCATCTCCAAGCTCAAGAAAAAATATCCAATTGGAACTTTAAGTCCCTCAACCTTGCTAGTAGATTAATCCTGGTTCGCTCTATTCTTCAAGCCATGCCCCTCTACCATCTCTCGGCCATAGCTACTCCGAGATCCATCTCCAACCAAATCAGAGACATTTAGTGGGAATTCCTCTAAAAAGGCAAGCCCAATAAAGGTAATTGGGATTTTGTGGCTTGGGATAAGGTCTGCCCTCCCAAGGTTGCAGACAGTCTTAGCCTTCGTGATCCAAATCTCGTAGGTAGGGATCTAAGAGCCAAGACCTGGTGGTGTTGGCTCACTAATCCCTCCTCTCACTGGGCCTTGCTTTGGAAGGCCAAATATGCCCCCTTTCTCCTTTGGGGCTCTCTTATCAGGCTTTTGGGCAACCTCAAAGGTTCTCCTATCTAGAACCAGGCGTGGGACAACAGAACGCTCATTCAAGACCATAGCTTTTGGTTGATAGGAAATGGTCAGAATGCCTTATTCTAGGTGGATGCTTGGGAGCAACAACCCAAATTTGATTTGGATATCTACAGGACAGTCAAAGAGTAGCTTGAAGCGCACAACAAAATCAAAGTCAAAGATTACTGGAAACTCACGGGAGACTCAGAATGGAGGGAATGGGTGAACATCCAAGATTTTCTTCCCAACCATCTCCATTAGCCGATCAATATCCTAGCAAAGGAACTAAATAATAGGAAAATTCAAAATGAAGAAGGGTCAAACATCCTCCACTGGGGAACTAATGCCATAGGGAAATTCAATATCAAAGAAGCTTACAACATCTTGCAAAATCCTACCACTATCCAACTAGATCGCAAATGGCACAATCTCTAGAGCAAGAAACATTGGCTGAATATTACTCTCTTTCTCTAGTTGGTTATGCACAGGAAAA
This sequence comes from Pinus albicaulis, assembly GCA_034641835.2. NCBI lineage: Eukaryota > Viridiplantae > Streptophyta > Pinopsida > Pinales > Pinaceae > Pinus > Pinus albicaulis. Next base: position 136,295,907 of record CM076573.1, read on the forward strand.
TACTTACTTGGGATAATATTCAAAAGAAAGGCTTCAGAGGACCTTCAGTATGCACGCTTTACCACTCTGAAGCAGAAACGACCAATCATATCCTCCACACCTGCCCCTATGCCTCCAACATCTAGTCCTAGTTCCTTCATGTCTTTAAAGCCTCTAACCTCTCTCTTGATTCCATCCATTCCTCTCTGGAAAATTGGCATCCTGCCTTCTCCAATCAGCCCCTCGTCAATTTTTCCTGGAATCTCCTCCCGGGCATCATCTGTTAGGCCCTTTGGGAGGAGAGAAACTCCCAAATTTTCAGGAATTTTTCATCTAAGGAAGAAAAGACGCTCAAAGAAATCAAAATTACTCTCCGTGAATCGGCCTCCATAGCCAATCTCCAGAACCCACCAAACCCTCCTTCCTTGGCCTATTACAGAATCCTTTCCCTTCCCAACTTCCCCCCCCCCCCCTTCCTAAACCATCACCCCCGCTAATTCTATCTGTCCCTTGCCTCTGTCCATTTGGAAACCTCCTGACCTTTCCTTCATTAAACTCAATTATGATGGAGCGTCCAAGAATAACCCAAGTATGGCAGGATTCAGTGGTGTGTTCCACAACCCTCAAGGTTCCATCCTTTGGATTTACTATGGAAATCTGGGGCATACCACGAACAATGTTCTAGAGCTCCACGCGCTAGAAAATGGCATAGAAATTGCCAAGAAAAAAAAATACTAGCCCCTGCTTGTTGAGGGCAACTCTAATGTGGCTACCTAAGATTGCAGGAAATTGCAGCAGGGACGCAGCGTTGCAAAGGTCTCAGAATGTTGACGTATTAACAGAATATTACACAGAATCAAAAATAACATAGGGAAAGTGAGAGGTGTCTCTTTCATTGCAGTCAGAACGGAAGATAAAAAGTTAGCTGACTATATTGATAACCAAGGCATAAATACCTCAGCAAGATTAGTCTCCAAGTACTGTACAGCTATCGACTCTCCAATGGTTAAAACTGATTGTACGCTCATTAACGAAACTGACCTTCAAAAGGCGGGGGTCTTATCAGAACCACCAGATCCTTTCACTCATTATGACAGAGTACAATGCAACCCCTCTCACAAATGATCTTGGTAGTGGTTGGTCCTTGGGAGGCTCACCCCGGTACACTCCCATGCATTACCATTACACCCAGCCTGCCTCCACCAACTTTGATTACATGCACAACAACTATTCGATCACTCCTAATTTCCCTTGGAACACCTCCTTATATTCCCCTCACCTCACCATCAATCCTCATTATCTCCCTTAGTTCAACCCCCTTCTCATCCTGAGAAGTAACTATTTCTCTTGGCTTTGGCTGTATCCCTCCCTCTCTCTGTGCAAGCTACCGACCATGGATCCCCGTTGTCGCCACCCTCCTGTCCAACCCTGTCGCAATTGAAATTCCTTGATCCAGGTGTATATTGATGGTCACATGCCTATTCCAATTAGGGCTCCACCATTGTCTCTTTCATTTTTTCAGTTTCAGCACTGTTTACTATTTTTAGCAGTTTTTTGGGTCCTGAACTTCCGAAGCCGTTTTGAGGCCCTAAACGACGTTTTTTGGGAAAACAGAGAGCAACATGGGTCCATGGACTAATTTTCCTTGCTCCAAATTTGTAGTCCTCGGATAGATATTTCTAATGAGGTATGGTACGCGTCAAACAGAGATTGTATGCCAAAGTTATGCCCCTGGGAAGTTGAAACACCAATTTACCCAAACGGGGCCCATAGTTTTGGCGCTTCATCTCCTAGGGTTAGGGTTTTGGCTGTTTAGGATTTCCCATTGTTTCTAAATGATAAATAGGCCCTCGAGCCTCATTGTAACACAGTTCAGAGGCCTGTAGCCGCCACATCTCTTCTCAGAGATAGCTACTAGTGCCCTAGCTAGTTTTATTTCCATTCTGTCTGTAAGCAAATTTCAGTTCTTTGATATTAATGAAATGAAGTGTTATTTCCGCTGCATCTCTATATTTATGGTTATGTGTTTATTCTGTTGCGTTCCTGCATAAATCTGGATCAGTGGTATCAGAGCGGTCTGCTTTTTTCTCGATCCTTCTTTGCATGTCCCCAACGAGGTCGGGGTATAAGGAGCTAGGGCTTGATCTGGTGGAACCTTTGCAAGATCAACCTCGCAAACCTCGATGGACGCCCATGGGGGACGAAAAGAAAGATGAGGGAGCAGGAGATCCTATCAAAATATTGCTCGAGGAGGCCCTCGAAAGACAAAGGAACGTGATGATGGATAAATTTGCTCAGATCCTTCAACGGCTACCCACCGGCGGCGCATCTGCATCCAGCAGCCACTCTGGAGGCGCGACTCCTTTAAAGGTACAAGTAAATTTTGACATTCCCATATTTGAGGGTCAAATAGACGCAGATGCCGTAGATAGATGGTTGAATCTGTTAGAAGGATATTTCTCGGTTCATGACTTTTCAGACCGGGAGAAGATTATTTTTGCACTCCTCAAAACTACCCCCCATGTTAAGGACTGGTGGGAAACCTACTGTGAGAACAAGGACCAGACAGAACCCTCTCTGTTCTCGGCCGTACCAACTTGGAATTATTTCCGAGACACCGTCAAGGAACAGTACTATCCCGTGGGGAGCTATGAGGACAAGTACATACAATGGACCACGCTGCGACAACAAAGGGATCAAGATGTGCATGAGGTGACGAATCTGTTCCATACCCTGCGCACAAAGTTGGGTATCAAAGATTCATCGCTATCACGGTGCTAAAGTGTCTGTTGTCTGCATAGACATTCGGAGGGAAATGGAGTTCTCGACATCTCCTCACTTGAGTACGGCATGCGGTATCTTTGCCAGTTGAAAGCGAAATTCAAACGAGAAGAAGCGAGACTTTGGATCTATGAATCAAACGAGAAGGTGCTGGCCAGCGGAGACAAGAGACGAGCCAAGGCATGGTAGCTAAAGACGCTCATTGAAGCCACGAAAAGAAAAGCACGCAAATCCAAAAAGAAGGACACGGGAAAGTGGTGTAAGGTTCCATAGCTCCCCTCACAGCACAAGTGAGTGTCGGGCAGCCGATCGCTAGTGGCAGAGATGAGGGCTTCTGAGTCAGATGGATGCTCTGAATCTGAATCAGAACTTGAAAAGGGGAATGAAAAATGGAAACAAATTATTGATGTGGAGCCCAATGCCACTGTTGCCACTACAAAGATATAGAAGGAGGAACCGGAAGATCAAGAGGAGGAGGAACGTCTCTTCCACTCCCAGATGTGGGTAAAGGGCTCCCTGGTACAGTTCATTGTAAAAAATGGGAGCCAAAAGAACCTAATTTCAGCAGATGCCATGAAGCGGTTGGGCTTGCCGACCACAACTCACCCACATCCTTACACCATTGGGTGGCTTCACCAAGGACGAGATCTCCGCGTCAGCCAACAGTGTCACCTTCCCTATAGCATCAAGCCCTTCAGGATGAGGTATTATGTGATGTTGCTCTATTGATGTTTTTGATGTATTATTAGGACAACCATACTTGTGGAAGCGCCATCTTGTGTATGAGTCCTTGACCTTGTCTATTATTATTACTTTGGGGAATAAGTTTTCCAGGATACCAGAGGTACCACCTCCTACGGCTATCTCTTTGGTTACTGCAAAACAATGCAGTAAGCTCATTTCCCAAACCAAGAAATTTGTTTTCCTGATGATCCGCCCCCAGGGCAAGAAGAAGACAGTGGCCACGACCTCCAGACAGGGCCCCTCTGCACGACAGCAACAAATGGATAAGGTTGTGGAGGAGTACGGGGACATCTTCACCTCACCCACAGGGGTTCCTCTGCACTGTCAGGTCAAGCACCCGATTGATCTGACCCTAGGTGCACCACTACCCAATGGACCGATCTATCGATGCTATGTTCTGAAGAATGATGAAATCAAGAGCGATTCGGGAAATCCCATTGCGACTTGTCACATCGGACGAGTTCATAATAGGTTGGAAGCCGGTGTGTTGGTACAGAAGAAGGATGGGACGTGGAGACTCTGTATTGACTATCGGGCGCTAAACACGATCACTGTCTGGAATAGGCACCCGGTCCCACAGATTGATGACCTTTTGGACCAACTCAAAGGTGAAAATTTTTTCAACAAGATTGACTTGAAGTCGGGATATCACCAAGTACCGATTGAACCCTCCGATGTGTGGAAGATTGCCTTCAAAGCCAAGGAAGGCCTTTTCAAATGGCTGGTCATGCTTGTCGGGTTGACGAATGCTCCCGCAACCTTCATGAGGATGATGGACGACATCTTGAAGCCATTCGCCAGCTCATTCGTAGTGGTGTACTTGGATGACATTCTGATCTTCAGCAAGACTTGGGAAGAGCACCTTCATCACATCCTACAAGTCCTCCAAACACTACGGCAACACAAGTTGTGTGCCAATTTGGAGAAGTGCATGTTTGGCATGACCCAGGTTCAATATCTGGGATACATTATTGATGAAAGGGGGTGCATGTGGATCCAACCAAGATCCAATTCATTCGGGATTGGCCAGCCCCGACTACTATAACAGAGCTTCGCAGCTTTCTGGGTCTTGCTAATTTTTACCGTAGATTCGTGTTGGGATTCTCTCATATCACTTGGCCTTTGAGTCAAGTCACCAAAGGAGGAGCGAGAGCAAAATTCTTTTGGTCGGAACCTCGATAGAAGGCGTTCACGAGTGTCGCCTCTGTTCGGCCAGTGCTCCTTTACCCGAGACTTACTTGACCATTTGAGATTCGAGAAAGATGCCTCGACTATGCTATTGGGCGGTTCTTGCTCAACGGGTACATCCGATTGGCATTTCACGAGTGAGACATTATCGACACGATTCCTTAGTATCCCACTTATGACAAAATGTATTCCATTGTGCAAGCATGCAATGATGGAAGCAGTGGAAGCATTACATTTTGGGGAAGGAAACAATCATCCACACAGACCACCAGCCCCTGCAGTTCATACAGACACAAGGGAAGTTGAAGAATGATCGCCATCAGAAGTGGTCCACATATCTACAACAGTTTCATTTCAACATTAAGTATAAGAAGGGTAGCATCAATCATGTTACAGACTGCCTCAGCCGACCACCGATCGTGGCACTCACCACTGTGCTCAACTCTTGTGGGCATGAGACGTCTGATTGGCCGCTTCACTATGAGAGTGACCCAAAATTCGGCCACACTTACAAGGCACTCTTGGGGGTACGCAAGTCCCAAATTTTCACCTCCAAGATGCACTTTTATGTCACATGGGACACCTTTGTGTTCCTTTAAGCGAGCGTGCCAAGATGATATGCGAAGCACACTACATTCGAGTCGTTGGGAATTTCAGGGTCGAGAAAATAGTAGCAATGCTGCAGAAGTATTTCTATTGGCCGAACCTTCAAAGGGATGTCGAGAGGCACATCAGATCCTGCACTGCTTGTGCCATTGCCAAACCGACCATAAAGAAGCAAGGCCTATATACTCCTCTACCTACCCCTAGTCGACCTTGGGAATCCATCTCCATGGATTACATGTCGGGCCTGCCTTCTACTAAGCAGGGAAATGACTGTGTTTTCTTGGTCGTCGACAGATTCTCGAAGATGGCCATTATGGCGGCCTGCAAGAAGAATATCACAGCAGAAGCCACTGCTAAACTCTTCTTTGAACGAGTGTGGGTGCACTTTGGGATCCCACAGTCTATCATATCAGATCGGGATAGCAGGTTCCTCAGCACATTTTGGTCCAGCCTCTGGTCGATGTTGGATACCAAGCTCACCAAGTCCACAGCTTTCCATCCCCAAACAGATGGCCAGACAGAGGTCGTCAACATAATGATTGTACACATTCTGCGCATGTACAATTCAAAGCATCCACGCACATGGGACGAGAGCCTCCCCTATGTACAACATAGTTATAATCGGGCTCTCCACAGTTCAATCAGCCATAGCCCTTTTCAGGTGGGCTTTGGATTCCAGCCACTATGTCCCATTGACGTAGCCATGCCATTTGCAGCTGCTCAGGACAATTTAGCTCATGTCCAGTCTGAAGTTGACAAAGCAAGTAGCTTCATCGAGTGCACTCAACACATCCGCCAACAAGTTCATGATATATTGTACAGAGCCAATGCCAAGTACAAGCAACGCCATGATCAACACCGGGTGCCACACAACTTCCAGGTGGGTGACAAAGTATGGCTACATTTGCAGAAGGAGCGCCTCACTGGACCCCACCGCAAGCTTCGCCCGCTCCGATACGGCCTGTACACCATCACCAAGGCTGTAGGGAACAATGCTTTCGAGCTCAGTATTCCACCATTCCTTGGTCTGCACCCAGTCTTCAATGTGGATCGCCTTCGTCCTTACTTCCCACCTCTATTGGACACCTCGGACATTGCAGAACAACTCACACCAACAGAGTTAAATCCAGACTGCATGGAACAGGCCACCACAGATTGTATCATGGACATGCAAATCAAGAACACTCGCCAACAGAAGATCCAACTATATCAAGTTGTCAAAGCTGGCCAACTCCTGCACCAAGGAAAGTGGTTCACCAGGGACCAAGTTCAGCAGAAATTTCCTCATCTCATGGAGGAACTTAACGCAATGGGGACCATTGCATCCTAAGGGGGGAGGAATGATCCAGGTGGATATTGGTGGTCACCCACCTATTTGAATTGGGGCTCCACCATTGTCTCTTTCAGTTTTTTAGTTTCGGCACAGTTTACTATTTTTAGTAGTTTTTCGAGTCCTGAACTTCCGAAGACATTTTGAGGCCCTAAACGATGTTTTTTGGGAAAACGGAGAGCAACATGGGTCCACAGATTGATGTTTCTTGTTCCAAATTTGTATTCCTCGGATAGATATTTCTAACGAGGTATGGTACGCATCAAACGGAGATCGTATGCCAAAGTTACGCCCCTGGGAAGTTGAAACACCAATTTACCCAAACGGGGCCCATAGTTTTGGTGCTTCATCTCCTAGGGTTAGGGTTTTGGATATTTAGGATTTCCCATTATTTCTAAATAATAAATAGGCCCTCGAGCCTCATTGTAACTCAGTTCAGAGGCCTGTAGCCGCCACATCTCTTCTTAGAGATAGCTACTAGCGCCCTAGCTAGTTTTATTTCCATTCTGTCTGTAAGCAAATTTCAGTTCTTTGATATTAATGAAATGAAGTGTTATTTCCGTTGCATCTCTGTATTTATGGTTATATGTTTATTCTATTGCATTCCTGCATAAATCTGGATCATTCCTACTGGGATAATCCCTCCCGTCCCGGGGTAACAAGGGCAGAAATTTTGGTGTGCAACACAGCTCGTTCCTTTGTGGAGAACACCCCTGATCCATTGCGGGACATTCTGGCTGGGTTGGATGCAGAAGCTTCGGCTCGCCGTAGGGCCACCCCCTCGGAGACGGTTGATAGAGCACTCCAATGGATCCCTGACCCTGCCTTAACCAGAATCCATGAGAACCTCTACACTCATGCAATTGATCTACACTAGCACACCAAGACCATGTTAGCAATGGCTCTCCAGGACCAGAACAGTGTCACCAAGTGTCTGGAAAAGAAATTGGATGCGTTGTTAGATAAGTTCGAATCCTACGTAAAAGCGGTCCACCACCTTCATTTTGTTGATAGCTCCTCCCCACATTATGACCTTCTAAAACGCAGTTCTGCCAAGCACTAGCATTCGAACCCCATAGTCAAAGAGGAGATCTATGCCATGACAAATCCACAGGAGGCGGGTCCATCTCATTGCCATCGTTTCAACCTTGAGGAAGGGACCTCGGATCGCCCGATAAGTGTGGATGACTATCTCAATGAGGAAGAAGAAGTGCAGCCCCCCTTGGGTCCTTACCTTCCTGGTCTTCTCCTGGTAGTTTCTGGCTTTTTTCTTTATGATAATCAATCAGCATGCGAGATATACAGATCTTTTTTCCAGTTTCAAAATTTTCTGGCTTTCTTATTTTGGTCATAAAGTGTTATCTTGTCTCCCCACTCAACTCTTCATCCCCTGTTTCCCTCTCCCTGAGTGTGGGATCGACCCTGTGTTTGAGCTGGACTCTGATCTACAACCAGGAGGCTTTTTTGTATGATATTTTTCTCTACTTAATGTGAATAGTTCTTCCAAATTTACAAAAAAAAAGAAAGTATCAAAACCTTGTTTGAGGAAGTGGGGTCATGGGAAACCATATGAGTCTCCTGATTGGGAAACAGGTCGGTAAACACAGTGGGAGAAGTGGATGACATAAGAAATTGATTCACTTCAGTGTGGTGCGGAAATTCACGTGTAAAGTGATCCTCATTACAAATCAAGCATGGATATATAGGTTCAAGTTTCTCATCAAAAGACGAATTTGTTTGTTTATCATGTGATGGGGAATATTTTTTTTTTTATCTTTATCTTTATTCTTACTTCCAATTTTCTATTAATATTTTCATTTATCATATGAAATGACATTTATCTCAGAAGTAGAAGTTGAAGGAGGGTGGGATTGAGGGTTTTGTACAGGAGCGACGAGAGAAATACTAGATGGTTTGCTCACTAAATGAAAACTAGTAGAACCAATAATTCTATCAGTGACATGATATTCTTGATGAGGTGGAAGAGGAAATTTTTTTTAATGTCGTGGATCATTTATTATCTTATCATAGAGCGTGCTCGATTGGGTATAAACCAGATCTAGATATTGAGCATGAGAAATCACTTGCTCTTCGGTCATGACTCCACTTTTGGACACATATTTTGTTATAGGATATAACATATACTTGAAAAACCATTCCACCAACAACTGATCTGGAACAAAGGTATTGACCACTTTTCGATAATGCCTCCATCCATGAATGTGATTTGAACTGTGAGTGGAATTTGATTGTCTGAAATTAGCAAATAGTTCCATTCCACTTTTGTATTTGATGGGAAACTGGAAATGTGTGAGGAAGGTGGTGGCTAAAGAGTTTAAATCATGAAATTATTCTCTAGGTAACTCAATATAACATTTAGTTATGGTACCTTTAAGAGTTCTTTGGAAGAGACGCAGTTGAATGGAGTCATTTTTGCAAGAGTTGGATGAACACCATAGATCATACATCATGGCATGCGTCGACGAGTCTTCTCTAGGATTCCTATTGAACTTTGGGATATTAGATGGAAACTTAGTGGGATTAATTGACCACCATGGAGAATGAGAAATGGGGTCGTTAGTAAGAAAATTTAAATCATGTAATTCGACAGTAGCCACAAAAGGTAACTACCTATTAAAGTTTGGAGGAGGATGTCCTGGGTAAGAAGAATAACCTGAGAAATGGGCACTTGCATGCCTAGAAAAAGAGGGTTTTGATAAAAATTAAATCATTACCACAATATATAAAATATTTTGATAATGAGTTTTTGTAGGATTGAAATATTTGCCTCAATAGTGGGGGAAATCCACCCAGTCGAGAACTTAAAGCAACTCCTTTTCCATTTGGAATTTTGGTTCCAACTGGTTAAACTAGGTCTAGTTACCTTCTCTTTATCTCTATTGGCTTAAAGTATGCGTGTTTCTCACCAATGTAGAAGATCCATTAGATCAACCCTCTTGATGAGATCAGGAAAGAAAGTGATCCTTAAGTTGATTTAGCTCTCAACCAAGCCGCAACTAAATTTTTCCCCTCTGTGAAGGGGCTTGTAGAATGTAAAAATTAAAACCAAATGCAAATTTAATCTAAAATGAAAATGTAACTAATGCTATCTCGAATTAGGAAAAGGATAGCCCTTTCTCAACTCAAGATCATATGGAAAGACTAAATATCAGAAGATGATTGTTTATATGCTTGAATAGATTATATAATTTTCACCAATTAGATAAGTGGTTCAATTAATTAATGAAATATAAAACAAAATAGAAATGTAATTTAAAAATAAATATGTAATTCTCATCATATTCTGATCTCAATGAATTCATATTAATTTTAATCTTATTATGCTCCTTAGAGATAGCTCCTATGGAACTTTAATAACAGAAAACTAATGATAAGTAAGAATTTTACAATATAAAAATCCATTCACTATTTACAACAGAAAATTAAGACCAATTAAAGAATTTTGGCAAGGCAAAATTAGCTTACATCTTAAACAATAGTGCATATGAAATGAAATTTTATTAAATCATACCAAAATCTCATTATAAGTCTGCACTCCTTGAGAAACTTTAGCTCCCTGGAGAAATTTCCAACAATAGTGCCAAAAAGCTTCTCTTTTAGAAAAAAAAAATGATCTCTCTCTCCACAATTCACCTCATAATACATTACAGTAGTGCACATGCACAACAAGCATAAATCATAGAGTTTTCCCCTAACCTCAGATTTGAAGTTGTCATCCTACCTACAACTATAATATCTTCAACAATAATTCTATCAGAGCCTCTAGTTTCATAGAAGAGGGCCTTTCCACCCTTCTACAAACCACTATTTATAATTACAAAATTTAATTCCAAATAGGAGATTTTTTGAAGAATAAATCCACTCCAACAATTTTCGTTGCTCAATTTTTTTTCTTCTCTTTCTAGAGAAATTCCATTGATTCAAAACTTCTCTTCTTGATCTCCTCAACTATTTCCCCGCTAAAAAACCAATTAAAATAGAATTAAAATGTAAATTAAAATAAAAAAATACCAAATATGAAAAAAAAATTAGAAAAAAATCCAATCAAAACATAAATAAATAAATAAGTGAAATGAAATATGAGCTTTCCATTAGTCCTTGTAAATATATTATTGGTCAAGAATCAAGACCAAGTCCCAAATAGTGTAAGGCATATATATTTTGGGAGAGGAATTGAAATTTTATATGCTAATTATGGAGTGTCGATATATGAAAACTCAAATATAAGAGAATTCAAACATGAATTAACCATGATCCATTAAGTTTACATGTTACAAATTCCTTACTAATTGCTACATTATCATAGTGGCTTCTAAATACTTCCTTGAAAAGAAAATTAAGATGCACACTAAAATATTATTGAGATAATGAAATGGGAATCCAATAGTGGGACAAAGGCAGAAACATAAACAAACCACAAGTGATGAAATTTTCATTAGCGAAGAAAATTATCGAGAAGAGTAAAAAGAGGCCCATTTTCACATACTATGAATAATGCATATCCCCAAAGTAACAAATTCATCCTGAAGAATGAACGCTTGGATTTGATGAAATTATAATTAAAATACATACAAACTCTTGACCACCATGATAACATGAAAGTAAGCATATATATACAAATATTATCAAATAGGATTCCATATGAGCACAACGAAATATCAGAATGAATTTATGAGAGGCCTGCAAGGATACTTAACCTGATATTCTGAAGTTCCAAAATGAGAAGAGGCAAAAAAGAAATTTCGGGAAGAAATATAAAATGATTAATGATAACACCCTGATATCCTAATATCCTGAGGTTATGAGAGGGTCAAAGTGAAAAGTAAGAGCTTCGATAAATAATACATTTGAAACGAGAACAATTCTCCGATAAATAAAGCCTTTGTTATTTGAATTTTTTCGATGGAATTCAAGTTTTCGAAGGTTTAATTTATTTTCACTTCTGATATCAGAAGTCCAAATATAAATATTTCTTGTAAAGATTTTAAATGAAAGTTTCGATAAAAGGAAGCCTGAAATTAATATTGGGTAAAAACATAATATCATAACTCAGCTACATTAATAGCCTCATAGATCTCAGAGAAATGCCTTGGAAAGTGTCTTCAAATGGTTCTGATATGACATAAATCCAAGAATTCGATAAGCTAGAAGGTCTAAAATTTTGAGGAAAGGTATCGGAAAATGAAAAAAACTGAATATTGGGATTCCATAAATTACCAGATAGAGGAACTGAATCAATTCAAAATAAGAAATGAGACTAAGGTGGATGTAAAATGAATAAGCACAATGGAAAGGTTTTAATTAACCAAAAAATTTAAGATTTGGAACAGGAAGAGATAAAATCATATAAAAGATCATGTTTGATTTCTGCAAATTTATTTTCTTGTAGAAAATATGAGAAATAAAGAATCTAATAATTTCATTTCAGTTGAATCAGTGAGAGCAATAAAATGATTATTGAATCATCTCACAATTTTAAAAGCTAAAATAAAAATAAAGAGAAGAACAAACAAAAATTCTGATGGGAAAGAAAATACTTCCCTAACCATGCTGCATAATAGAAAAGAGCTAATTGTTTGATTTTTTCTAAAGCTAATTGGATTTTCTTGTAAAAATAAAGTCCCAAAATAAATCTAATGAAGACCTGCAAAATAAGAAAAATGTGAAAAAGAAATAAAATATGAAAAAGAGAAATTAACAACAAATCATGATGAACTTTTCAATGCATATCTAGAAGAATTTTGATTGCAAATTTACCTCATGAATCTTTGTTTTGTGGATTAATCCCTCTTGCGGACAAGAGTGATCTCCCTAGTACTCCATAAAGTAACTAGAAAAAAAGATCCATTGAATGCCTCTTTCTCTAAAATAATTTTACTTTAGATTATTACAGCCTTGAAATAAGGAGGTTATGCTCCTACCTTTCAATTGAGGTGTTCGATGTAGCCTTTTTCCTTTCACTCCAAAGCAATTCTTCATTGTTGAGAAGAACCTGCAATCACAAAAAATGCAAAGGATCAAAGCATCTGTAGTATATAATAATCATAAATACTAGTTCAACTTAGTGATCAAGGAGTCTAAGTATTGACACCATTTCAATGAATTCAGAAACAAGACAATGAGAAAAGGAGATCCATATGTATTATCAGAAAAAAAAAAAAAGAGAAATCTTACAACCTATGCCTTGATGTCGTAAGCCTCTTTCAATGGTCTCCTTTCCTTCCCTTGATGACAATCTATATAGACCCAAAACCAGCAGCATGAGTTTACAAATTCAAATTCCAAAAAGTCCCCCATTCCTTTAGTCCTATGTTGAATTTATAGGAAGGATGAGGAGATTTCTAGTTCCACTTCTCAAGGGATATGATCCTTAAGAAAAAAAATTTAGTTCCATATAACAAGGGATGAGGCGCAAGTATGTAGTGGTTTGAGGTTTCTAATTTGGATAAGATTCCTCAACCAAATATTCTAGAACTTACTTTTTTATTTTTATGTGCGTGAACATACCTGCACACTTTTTAGTGGAATAAAATACGCATATTTGTGTAGTTTTTGTTCAAAAAAATTGTGCATGTACGGGTTTTGTTTAGGAAAACCATGAAGGTGCTCAAAAATGGTTTTTAAGCAGTGAAACCAAAAATTCCCTTTGTCACTGGTATTATTTTACTTCAAGATTCATAGTGGAATCACTTGAGACACTCCATCGAATGGAGAGGTATCCAAATTGACAATCATGGTGACAAATTTTAGTGTAACAGATTGCCCACTAAAGTGCAAATCCAGAAAAAAATTTTGATGACTAAAGTGATTTATCATGTCAAAGGATCAGATCAAAGACCAATTGGTTGAGGACCTAAAACAAACAATCAAGGATTACCATATCATGCTTTCATATAAACATTATTGAGGTAGGCATTCCCATACTCAGATTAAACATAACTTAATGAACTAGTAGGTAAATACACAAAGATCCATGTCAACAGTAGACATAGTATGGGCACAACCATCAATGGATCTATATTTACAATCATGAATATGTAATAACTCCACGCAACCTGGATGGATGAAAATAGATCCAGGGTCTTGATCTCCACCTCTCGATCCCTAGTACGGATATAACCATGCGAGTGAATGTCTTGAAGTTGAGCATGGTAGAAACCACTTGATTACCAGTCAATGATGTGAACCGTTAAGAAATGCGAGAGAAACCACCAATAATGACAATGGATCTCAAGGTAATCCCAGTACAATCTATGAAGTGTGATTAAATTTTTTGAAGTTGAACACTCATAGAATGATTCGATCAAAGGCCAATGATGAGAACCTATTGTCAAAATCAAGAAAATTTCCATTAAGGCATGCAAGCCTCAAGGTATTGAAAATGGATTCTAAGTCAAATTCCTAGATAATGAGCTGAAGACGATAGGAAGTGATCCGTCGTAGGAGGGCCTACGGCACAAAACTTCATGTCAAGTTTTGAATAACAACATTTGAAGTGATTCAAGACTGACTCGGTGATGACCAACGCGATTTAAGATTATGAATAGAAATGTAATTTTACTGAGGTTTGACTTCTGTTGAACATATTGGCGACACGACATATGACTTTGCAACATTTGAATCAATGATAATACTCAAAACCAACAAAATACTTTCAATGAGGTTCGATTAAATGTGAGACAAATGGATTTCCCAACCCAGACACAATTGTGATGGAGTGTCATGTTCAAGAGTGACATACTCCTTTAATAATACAAAAATTAACATTCTTTTTCTAAAATTCCCCCCCACCATTACTGGAAAGTACCTCTTTATTTTTTTCAAGCTTGAGGAGGATAAAAGTTTCTTGTTTTTATAATCTCATCCTTCCAATGAGTCCTAATTATTTTTAATGAACCTTAGGAAGGAGTGGTTCGGTCCCATTGTGAACGACGAGTCCTGCATTGTTTAAGTTTTTATGAGTCCAATCTACGGGTCAATTGATGTCATTTTATTGTTTAAATAGTTTGAAAACGACACAAAAAGAAAACTCATGTTGTTCTTTAAACTTAAATTTTTAACAAGCCTAGAGAAAGTAAAACTCAGTGTTTTTCAGTTTTAGGGAGTTAGGGGAAAAACATAAGTAAAATCCACAATGTTTTTTTTTCATAAATTTAGTGTCTCAAACCCGAAAAGGATAAAATTATGTAGGAGAGAAATATATTGACCATTCCTAGTCAACATATACCTTTTTCGTAATTAGTCTAGTTTAGTCTGGAAAAATGGGTAAACTTATATTGAATAGACAATTATTCATTTATTTTAACGACTTCGAATAGTCAAGTGATCGGCAATATTTTTATGTTTAGAGAGTTTGAAAAGAGCTTAAAAGAGGACTCCATGGTTTTTCTTTTTCATATTTCTGAGAGCCTGAAAAAGTGATAAAAGTTTACTTTGTGGCTAACTTTAAATTTAATTTACGACTAGGAAAAGAAAGAAAGAACTCAACATTTTCATATGTTTCATGAGAAAGACTGATATAAAAAGAATCTCAGGATTTTCATTATTTAAACGAGTCTTTAAAATAAAAACCAAAATGGACTCAAGATAGTTTCATTTTTATACAATCTTGAAAGAAAGTAAAATTGTGCTTGAGAGTGGTTTCATTTTTACACAAGATTGAAATAAATAAAATTGTGCCTGAAATAGGTTTGTTTCATTTTTACACAAGCTTCAAACAAAGGAAAAATCATGCTTTAGATAGGTTTGTTTCACTTTTACACAATCTTGAAACAAACAAAAAATCATGCTTGAGATGAGTTTCAATGCCCCCCAAGCGTAACGTGCAAGTGCACATGCCCCCCAATCTTCATTTTATTCACCTAAGTAGAATATTGGTTACTAATAGCTGGATGAAATGAAGATTCATTTATGAGATCAAATGCAAAACTTGACTTGACATTTACGAGATATAATCGAAGACTCAACTCAATTAGGAGAGGATTTGCTTCATTTTTTAACAAGCTTGACACATGAAAACAACTATGCTCGTAGAAATTTGTTTCATTTTTTAACAAGCTTAACACAAGAAGAGGAACTATGCTCATAAGGACCTGAGTCATTGTTTAACGAGGTTGACACAGTAAAATAACCATCATCATAAATACATGTTTCATTTTTTAACGAGGTTGACATAGTAAAAGGAACTATCCTGATAAAGATATGTTTCATTTTTTAACGAGGTTGACATAGTAAAAGGAACTATCCTCGTTATGATCCAATTTATTTTTTAATGAGGTTGACATATTAAAAGAACTCTCTTCATGGGGACCTGTTTCATTTTTTAATGAGGTTGACACAGGAAAAGAACAATCCTCATGGAGACATGTTTCATTTTTTAAGGAGGTTGACACAATAAAAGGAACTATCCTCGTAAAGACATGTTTCATTTTTTAATGAGGTTGAAATATTAAAAGGAACTATCCTCATTATGAATTGATTCATTTTTTAATGAGGTTGACACAGTAAAAGGAACTCTCCTCATGGAAGTTGTTTCATTTTTTAATGAGGTTGACACAGTAAAAGGAACTATCCTCAAGATGAATTGATTCATTTTTTAATGAGGTTGACATAGTAAAAGGAACTATCCTCATGGATATTGATCATGGCTTCCAACTGTAAGGAACACATGTCAAGGGAAACACCTATATCATGGCCTCCAGGAGGTCTTCATCCGAAGGAAGAACAAGTGAAATTCCCCCTGGCATAGAAGAATATGATGTAACAAGAAGAACCTGAGCGGTATGAATTTAAATATCTACAGGGATATTTGGATCGACCGAATGTGAAATTAAGTCGCCCACATGATCAACTAAGAGATAATCAACCTGAGTGATATGGGTTTCACTTTCCAATGAAATATTGGGATTGACTATACTTGGAATTAGATCAATCACTTCGTTAATTGATGGTAGGTTGGGAGAAATTTTACAGTAACTAGTTGGAAGTTGGAAGTTGTGGAATAGTAAGGTTTTCCAATAATTTTGAGGCTTCATCCATGTGAGGGAAAATGTGATTTTGATGACTCCCTTTGCATAACCTACAAGGAAACCTAGCTTTACCCTTTTTCCCATGAACCTAACAATCATTGGTTGATGTATCAACAGTAAGTTGATAGGATTTTTCTGACCATACTTCCAAGACCTTAGGGATACCAAGACAGTTCATAAGGAAGTGGTCACCCTTACAAAGCTTGCAAGGTTATTTTGGTTTACGATGCATGTTGGAGGTTTCCTCAACACTAACAAAACTTATAGCCATGGTTGGTTGGTTAACTTCTTACTTATATTGCTTCTTCTTCCTCCTCCCTTTCTTCTTCTTCTTAGCCACCTCGTTACTAGCATCAAGGCTTTTACCATGCAAAGAAGAATAAAGGGAGGAATGCATGTTGGGTAAAGAAGGTAAAGGGTCAACATGAGGTTGGTGATGCTGAGATGGTGAACTTTGTTGAGGTGAAGCATCTGGTTGAGGTGGAAAAATTGGAGTATTTGAGGCCAACGAAGTTGAAAATAACCATACCAGTAAACCTATGGTAAATCCAGGTAATTAAAATGTATCCATATAAGGAGGACCAACATTTCCAAAGCAACAAAATGTACTAGGATTATTGTTAATAGGGGTTCCCTAGTTGGTAAATTCTGGGACTGTTGCCATTAGATTCAACTTGAGTGAATTTTATTAACAATTTAAAAATATTAACAATTAAAATTCAGAATCTACACCTAAGGTCTCTAAAAATAAAAGAAATGAACATGCGCCTACAAAATCTAAGAAACAATCCACACACAAAGAGTATGTTTCCACAATAAAAACATTATTTGGTGATGAAATCCAACATCGCGGAGATTAATGTGGAAAACTAGTGGTTGGGACAATTACCCTGACAACCTTCCTAATGAAACATTCTGATGCAAGTAACTTCACTATGTCATATCGAAGTGAAGACTACCCTCCTGAAAGTCCAACTGATTCTAGTCAACGTCTGCTCCAGGTACAGTGGCACCTTCCCTCCATCATCACCTTGGGAAAAATCCTAAATATTATGGCCACTAAGGTCACCAAATGAGACAATGTCACCTGGGGGAATATTCTATGGTATGATATACACACAAGGGTTGAGTATCAAAGCTCAATCCCCTTGAAATCTCCTCGACATGGTAAATTTGAGGCTTTCTAACAAGTGACCCCAGGGTCCTCAACAATGGTTAATCTGAGGTTTACCATTTGTATTACATGCATGTCTCCTATTTTCACCAATTAATTAGGTACGATTACCTCAATGCATCTGACATGACCTCGTGCTTGACTCTTTTAAGAAGATCTTCCGATAGTAAAAATGCAACAATTGGATTTCCCTACCACAAGATGCTTCTTGTTTTTTTTAAATGCTTTGGAATGTTAATTACAACCTATTCCAAAGCACTAGTTTAAGCTAAATTGGTGGAATGAACCCTATAAAATGTAAAAAATATTTATATTGATTTTATTAAGCGTTGTATTATTTTGGTTGTTTTTTACTCAAACAGTAAATGGATATGAAACGAGTGGTGTTATGACTTGACCCAAAGGTAAATGTAATCAAATATGATAATGTAATATTTTTAGTTCGATGAATCATAACTAAAGTAAGGAAAGAGTTTCCATTCACTTCCAACAATGCAAAAAAATTATAAATAAGAGAAAATATAACAAATTATCTAATGCACTAATTTCAGCAAGAAAAACTAATGATAATCGATTCAAAAAAAAAATTATTTTTATTTTTATGTTTTAAAACAAGCTTAAAAACATGTAAATTTAAATCAGGGCTATCTCTAAAATGAGAGACACTATCTTGTCAATCGATGAAATAATTATTCACAATAGGCATAAATGAATATATGATTAGATCCCATTAAATAAAATAGGTTCACACAACCAATTCCATAAGTGAAATACTCTTTTTTTATAGATTAGAAGACCAACACAAACTCAAACCCCAAAACTGTAAAGATAAGTGATTTTCCTCAAAAAGACAACCAAATAAACTGATTTGAATCTACGATTGATTTTTCCATAATGTAAACTATGCAAATGTAATCTATGCACAATTCACTTGAAAAGTATGCAAATGTAATCTATGCACAATTTTCGTTCCTATTCTTAAAATGAGAATTCTAACTTGGAAAATGTAATCAATGAAAGAGAATTCAAAACACCCAATTAAATTAACAAAGACTTAATGAGACTATAAACAAGCTAACATGATCATAAAAATGAAAAATATGGACTTAAATCAAAGAAAAAATAGTTTTTTAAAAAACATTACATGGTTCGCATGTAGACAATAGAGCTTAGTGCACATGCGCATTGTTTCTAAAGAAAAATTGTGCACATATGCACTCTATCTCTAAACAAAAACCACGCAGATCGAGAAAATTAAGAAAAAAATGGTTTCAAACTAGAAATTTCAATTCTTAAAAGGGTCTAAAGGAATCAAAGGTTACAAAAGGACACAAAGGAGAACTCATTCCCCAGTATGGTAGCCAATTTGTTTTGTGTATTAATACCTCTTACGGACAAGACCAATCTCCCTAGTACTCCAACAAGTAACTAGAAGCAAAGATCCATTGAATGCCTCTTTCTATAAAGTATTTTCACTTCAGATTATTACAACCTTGAAATAAGGATGTTATGCTCCTACCTTTCAATTGAGATGTTCAATGTAGCCTTTTTCCTTTCATTCCAAAGAAATTCTTCAATGCTAAGAAGAACCTGCAATCACAAACAATGCAAAGGATCAAAGCACCTGCAGTATATAATAATCATAAATACCAATTCAACTTAGTGATCAAGGAGTCTAATTATTGACATCATTTCAATGAATTATATTGCACCAGTGTTTTGAAGTCTTGGGAATTTTACCCACAACAACCTATCCAAATACTTTAGCTTAAACTAATATGTGTGTATTCTAAAAAAGAATTATTGAGTGTTTTTATTATGTGATTGATTTTAAGTGACCTTGATTAATGTATTATGAGGGGGTGTTGATGTATGAAATTTAGTGAGACTCTGACTCAAACCATGTAGAAAAAATACTTTTCAATTTTATTTCAATGAATAAGAGTTCCTATAAAGAGACAACAAATATATGTCATTTCAAAAACCACAAGTCCTAATGTAGTCCTAACATAGGAAAGTCAATGAAGACATGCAATGCTCACATAACAAACCCAATATAACAGAACATAACAAACTAAAAATTACAGAAAGGTAAAAAAATTCACTTTTCTTTTTTCCAAATTAAAATGAAATTAATTTGTCCTTCAAAAATAAAAAATGAACATGCATGCAATCAATCAAAAAAAAAATCACAAGTGCATATCCCAAGATAATACCATAGCCAAGTCTATAAAACACTAGAATCATAGAACTGGGTGGATGTCAAGGGCTTGGGCATATAACACGGTTCTCTAAGGCATACAAGGTGTTAGTATCATAGTTAATGAACTATATAAGAGGAAGGCCAATGTTATAATACTATTAAAGGCACTATGAGGGTGTGTTACAAAAGACTAACTTGGAAAAAAGGTTAGCTCAAGGTCTAAGGTGAGGATGTGAACAAAAATACTCATTTTCTAGCAAATAGAGTAACCAGAATCTGGATCGAGAAGCACAAAAATAAGTGGAGAGAACTACATATTAAGGGGATAGGAGATCAAACTTGGGAACCAAAAATGAAGGAAGGATCCTCGACCAACTCTCAAATCAAAACCTACATATAAAAAAGGGAACCAAGTGATTTCCATAGAATATGAAACTTCAACAATCCAATACATCAATGCATAACTCCATATAAGGGTAGCATGCATCAATGATAAAACACTAGTCTCACCATTGAATCAACATATAGAGAAATAAAGTGTCGATATCATGACATAGACATAACAAGAACAAATCTATATTATTATTTATAAGAAGAATGATTACAACCATGATTTTTGTAACAAGTCTTCCATTAGCTCCTAGCTCCTCCCTCTTTGTGTCTCAACATTTTTTGGGCAACATAACAGTCCATAAATTTTTATCCCCCTTATTGTGGCTTAGCCTCCAATACATAGATGATGGGAGGCTCAACTTTTTCCATTTTCTCCATGAGTTCCTTTTGGGACAAAGCTAGATGTTGTCTCTTCTTTGTTGCTATTTCCTTCTTTGTTTTCTTATGTTAGGATACGAAATTTCCCAAAGACAAGTATGGGGTGGATCTCTCCAGATTCTTAGAGCCAACATTGAGCGAAAGAGAGAGTGTTAGTGAGCTATCTAATGTTTTAGCCTTCAGAAGCTCATGAAAGTCTGGTAACACATTCCTGTAGGCAAAAAAGAGCATTCATCCCTAGGTTAACGTGGTATGTTGGGTCATGGACCATGTTAGCATGCTCTATGACTATTTCTAAGGTGTGTTACCTTAGGAAATAGGCCTATAAATTAGGTTATCTTCTAATCCAAGTTGTTATTCTCCTCTGAGCTTATGAGGAGGTCGTTTCCTGGATTACATTTTTTTTACTGACGATATAATTTTGTAGAAGTGGTCAATAACTAATCCATACTGTATCATTATATTATTTTTCATCTATATCGATGCATTTTGAGTGCAAAAAGTGGAGGAATTAGCTCATGAGACTGTTTTTACCAACAAGACCTAGTTTGGAAAAACAAGGTTTGAAACCTTTCAGGCTATTTTGAGGCATAAAATGATGTTTTTGGGGGCAGAAATTTGTCTCTTTATCACAAAACCTTTTCCTGCTATTCTACATACATAGACCTTTCAAATGGCGCAAGAAGAAAACCAATCGGAGTCCATATGAAAACGTTATGCCAGTCAGAAGTTGACCTTCTTGTTTTCACACCTATAGTTCGAGAGGATGTTGCTTCAACCCCCATTATTCATGGAAAATGGGGTATCTAGATGATCATGATGTAAAACAATCTAGAATATTCTATATTGTAACTCTATTTAAGAGTTTATGTAGTCAAAATTAACCACTAATAGGCTATCAGGATGTGTTATAATCGAGCCACTATGAGGAAGAGGCATTCCATTCTTTCGAGAGAATTTTGTTCCATAGATGAGAAAATATAGCTAGTAGAGATGGGAGGTAGAGCACACATAGTAGATATGTTCATTTTAGCAACCCACATGCCACAGGCATTACTTATTTGTACCTAAATCCATATTTTCGGACAGAGAAAGAGAGTGAAGTGACCTCACCTTCCAGTAGGGGTTTATCCTGAAAGAGTTTCCAAAAGAGCATATATTGTGTTGTACGTGTGTGTGTGAGATTATTTTTCCATTCTCTACTTTTCTGTGTAATTTATATTTGCATGCAAGCAATAATTACATTTAAATATACATATCTTAAAGTTTAATAAAAATGTAATAGTGAAAAATTTTAGTGTTTTAATATATTATTATCATATTTATTGTGAAAAAATATCCAGTGGAATATCCAAGGAATTTTATAGATCATTTGGTATCAAAGTAGGCTTCTTTGGGTATTTTTTAGAGATTTTGGGGGTCTAGATCAGCGGGGCTGAAAATAGTAAAGTCGTAATCATGACTGACGAATCTTTAAATGAGCCTCGTGATCCTGTACAGATGACGTTTTCATGACTCGAAAAAAAAATCACATATATAAAATGAAATGTAAACATCCTCATGGAAGTCCTAAGTAGTAAGCTAGGCATATTTGGAGAATATGGGGGTTCGAATGTGGAGGACAAATCAAAAGGATGATCGGGAGATCAAGAAGGCATGGAGAACCAACCGAAGAAGGAAACCAAAAAATATCAACCCATTTTGAGTGTTGTGAATCAATCCTTGTTTAAAATGGAAGAAAAAGTCAATATCAAGGCATACCATGGTGATATCGACGCTATGAGGATGAACCAATAGTTGCAGCACTAGAAGTTTATTTCAGCATCCATCATATCGAGGTAGGCTAAAATATCTCATTCGCACGACTAAAATTAGAGGGAGATGCACTTACCTAGTGGGAGAGCCGCTCCGAAACCCTAAGGTTGGAGGGAGAACTTCTAGTGACTGAGTGGGACCATTTAAAAACCCTCATAATGTCACATTTTTTTCCCATCGAATACGTGGAGGACCATTGGATCCGGTGGAATTACTTCAAAAAACATTTGAGCCAAAGCATGCAGCAGTACACCACATAATTCACAAATATGGCTATTATGTTGAGTATCTCTCCAAATAACACATATGTACTCCTAAAATATTTCAGGGGTCTACATCACCATCTGTTTAAGCAAGTGATGCTTTTCAATCCCAAATAGGTGGATGAGGCTTCTGTAGAGGAGAAATACCTGGAGAACATAGGCCTAAAAATAGGAAAATCAAGTGAATCGAAGTAGGAGAAACATGAAGCTTATAAGGAGGGGAAGAAGAATTAAAAAGGGGGAAAAGATAAAAATATGGCAACCACAGGACATGATTGAAAATATCATAGCAACCACTGCACCATTGATGGCTTATAGAGGATCAGTGTTGAAAGTTGCATGCAGAGCTAAACCCAGAGAACAAGAAGAAAGATAATAAGAACAAGAATATCATGGGCACTAATTCAAGCAACCAAGTTTAAAGCAACTCGGACATGGATGAGAATATTTTGTGTACGTTAGTGCAAAAGAAGGTGAATCTAAGTAGCCTTCAACAACATGAAGAGAAATAAATGACCAAACTCTTTGATATAAAGATACAGGTCAAGAATACAAATATTGATGCTCTATTTGACTCAGGATCATATATGAATCTCACTCCAATGGAGTTGGTCAAGAAGTTGGGGCTAGAAGTTTGTGATCATTCAAACCCATATCCACCAAGATGGGTAAATAAGGATGTAAATCTTAAGGTTAAAAAAAAAATGCAAAGTTGGATATGCTATCAGTGTTGATTTTATTGATGAAGTAGATCTAGATGTAGTTACCTTTATGTATGTGAAGTCATGTTTGGGAGTCCATACATGTACATGCATGATGAAATATTCATGAGAAAAGAAAATTAGTACCGTCTCATCAAGGATGGAATATCATTCATCATCAACACACACAAAGGTAAGTTAAAAATTTCATTGGTAAGTGTCAACCAAGGCAAGAAATTGATCAGTTCCAGCAAAAAGTATGTTTTGTTTTTTTTAAGAGAAATTAATTCTGAAGAGGTGTCAATAAGAGACAAGGAATCCCTAGAGGGGTGTACAAAGAAACATAAACAATAATTGGAGGATTTATTACAGACATACAAGGATGTGTTCTGAGAGCCTAATGGGTTACCACCTACGAGAGAATTAGAGCACAAGATCCAGCTATTTCCAGAATCCCCATTGCCAAATATTAGATTGTATAGGAAATCTGTTATAGAAGTAGGTGAGGTGAAGAAACAAGTGCAACAACTGTTGGAACAAGGTGTCATTTGACTGAGTAAATAACCATGTGTGTCACTCATCATCATTGTAACAAATAAGGATGGGACTATTGGAAAATGTAATTAGGTTCAGTCTTCATTTAATGTACTTGAGTCATATTGTAATGTACTTGAAAAAAGAATAAAGAAAAGAATTACTATTATTATTATTATTATTATGACTTATTAAAGCATGGGTTTCATTCTTGGGTCAACATGTTTTAGGTAAAATTCCCCATTGAGGACTTCTAGGATTTATTCCCAGTTAATAGGCTCATTTTACATTTAAAGAGACCCTTCTTGGTACTTTTAATCATGTCAAAGGGTTTAATATTGAGTAAAATATGAATTATGTGACCTCCGCATCAGGTCATCCTAAAGAGGGTCATGTAGGCCTAAGAGACACCTATTCGACCTCACCTCAAGCCTATAAAAGAAATGAAATCGTATTCATTTGGATCAAACTCCCTGACAACAAGTTCAATATCTCTTGTAGCTCAGAAAATTTTGAAGTTTGTTGCCGGGAAGTCAAAATAAGTGTGAGTTTAGGGAATTCTAAGGAGAAGAAGAGAAAAAAAAATTAGTGCATGTCTCTCTCTATTTCGGGCCCTCGATTTAGAGATCAAATTCTTTCAATTTTTTCTGCTACCAGAATTTGTCTGCTACTCGAAGTTGTTGGCTAGTCAAAGTTGCTAGAAAGGGGTAGAATATTTGGGAAGTTGACTTGCTGTGGACGGAAGGTCTAGTATATGTCTAGGGTGAGGAGTCTCAAATAATACTATTGAAAGGAAGAATTGTCTTAACTGGGTTTTCCCCCTGAGGGGGGTTTTTCCCTGGCATAGTGTCTACATCTAGTGTCTATTGTTTTATGTGCTGCTTCTTTGGTAATTTCTTGATGAACTAAAAGAAAGAAGATATAAAGAATCATAATAAAAATAAACATCACAAGTAATTATCAAGAATAAGAAAATATTTCTTCCTTTATGATTTTCTAATAGGGACTTGGAAAATGTGTATAGATTATAGGGCATTGGATGAAATCATGCTCAAGAACATATACCCCCTGCCCAGGATAAATGATCTACTAGACTAGTTGTAACAAGAAAATTACTTCACCAAGGTGGACTTGAAGTCTGGATATCACAAGGTTCGATCAAAGAAGAATATACATGGAAGACCACCTTCAAAACCAGGAAAGGTTTGTATGAGTGGTTAGTTATGCCATTTGGCCTATGTAATGCACCAACTACATTTATGATGTTAATAAATGATACACTACGCCCTTTTATAGTTTCATTTTTTATTGTAAATTTGGATGATATAGTGGTATATAGTGCTACCTGGGAGGAGCATATTTCACATTTGACACAGGTGCTAGAGACATTAAAGAAGCACCAATTGTTAGAAAATATCAAGAAATGCAAGTTTTCGCAGCAATCCTTGTTGTACTTGGGGTATGTGATTGGTGGAGGAGAGCTGAAGATAGATCCTTCCAAGATGGAGGCCATCATGGAATGATTAGTGCCTACTAATTTTTCTAAGGTCAGGAGTTTCATTGGGGAAACACAGTACCTGAGGAAATTCATATTCTCATTTTCAGCGGTAGCAACACCGCTCCATGCCATAATAGCAACTGGAAAGATTTTTCAGTGGGGAGAAGGTTAGCAAAGGGATTTTGAGGAGTTAAAGAAGGATATCAGTCAAGAACCAGTTCTGGAATTACCAAAATTGCAGCGCCCTTTCGAGGTGTTTACATATGCAAGTGGGTATGTTATGGGAGTTGTCTTGATGTAGGGAGGAAGGTCTATTTTCTACCATTCTTAAGTATTTCACAAGAAATTTTTTAACTACCCTATCTACAATAAGGAGCTTTATGCCATGGTGCAAGCTGTGAAGAAGTGGAAGCATTATTTTATGGGAAAGGAGATAGTAATTTAGACAGAACATCAGTATTTATTGTACTTGCATGCCCAAATTAAGCTACAACATAACATGCATTACAAGTGGATGGGGTTTTTACAACAATTTCATTTGATGATCAATTATAATAAGGGAAATACAATCAAGTTGGCCGACGTGCTGTCAAGGCCACCCACATCAAATATTACAGCTTTGGGGACTCTTATGCACATGGATCCATTCACCCATGATGCATACATAGAGGAATATTCAAAGGATGAGGACTTTAAGGAGGTGTATCAACAGTTGCAGAGTTAGATTCATGTGCACGATGGTGATAGCACAATTGACTAAAATTTCCAGGATGGGTTACTCTATAGCTTGGATAAGCTATATGTTCCTAAAGGTGAGCGATTGCAGTTGATCAAAGAGGCTCACACCTCCAAGTTTGCAGGGCACTTTGATGTAGGGAAGACCATGGCTAAGATGCAAAGGTATGTGTATTGTCCCAAGATACAAGATCAGATATCTAGGTTCATAATAGGATGCATGCTTTGTTGTACCAACAAGCCTAGAAACATGAAACATGGTCTATATCATCCTTACCTATTCCTAATCATCCTTGGGAAATCATTTCCATGGAATTTGTGGAAGGCTTACTGAAAACCAGGAAGGGACATGACTACATGTTCATGGTAGTTGACAGTTTCAACAATATGTGTGTTCTAATGCCTTATAAAAAAACCATTAGCGGGAAATCTGAAGCAACAAAATTTTTCTTTGGACATGTTTGGGTGCACTTTAGGATACCAAGGAGAATCATTTCATATATGGATACAATATTTCTTAGTTCATTCTAGACTACATTGTGGGAGAAGATGGATACAAATTTGAACAGGTCTAAAACATTCCATCCATAGAAAAATGGGTAGACATAAGTAGTCAATAGGAATTTGGTGCTGCTTCTAAGGGGATACAACTAGAAGAATCCAAATACCTAGGATGAAAATATGGTATATATAAAACATTCTTATAACAAAGAAGTCCAAACTTCTAAAGGAAATTCCCCATTTTAGATTGTTTTGTATATTTTCCACCTTCACCTTTGGATATTTCATATGAGAAATAAGGAGGAGTGAGGAAAGGTCTTACAGAGGATGCTTGAGGGCTAAAAAATTTATAGAGAAGATCGGGAATATCCATCTACAGGAACATGAAAAATTGCAGAAGTCGTTGGAGAAGTGTAAGGCCAGGAATGATCAACACAGAACAAATAAATCATTCATGGTGGGAGATAGAGTATGGCTATAATTGAACAAGGAGAGGCCGTAGGAGCCTCTTAAGAAAATCAAGGCTCTAAGGTATGGTCCCGTTGAGATATTAGAAAAGGTGGGTGATAATTCCCATCGAGTTAGTTTACCACCATATATGTGCATTTACTCAGTTGTGAATGTTGACAATTTCTAACTCTATGAGCCTTCCATGGTAGATCAGGAAGAGAAACAAGTCCTACCTTCTGTGGAGAATTTTGCAGCAGATGTTGAGGCAGAGTTAACATAAGATACCGTTTTGTAGGAGGTCCATAAATACAGTTCAAGGGAATCATGACCTTTGGTAGATTATTTTGAAGGGACAACTTCGAAGCAAAGCTAAATGGTACAACAAGGAGAAGGTGGAGGAAAAATTTCCTCACCTCATTTAGTAAAATATTTTTGGGTCCAAAAGCCTCCCAAAATGGAGAGGTGTGATATGGATTGGATCATTATATTATTTTTCCTCCATTTCGATGCATTTGGTGTGGAAAAAGTGGAGGAATCGGCTCACGAGACCGTTTTTACCAGTGATGCCCAGTTTGGCAAAACGGGGTGTGAAACCTTCAAGGCGTGTTTTGAGGCATCAAATGAAATTTTTTGGGGGAAAAAATTTTCTGCTTTAGTTGCAACACCTTTTCATGCTATTATACACACATAGACATTTCCAACAATGTAAGAAGTGTGTCAACCAGAGCATGTATGCAAAATTTATTCCACTGAGAAGTTGACCTTGCTATTTTCACAACTATAGTTCGTGAGGATGCCACGTCATCCCCCATTATTCATGGAAAAGGAGCTAGCCACATGATTATGATGTAAAATACTCTAGAAGAGTCTATATTGTAACTCTATTTAAGAGTTGATGTATTCAAAATTAACCACTAGTAGGTTATTGAGATGTGTTATAACTGGGCCGCTAGGAGGAAGAGGCATACCATTCTTTCCATAGCATTTTGTTCCATAGCTGAGCAAATATAGGCAGGAGAGATAGGAGGTAGAGAATAGAGAGAGGATTTGTGCACTATATCAGCCCACGGGCCACATGCATTACTTATTTGTACCTACAACCATATTTCCAGACAGAGAAAGAGAGCGAAGTGACCTCACTTTGCAGTTGTGTTTTCTCCCTAAAGTTTTTCCCAGAGAGCATATACTGTGTTTTATGTGTGTGCGCAAGCTTATTTTTTTATTCTCCACTTTTCTTCATAATTTATATGTGCATTCATGGACTAATTATAGTCAAACCTACAAATTTTAAAGTTTAATAAAACTGTAATAGTGTAAAATTTTAGCATTTTAATATATTATTATCAGATTTTTGTGACGAACTTTCTAGTGGAATATCCACAACAGTTTATGGATCAAAAACTATAAGACATGGGTTTCATGACCTTTGACAAACTGGGTCAAAAGGACATATTCCAAACAAGATTAAATGGCACTCCAAGGAGAAGGTAGAGGAAACAATTCCTCACCTCATTTAGTAAAAATTTTGAAGACCAAAAGGATCCCAAAAAAGGGAGGTATAATCTGGATTGGATCATTATATTATTTATCATCTATTTCAATGAATTCAAAGTAGAAAATCTTGGAGGAATTAGCTTACAGAGTAATTTTTATCGATGGGTTATAATCTGGAGAATTGGGATTTGAAACCTTTTGGGGCCACTTTGATGCATTAAACAACCTTTTTCTAATCTTTCTTACTTTCTCGTAGTCCTTGTGACACTTTATACACTCAAATACTTTCCAATGATGCAAGAAAGACATCAATCAAAGTTCATATGCAAACAAAATTGCTCCTAGAAGTTGAGCTTTTGATTTGACCACCATTATTCAAGTGGATGCCACATTAGCCTTGTTAGTCATGAGAAATGGGCTAACCACATGTGCACTATGAATAACACACTAAAAAGGTCAAAGTTGTAATTATAGTTTAGATTTGAAGGAGTCAAACCTGACTCATAGTTTTCTATTAGGTTATGTTAAAGCCAAGCCACTAGTAGGAGTGGATGTTCCATTCTATGCTATCTTATTCCATAGCAGAGTAGAGAAAATATGAGTGAGAGATCTAGAGAGTAATAGAGGGGTTTACTATTCTTAGTACCTTAATAGCCCATCGGTCTTAGTTAACTAGATAGAGAGCACCTTCTCCTTTGCACTTTCATATTTCCATACTCGAGAAAAAAGAGTAGAGAAACCTCACTTTCTAGCCAGGTTTTCTCCCATAAGGGTTATCTAAAGAAAATATTTTAGTTCATTGTGGATGGTGTTTGATTGTATTTTTTGTTCTACATTTCCTATATTTTACCTATTTCATGTGTAAGCATAAAAATCATTAATTAACAAATTTATAATTTAAAGGAATTTAACCTTCATAGTATAGATTTATTTTATTTTATCAAATACCTTATGACAAAGTATCCAAAGGAATATTCAAAATAGTTTATGGATCAAATAGGGAGAGGGAGAGAGACAGAGAGAGGGATAGGAAAATAGAAAGGGATATGGAAAGGTGTAGAGAGGTAGAAAATATGGAAAGGGGTGCAAAAGGGTTTCTTAGGGGGAGAGAGTGCATGTGTGGTGGAGAAAGATAAAAGGTGAAAGATAAGTTTAGGAAGGATGGTGAGAGAAAGAGAGTAACGAAGATAAAAATGTGTATTATAAAAATGTCTAAGATTATAAATGTGCACACACAAATCACTTTAATTAATACCACTAAAAAGTTAGTAATGGTGTTTATTATTTGGTAGCATCTTCTTTTTCTAATAAGTGGTGGACAAATTGCAGCTAATAAAAATCCATTTTTTTATTGCTAATATAACTTGGCACAATTACAGAGCTCTATGAGAAAATTCTAAATATTTATATTATTTAAATTTAACTATTGTATTTTATTTATTATTTATTTTTATTTGGATATATATCAAACTTCTAAAATAAAGGTGTTTTATTTCAATTATAACATTTAAATAGTGGAACTATTTCTTATACTAATATACAAATAGGCATATGCACTAATTTTTTATTTATCTATTTTTATATTATGTCAAGACAGTCATAGTGGTCTCTAATGGTCAATCTCATCCTTGTCAACATTTCACTAACTAAATTATATATATGTTTATGGAAAAACATCTTTTCATTTACATATCAAACCCATGTAATATGTGAGAAAAATGAGCCTACCAATTTAAAAAGAATTTTTTTAATTATACCCATTG
Organism: Pinus albicaulis; assembly: GCA_034641835.2. Lineage (NCBI taxonomy): Eukaryota > Viridiplantae > Streptophyta > Pinopsida > Pinales > Pinaceae > Pinus > Pinus albicaulis. Next base: position 136,326,486 of record CM076573.1, read on the forward strand.
TTTATAAATAAAAGTTATATAAAATAATATATGGTCTACATTTCATCTTTTTAATATCATATCCTATATAATGACTACTTTTAATATCATATCTTAAAAATAATCGACTTAAAACCTATAATAGTTTATTAGATTTTTATTTTCTATATTTCTATTCCAGCTAACTTATCATTATTAAAAAACATATGCACCAACCTATGTAGCATCCTAATAATTATGTACCATCCTAATAATTTTTAATAAATTAAATTTATCCAAAAATATACCAAAGGAAAAAACTAAAAGATCTAAACTACACTGAAAACAAATCAGCTGGATAACACCTCACAGCCCTATGATATATTATAAAAGCTACATAACACCTCAACATTGATACTGCAAAACATCACAAATTGAATGATGCTTTCTGCAGTAAAGTGAATCAAAGCTTTGCCTCTTTTTCAGATAGGTATTGAGTGTGGACATTTAATTCTTTTCTAAAACTAGATATCGAAATCGCAAATTTTAATGAAAATATAAATTAAAAACTCTAAAAGCTATTTATGGATAGGTATTGAGTGTGAACATCCAAATCTTTTCTAGAACTAGAGCGAAATCGCAAATTTTAATGAAAAAATAAATAAAAACTCTCAAAAGCTATTTATGGATTTCCTTAACACCCCATTCACCGAAATGTTACCTCCACACTTGAATTTTATGCGTGGAAATCGAGGGGACCCCGTCCGATTCGCAGAGTAAGCTCAACATGACTACACATGCCTCACTGGCGGTGTTTCCATTACCTCACCAGCCACAGATATTTCTCACAAACTGATTGCAAAACGATAGACTAGACATCGCCTAATTTGGCATGTAAACTACTCTCCGATCTTTTCTCCGACCATATAAAGACCACCGCCTTCAGTAAATTCACTGCACCCATCTCCTAACACAATAACCACATTCCACTTTATACTTTTGCAAATATTTATATGGCTGCTGCTACGTACATTTCCATTCAATTACAGTAAACAAAGTGGTCACTGAGACATTCATTCACAGACATTTACAGAAACAAAGTGGTGACTGAGACTCATAACAGTCAAGAAATGGCTATTACGAGTCTCCTTTTCACAGTCTCGGCCCTTATTTCCCTTACAAGTCTGAAGGGCGTTTTAGGTATGTACAGGGATACAGTTTATATATATATATATATATATATATATATATTTTTTGGGAATATGTAATTGGCTTGATTAATGATTTTCTGATCATCAGATCATAGCAGGTGGTAACGGAATTGATAATCTTTATATTATAGGTTACTCACCGTTGGAATGATTGACTATCAGGTGGGATAATATGCGAGAAGCTGCCCGTGGAGGTTTGTGCGTTTTCTGTGTCGTCTTCTGGAGCACGTTGTGTGCTTGAGAAGTCCCTCTTGGGGAATGGCAATGTGCAGTATGAATGTCAGGTGAGTTTACATTATTTTTATATTGAATAGTTTTTTTTGTTGGCTAAGTTATATGAGTTTTAAGATGTCAACATTAGATGGTATTTGGGTGTGAGTCAAACCAGCTTTAACATGATTGGATTTTTTAGCACATAATTTTGAATGACTGAACTTGAAATGACTTAACAGTACATCCCATTACCATTTATTTTAAATCCAACTTATATAATTTTTTTTAATTTCATTATAAATTTTAAAATATTATCTATGTTTTTATTCATGCCTTTCATATTTTTTAAATATTTTAAAATCTACAATGTATTTACTACCACTTCTTCATATAAACTTTGATTTCTAAATATTTTAAAATATATAATTTACTTATTCCCACTTATTCATATTTTTCTCCAAATCAATATATTCTAAAACTTGTAATTAGGTTATTTTTACATAATTTTCCAAACTGATAATTATATCTTCTACCTATTGTGATAATCATATATTACCTATTTTGATGACATATACTGTCAGTATTTCTATTAAATTTAGATATGTTTGATCTAAGGCTTTTGTGATCCATAATGTAGATGAAAGTCTTTTGCATTAATCACATCATGAGGATTTGGTCCAAGTTTGGAACCATCTAATGTGGTTGATCTTCAAGGTGAAGAAACTAATCGATCTTAGTGAATAAATAGTGTAGATGCATCATTGTCCCGAAATAGTCGATGAAAACTATACGTTAAAAACTAGCCATTGAGAAGTAATTAACCTGAAAGACTTTCATCTAAATTTAAACATTTTAAATGACATATAGTCTTGATAATTCCATTAAATTTAGACATTTTATATATACTTTTACATCTTGATGTAATTTTCCATGCTGATAATCACAACATATAGTGGTAATTCCATTAAATTTGGACATTTTAGATAACATATACTGTGGTCCGTATAAACTTCTTTTGGTAATAATCACATTCAAATGAATTTTGTCAACAAATTTAGAACCAACCAGTATAGCTCATCATAAAAACTAGATCATTAATTCCCTTAAATTTAGACATCTTATATCTAACTTATAGTGTGGGTAATTCAATTTCAATTTTGGATGATGCTCATAGGCACACTCTAATGATTATACTATTTACATGTTGTTTTCTGATGACATATGGAAGAATGTCCTGGTGTTTTACACCCATAATACAAAAGCCACGTTTATTTTCTGGAATAAAAAAATCCATTAAATTTGGTAAATTTGTGCAGTCCTCTGACGTCATCGCCGATAAAATTAATGGATGGATAGAAACGGAAGAGTGCGTGAATGCATGTGGGGTGGACAGATTGGCTGTGGGATTGTCTAGCGATGGTATAGTAGAACGTAGTTTTATGAGGAAACTATGCTCTCCAGATTGCTACGACAGGTGCCACAACATCGTTGAGCTCTACTTCGATCTTGCTGCAGGGGAAGGTCATTATACTCACTATTCAATACAATATTTAAGAGCTAGATTCATACGTTATCCATATATAAATTTTGGAAAAGATTTAGAAATATTCAAATAAGGAGGTTAAACAATTGAATTCATTTTTATCAATCAAATGGTTAGATATTTCTAAATCTACAATGTAATATAAATTTAAAATAATTTCTTTTCGAAGTTAAAATAATTTCGTGTGTGTGTTGTAGGTATATTCTTGCCCCGACTGTGCAATGCTCACAAAGACAGAAAGCGCCGAATTGTAAGCGAAGTTATATCTCAATCGAAATTAAGGATAACGGCTGACTCATTTGCTGGTTCTCCTGTCCAATCATTTGCTGGTGCTCCTGGCGAATCATTTGCTGATGCTCCTGTTGAGTCATTTGCTGATGCTCCTGCCGCAAGCCCCTTTGGCTCAAGAGAATTAGATATATCACCTTCATTTGCTGATGCTCCTGCCGCAAGCCCCTTTGGCTCAAGAAAATTAGATATAACACCTTCTTCCTCTCTAGCACCAGCTTCCTCTCCCTACTACTAATGGTTTGTAGGTAAATTTTTTTTAATGATGAGATGCAATTTACTTATAGTAAATATTGATTTTGTCTAAATATTACAGAATGTTTTAGGATAATAAAAAAATTAAACAATTAACTTAAATTCTAAAATATTTTTAGAATAATATTATAATTTAATTTATATAAATAAAAATATTTTTTCCATTAATCACATTATAAAAATATATAAAAATATCAAATATTATTTTATAGGTAGATTTTCAGTTATTTAATTTTTTATTTTTAAAGTGAAAATTTTAAAAGATATTATTAATTTTATATTTTTGAACTTTTTTTTTAATTCTGATATTCAGTGTTATTTAGTAATGAATAGAATCCAATGTCGTACTCAAATACTTTTTTATTTATGTGTTTTCAGTTGATTATTTGGAAATTACCTGTATTACTAGGAAATCACTTTATTCATTACTATTTATTAATTGTTTAACTAATCTATGTAAGAATTTGGACCTCTCATTTTATTTGGTCACTTTTTTTAACAAGTTGTTTCTATTAATCTTGATGTCTAATTTTATTTGTAATTTTATTATAACTAAAAACAATTTTTACCAAATTAAATTTTAATTAATAAAATTTGTTTTCTCTTATTAAATTCTTTAACAAATTCTTTCCATTAATCTTGATTTGCAATTGTTATGATTAAAAACATTTTTTACCCAATTAAATTTTAACTAATTTTCTTATACCAAATCAAAATAATACTATTTCTTATACCAAATCAAAATAAATTAGTATTAGAATTCGAACTTGGCAACTATAATCTATAACACAATATTTTCATTTACCCACTAACAACTCCTCATAAAAAAATCTTGTGTTTTATTTGTGCAGCGCAGGATTTAATTACCTTCAATAAATTCGTCCACAGGACGCCATTTCTATGACCATATAGTGGACTGCTATATTATTTTTAACGTCTCGGCTAATGGTTGATTAGACGCGAACTCTCTGTACATATTGGTGCGCTGGTCCATTATTTTTGACGTCCTGGCTTTTGGCGGGCATGATAGCTATCACGACCAACGGGCCTATTATTCGATTACGGCCGATTAGCTTGCCTAGAGACAAGTAATCTTAGCCTATAGTAAATAAATTATGTCGTCTCTATTACTGCATACCACTCTATGATCTGCTTGGATTCCTGCAATAATATTATTGAAATTTGTTATGAATTATCTTTTTGGCAGTCTACATCTTTCCAGATATTTTGGATCAAATAAGTTGGTTTACTTAATGGATCTATTTCATCAGAGAAGCAGAGTTCACATATCAATATGCTTAAAAGATCTATCCTATGGTAAAGTTTTAAATTTCTGTATATGTAGATTTCTATTAGTATCTCCCTCCAAGCTGCATTAATAAAGTTTTACAATTAATTCCATAATGTTTTGAGCAATAATGAAATAAAGATGCTCAAACTGTAATGCTTCAAAATTAGGCATCAACATTTTCAAATGCCTATTTGGGTGTGCAAATTTAATAAAATACCGGTTTATCTGCATGCAAATGGAATAATGGATAACGAGATGGAGATTAAAAAGATTGAGACAACTCGTTCTAGCTCAAATTGTCTGTGAAGGTGGGTAAGCTTTTTAGGTGCATACTTTGTTCAAATCACATGTTTATAAAATATTGTAATAAAAATTATGTTAATTATGCAGTGTGAAATTCATAATTTTTTGTTTTTAAGGAAAAGCATTGATAAATAATACTAAAATTAACTGACTTCACATCAATGTAATTGTTCTAGTGTCAGCCACCATTGTTGATATTTAACCCACTTAGCCTTATAATGTTAAGTAATATAAGTTTATGTAAGATCTGGATGACGGTTTGATAGTTAATTCAACAATTTCTTACAAAGGTTTTAAGCCTTTCTATACATTTTAGCATTTAGGATAACTATAGGTTAATTTTGTAATTTTTTTTTGTCAAGTGAATTTGGATTCATTAGAGATTACATCATAGTTCAATTGTGGCTTGAAAAACAGTGATATTAGAGCATTTAAGTCATCAAAATCTTTTTGGATGGCATCTGGCTTTACCCACCCAAATTATCAAAATCTTCTGGAATGGCATCTGGCTTTACCCACCCAAATTATCAAAATCTTCTGGAATGGCATCTGGCTTTGACCACACTAGCCCTTAACATGACTAGATTTTTTCCCACTAAATTTAAAACAAGTGACATTCACATCAAGAATGATTTAACAATACACCTTATCACCTTCTATTGCAAGTCAGCTTTGTAAACCTTGAAAAGACCTTTCCAATAATTTAAAATATATTCAAAATTAAATATGCATACAAAATCTATGGTTTTGAACAAAAATCGTCTTTGTTGCAATTTAAGGGTTTGTAAACAACAGTCGTTTACACAGGGGTAATATATAACAATCTACACTATGATACAAGCACGCATATAGATAACAGAAGAAAGAGAAAAAAAATGATAAAAAGACTTCATTTTGATATCACAACAATAACCACTAATAATTCAATTGTTCTATATTACATATATACACATATTTATATACAATATAGCTACAACGCTCTAATTACCTTAATCAGGCCACTTGCACAAACTAGTACATAGAGCTAACTAGCCCCTCTGACATCTGCCTTCACCTCAAATAATTATTTTTTTCTCGAGATGTGGACTTCAATTACAAAATGACATAGAATTTTATCAAAAAATGCTATGCTTTTTTGGGAAAAGAATGGCGTTAAATAATATCATATTGAAGTGACCAGTATGCTTAGTTGCTTAAACTTAATCAATTATTAGTTGGACTATTAGATTGGCTTATGTGGTGCTGTTGGGTTAAACTTGGCCAATTATTTGTTGGACTATTAGATTGGTTATAATGGTGCTGTTGGGTCTGGCAATTTTCAGTTTGCATTCGTTGACTGACAAGTTTTTCAGGAATAGTCTCTGGCCATGTATTAAGGGGCACTTCTTTGTCTAACACTTCGACCCCTTTTAACCAAAGTCCTCTACCTCTGTTGCTAGAGTAGATGAGCGCACCCTCGAAAATGGAAAGTTAAACTCAGAAGCACTTTCGACTAAAAAAATTTGGAATCTCGGTGCATACATGGCTGTCGTTGTGATTGCTCCTGCAGTCTACGAAAAAATGTCTAATGGATATGGGGTGCAAGATGTTGCGGTTGCTGTAATCTTAGCCTGTAGTAAATAAACTATGTAGTCTCTATTACTGCATACCACTCTATGATTTGTTTGGATTCCTGCAATAATATTATTGAAATTTGGTATAAATTATGTATTTTCAGTGATGAATAATTTTTAGATCTGCTTGGCACTCTACATCTTTCCGGCTATTTTGGATCAAATAAGTTGGTTTACTTCATGGATCTATTTCATGAGAGAACCAAAGTTCACATTATCAATATGCTTAAATGATCTCTCCTATGGTTAAGTTTTAAATTTCTGTATATAGGTTTCTAGTTTCACCCTCCGAACTGCATTAATAAAGTTTTACAATTAATAATGTTGTGACCAAAAATGAAATAAAGATACGAAAACTGTAATGCTTCAAAATAAGGCATCAACATTTTCATATGCCTATTCCGGTGTGCAAATTTAATTCGGGTGTGCAAATTTAATAAAATACCAGTTTACCTGCAAGCAAATGGAATAATGGATAACGAGATGGCGATTAAAAAGATTGAGACAACTGGCTCAAGCTCAAATTGTCTGGGAAGGCGGGTAAGGTTTTCAGGTGCAGACCTTGTTCAAATCACATGTTTATAAAATATTGTAATTAAAATTTATGTTAATGCAGTGTGAAATTCATAATTTATTTTTTTTAAATGAAAAGCATTCATAAATAATACTAAAATTAACAACTTCACATCAATGTAATTTGATCCTAGTGACAGTATCAACGACCATTGTTGATATTTAATCACGGTAGGCTTATAATGTTAAGAAATATAGTTTATGTAAGATCTTGGTTTGAGAGTTAATTCAACAATTTCTTACAAAACTTTTTGGGTTTTTTATACATTTCAGCATTTAGGATGGTTATATGTTAATTTTGTAAACATTTTTTAGTTAAGTGGTTTGGGTGTGAAAATTATACAAACAATATGTATTTCATGGATTCATTCTGATCTAACAATGTATTAAAGTTAGATATTGAATCGCTTTTACAAATCAATTGTGGAAATTAAACACAATTTCCAATCACATGAAGCAAAAAAGAATCAATCAAACCACAACACAGATAATTTCCCAAGGAAAGCTTGCTGCTCAAAACTCCACTATCTTCTGTTGTATATTCAACATGGATCCATAAAACAATTACAATACACTCTTCTCAAAAGAGTGTCTTGTACTCAGCTAATTATCTCACACTGCCACTAAATCTCAACTGGGTCTCCACTAGAACTGACAACACTGTTACCGATCAAATAGGTAACCTGACCTCAAAACGAGAACTCAAAAAACATGAAAAAACACCCCAAAAACAAAAAGTGTGTATTCCAGAACCCACTACCTTTTTTTTAAGGTCAAATTTCAACATTTTATAAAATTATGGTAAAATCAAAATTGTTTCTTGAAAAAAGGATTGAAAAAACACCCTCAAAACAAAACAAGTTGATGCTAGAATAACAAAAAAAAAAAAATTGTCATACTTTTGGCACTTTTAAAAATAGAAATAACATTTTTTAATTTTTAAAATTCAAACATTAAAAAAACCTTAAATTTTAAGAAAAAATAAATAAATTTAGAAAATAAAAACATTTAAAAGCTTAAAATTTAAAAATATATGAAGATAAAAAAAATAAAAATAAAAACAAAACAAAAATATTTTAAAAAAAAAAAAAGTGTTAAAAAAAAGGAAATTATAAAAAATAAAATATAGAAATCAAATTTAAAAAAGAAAAAGAAAATGATTATTAAAAAAAAAAAAAAAAAAAAATTAAAACAAAAAATTAAATTTAAGGAAATATATTAAATTTTAATAAATTAAAAAATTAAAAAAAAAACAAACAAATAAACATTATTCAAATTAAAAGTAAAAAAATGAAAATTTAATTAAAAATAAAAAATAAAAATAAAATACAATGAAAATATTAAATTTAAAACAATATATATTAAAAAAAAAAACAAACTATAAAAAATAAATTAAATTTAAATTATAAAAAATAAAATATATATATGAACTTAAATTAAAATATGTATATATATCAGATTTTATTAAATTAAAAAAAAAAATTAATATTAAAATAACAAATTAAATTTAAAAACAAAAATATTAAATTTTAATAAATAAATGAATAAACAAATAAATTTTGAAAGAAAAAATAAATTTTAAATATAAAAGAAAAAAAAATTGTTAAAAGAAAAATTTTAAAAATCAATAAAAAATGGAAAATTAAAAAAAAAAAGAAATATATATATAATTAAAAAAAATCTAATTTTAAATACACAATTTTAATTGAAATAAAAAATATTAAAATTTTATGTAATTAACAAAAAAATTAATAAAAAAGTAAAACATTTAAAAAACAATATTAAATCCAAATAAATTTTAAAAAAATACAAAATTTATTAAATTTTATAAAATTATATTAAAAAAGTAAACCTAAAACTTAATAATAAAGAAAAAGTATGAAATTTAAAAGAAAAAAAAATCAATTAAATAAAAAAAAAAACAAAATTTAATAAAAATTATTAAAAATAAATAAAAATAAATAAAAATAGTAAAACAAAAAAATAATAAATAATAAAAAAAAAAAAAACAATGTTATTTTAAATAAAAAAATTTAATTTAAAAAAAAAAATATTTTTTGAAAAAAAAAAAATTAAAAAAATCAATTTAAAAAAAAAAAAAAAACGAAATGGGTGGTGGTGGTGGTGGCGGCGGGCGGTTGGTCCGACCCCGTGGCGCCGCCCGCCGGCCCGAGCGCCCGGCGGGGCGCGAGAGCTCTGCCCAGCGCGCGGCCACGCATTGAGCGCTAGGCGGCCCTCGCCCGGTGGGAGTCGTGAGGCGGGGCGGGCCACCCCGTGTACCGCCCGACGACGAGCTTTGCCAGGCCGGCCCCAGAGTGGCACGGGCGGAGCTGCTTGTGTGAGCCGCCGCGGGCTGCCGGGGGCCGACCGAACGACACCACGGGGGCGGCCAATAGCCCGCCAGCCTTCACCACCACCCCGTTTCGTTTTTTATTTTAATTTTTTTTTTTAATTGATTTTTTTTTTTTTCCAAAAAATTAAAATTTTTTTTTAATTAAATTTTTTTATTTAAAATAAAATTTGTTTTTTTTTTCAATTTTGTTCTGTTTTTTTTTTTTTTTTTTTAATTATTTTTTTGTTTTTTTTATTTTATTTTTATTTTTTAAATAATTTTTATTAAATTTTGCTCATTTTTTTTGTTAATAATTTTTATTAAATTTTTTAAATTTTAATTTAATTTAATTGTAGAACACTAAATTTATGTATATTTGTTTTTTAATTATCTGCAAGTGGCTTTTTTCATTTTTTTTTTTTTTAATGATAGTTTTTTTTAATTTTAATTTTCCTTTTCAATTTTAATTGTTTTTTATTTTAATTTGTTTTTTTTTGTTAATTTTAAAATTTGTATTTTTTTTCTTATTATTGTTATTATTTTTATTTTTAATTTTTAATTTTTTTTTTATCTAAATTTTAATTTTGTAATTTTAATTATTTTTAATTTTTTTTTTTAAATATATATATATATATATATATATATATATATATATATATATATATATATATATATATATATATTATTATATGGTTTTTTTTAATAAGTTAGGAAAAAATGTTTTTGATGTTTTTTTTTTAAATTTTTTTGGTCAATTTTTGTTTTTTTTTCTTTAAATTATGTGTTTTTTTTTTCAAATTTTGTCATTTGCTTTGATATAATTTTCAAATATTTTTGTTTTTTTTTATTTACTTTTGTTTAAATTTTTTATTTTTATGAGCTATTTTTGTTTATTTTACATTTTTATTGGTTTTTTTTATTGTTTTTATATATATATATTTTTATCTAAGTTTTGTGTTTTATTACCAACATGAAAATCACCACTCTTAAAAAAAAAAGGTTGATGCAGCATCAATAGGTTTCAAAATTATCATGAAAATCACCGCTCTAAAAAAAAGTTGATGCTGCATCAATACATTTCAAAATTAGCATGAAAATCACTAACATTTTAAAACAAATATTCATACTTCATAAATAAAAATATTAGAGTGTCAAAAATGTACAAAAAAAAAAAATGGTGATTCTGCATCACCACTTTTCAAAATCGGTTGCTTTTTATGCTACCAAAAAAAAGTAGGTAACATTGCGGTTACCTATTTCATGGTAACATTGTTTGACATGCATGCAGTTAATAATAGTAAATCATCAATTGCATGTTAGATCACTGACTGTGATTTAAATAATATTCAATTTGCTTGATTTCTCACTAGTGCAACAAATAGTTACAACTAGCACAACTAACTTTAACTCACTTAACTAAGTTAAACTGATTACAATATGCATTAACTAATGCACCACTACACTTCGAACTCTATTTCAACTAGAATTATTTTGCATGCCTTGCCAAGTACCCTCAACTTGAAATTCATGAGCTAACTGAGTTTATCACACTCAGTTAACTATTACAAGTGATTTTGAGATTATATTACATTTTTTTGTCCATCTTAATTAAGGGATAATTAAATTAGATATGCACCAAATTTAAGCCACACCAGTGTAGGTGCTGCTAAGACCTGTAGTCCCACACTAGTGTAGGTGTTGTTTGGACCTCCTGGTCCCACACTAGTGTAGGTGCTGCAATTTCTTGTTGGAATTCAACACTCCCTCTCAACAAGAAAGGGATTATCCTTCACCCTGATCCTGTCTCTATGGTATTTGAATTTTCTCCTTGTTAGCACCTTCGTCAGAATATATACATCCTAATCTTCCGTGGGAATGTACTAAGTAACATTATGCGCCTCTGCACACAATCTCTGATATGGTGGTACCGAATGTGTATGTGCTTGGACCTATTATGAAACACATGATTAACCGAGAGTTTAATGCAACTCTAGTTATCACAATGTATCACTGTCAGATCCATCTGAGAACCAAACAAGCCAACTAGGATCTTTCTCATCTAGATGGCCTCACATGCAGCTTGACTTGCTTCCATGTACTCTACCTCCATTGGACTAAGTGCCATAGATCGTTGCTTCTTATTATACCAAGAAACTGTTGTCGATCCAATGTTGAAGAGCCCTCTTGATGTGCTCTTTCAGTCTGATGGACTGTGTACCCAATCTGCATCCGTGAAGCCTTGAAGCTACACTCCGTCTGTCCTTCTGTATGATAATCTATACTTTGTTTTTCCCCTCAGGTATCTCACGACATGCTTCCCTGCCTTCCAAATGATTTTGGTAGGATTAACCATGGCTTGACTCAGCTAGTTAACTGCATAGCAAATGTCTAGTCTTGTGCTCACCAAGTACATCAGTGAACCTACTAACTGCTTGTAGACAGTAGCATCCACTACTTCTCCAGAAGTAGCATCCTTTTTTGTCGAATTTCCTAGAAGAGGAGTGTCCATGGGTTTACAACTCTCCACATGAAACTTACCCAATATCTCTTTGGCATACTTTCCTTGAGAAACAAAAGGTTCACCATCCCACTTCCATATTTCCAAACCAAGGAAATAATGAAGGAGTCCCATGTCCTTCATTTTGAACTCCCTTATAAGATCCTCCTTGCATGAGTGTATCAACTGCTCATCACCAGTGAAAATAAAATCATCAACATAAAGTACACTAATCAATAGCTTACCCTTAACCACAATCTATAGTAGGTTTGCATCAGCTTCACTTTTGGTGAAGCTCAGTCTGGTGAAATAGTTGTCAATCTGAGTGTACCAAGCACAAGGTGCTTTCTTCAGCCCATCCAGTGCTCTCTTGAGTCGACACACATGCGACTCACTGTCAAAGATCTCGAAACCTTTTGGTTGCTCTATGTACACTTCTTCCTCAATAACTCCATTGAGAAACACAGTTTTCACATTCATCTGATGAATGTGCCACCCCATCTGTGCCGAGAGTGCAAGCATAGATATAATGGAAGAGTACCTTGCAACTAGTGCAAAAGTATCATCATAGTCGATCCCCTCAATCTGTGAGAATCCCTGAGCCACAAATATGCCCATGTACTTCTCCACACTCCCATCAACAGCTTTCTTTACCTTGTAGATCCATCTAGATCCAGCCACTAATTTAAAGACTGGTCTTTGGAAAATCTCCCATGCACTGTGTTGGTTCTTAAGAGACAATCCCTCGGTTGTGAAAGGAATCAATGCTTAAGACATTTTAAAAGTGTGTCACAAGAATATTTTTATCACGAGGTATTTGTTTTATCCCTTCGGAAACTAGTTTTCTAAAACCCTTAATGATCTGGAATAATAAAAGATTTCACAATGCCATTGATTGCTAATATCTGAATGGAAAAAGGAGAATTGTAGAGGAAACTCAAAGTAATATGTTGTAAACACAGAATCTATTAATTTTAAGTTTTAGAGAGAATTCGTGGAGAGAGAGGAAACTCAAAATAATATGTTGTAAACACAAATCTATCACTTTTAATTTTCAGAGAGAATTCATTAAGAGAGAGGAAACTCAAAATAATATGTTGTAAACACATAATCCATTACTTTTAAGTTCTAGAGAGAATTTTTGAAGGGAGAGGAGATGGAGTGAAGGAGCGCTTATTAAGGCTATTTAACTCTTACTTACAAACATAAATCAGAGATTAGCTGCTTCTTTACTTCACTTCATCCAAGGAAGAAAAAACATAGAATGACACAAGAAACACGAATCACCATGAATAGTTGTAGGAAACTTGCTACTTCTTTCATTCACCTATCAGAAAAAGAAGAACAAAATGTAGTCTCCAAGAGGTCCAGAACTCGGAACCCCTCCTCTCTCTTTCTCTCTTCCTTAAATACAAACAGAAGAAGTTTGTAACTTCTCGAGATTCTTGAAACTCCTAGACTGCCTAAACTGTCAAACTACTTATTACATTGCAATCGAGGACATCATTGTAGCTTCGATCTTAACAAAGAAAAAAAATAAAACTTGAAATATAATCCTTTTACTGAATCTGATTTGTTGTTGATGTGTCCCCTTCCGTTTCTTCTATGATATCCTAATAGTCTTCATAAATGCATCTCTACCTGACTATGCCCATGCTTTTGCATTTTGAACACTGTCATCATGTCACCTACTGATCCAAAATCTTTTGTTTGAGATGTATAAAATAATTAACATGTGAAAATTGTAGCTTTTAAAACAAGAAACTTTAAAGGCATAAGCGGAAAGAGAGAGAAGCAATTAACATCATGCACGAAGACACAAGAGTTGATATCGGAGTTCGTCCAGGAGGGACTACATCTCCGGGCCCTGCTCTAATAGTGGGGAGGCCCTGCTTTCATTAAATGGAAAAATGAAAGTACAAGTACAAAATGAGGAATTACACCCTTATACCTGATCTGGAAATGGCCGAAAATTGCAGACCTCTGCTGACAAAATGGGCAGCACCGTTGGATTTGTGGTGTCGAGTAGTGCTGAATCCATATAAAACTTGCCCCAATCGGACAAAGTGAAAATATGGCCCCTCTGGAAAAATGGCTCAGATCATGGTTCCGACCCCCTCTGCACACTACTCAAGGTTCCACTGCCTCATTTTCCGTGCCCGCTCCTGTCCGTCCTTCCTTGGGTGCACAAATGAATGAAGGTTCATATAATAAAACTCAGGCGGATTCTTCAAAGCGCTCCATAGCTGAATTGGTTGAGATCCATATTGTGTGGGCGGAGGTCGGGTGGTCAAATCCCGACCCCGCCATAAAAAGGAGACTGTTCAAACTGCATTTCATTTTTAAAAACCCGCGCTCCATTTTTAAATAGGAGTTTGAACCGTTTGAATATTTTAAATGAGTTGATGTGGACGTGGGGGGGCCAGACCCATGTTGGGCGGCCCGCCCCATATAAATACGTGCCACGTATGTATATAAGTGGTGGTGGTGGGTTAACAACCCCCGCCCCATTAATAATGTGGCCGTTGTTTAATGAAGACCGTGGGGTGCGGGGTTGACCACCCACCCCCAACACATTTGTTTATTTTTAATATAATATGCTTGGTACGGATCTGCATGGGGTGGCGGGGTTGGTGGCCCGCCACCCATTTTTATATTTTTTTTGTTTTTATTTGTTATAAAAACAAATTGTTGCTTTTTAAAACTTCGAATTTTTGACCGTAGGAGTGCATTTAACGGTCCCACAAATTCGCCTGGAATCTGGCCAGGTTGGTCGGAATCCGGTGGCCGGGTTTCAGCAAAATTGTTGCCTCCTTAGTCTGCCACATCACCAAGTCAACCTCTGAACTTTGACTGCTCCTAACTCCTTCATTCGGACTCGGAATTGAGTGTCGTCTGCGCCGTTGGATTCAGAATTTCGAGATCTACAACTTGAACTTGGTTCGAAAGATTTTCGAGCACTTTGAGTTTTGAGCCTTGTACTTAAGCCATTTGTACCTGTACCTGTTTAATCCACCTGGATCATTCCTCCCCACTAAAGAGCTTTTGGACCCCAAAAGCCTCATCAATCAACAGGCAAGTGAGGGAATTGCTCCCTCACCTTCTCCTTTTCAAGCCATTTGGCTTTACTTGGGTGCATCCCTTTGAAACCAACACGGAGATACTCCACATCTCCTCATCGCGAAGTCCTGGTCCTTCCATCGAGAATGATGTCCTCTGGCAGTTCATCGAGATATTCTGGTGCAAAGTCATCCACTGTAGGAACTGATCCTACCTCCTCAGTGTCCATAATCAATGGGGGTTCATAAAGTTTCAGATTTTCAACATTCACAACTGAGTACATCTGCATCTATACTGGCAAGTCGAGTCGGAAAGCATTATTCCCAATCTTCTCCAATATGGTAAAGGGACCATACCGGATTGGTTGCAATTTCTTACCTTCTCCCTGTTACACTGAAAACTGTCACCTTGACATTCTGCTGACTGTATGAGCTCATTATTACTCATACTTCCTCCTTTTGCAAGTCCAATATACCAGCTCCTCATGTCAAGCTTCAAAATCAGAGAAAAATCCGTAAAATCCCCTAAGAATTGGTATCGCACTTTCTCTATGCATTCCCTGCGGTCCCGCACCTAAATCTCAGCCTGCATGCGGAACCATACCGCACTTTCTTTGTGTAATGGGTGCGGACCTCTGTAAAACATAAAAAGGCAAGAAAATGAAGATAAAAAGTGAATTCCAGGTGAATTCTAGAAGATTCTAGACGAGGATTTTCGGGAATGGATACGCTTTGAAGAGGTTCATGCATCCCTCACTTGATGGAGCTAATCCCTTGATATAAGGAGCTTATCCCTTTGAAGGAGGATTCTATCCCTTCATATTTGGAACTAGAAACCTCCTCTCTTCCACTATAAAAAGAGGCCTTGGGTAGCCTCAAAGGGAGTTCAAGCTTATGAGATTTGAAGTTAAATGCTGTTGAGATTCAGACTTAGTTAACTAAGATTTTCTGTGAGGTTAAATCACTCATCTCCATTTGTCTTAGTTCAAAGAGTGCAATGCTTGTCAAAGTAGAGGAGATTCCTGCTTCGGACCCCAGGAGGACCTGCAAAACATCAAGGCACAGGTTGTAAAGGTTTTCTATCTTTGAAGTTAATACAAATATACTCATTTCTCTCATTAAACTGTCAATTCATAGTTTATTTCATAAATTCCTTGATCATTATGATAAGTATGATTTGTAATAATGTTTATACAGGTGCTGTTTAATCTTTTTGCTTGTTTGTGATTGCAGATATACGAGGAACGTTCTTTCAGTGCACGGGAAGGACTTCAACAAAATCAAGCAAGCGTTGGACATAAGGTAGGCCTTACACCCGTATAGTGTTTTTATAAATCTTATATGCTTAGAGAGAGATTAGTATAATTGGCTGTTTGTTGCTAGTTACCTTTTGTACTAGAGATATCGGTCTTGTCCGCAAGATGGATTAATCTACACAACAAAATGGCGACTCCACTGGGGAAGAACTTGTTTGTTCTTGGTTATCTTTGATTTTTGACTTGAGAAAACGTTTTTTCTGGTTTTTGATTGATTCACATCTGTCTGGGCACTTTAGATTTTTTCTGTTTTTGAAAATTTAGAAGTGTTTTGAGTTTTTCTATAATTTTTGCTAGCACCGCACTCTGCATAACTTTGACAGTGCGGGCAGTTTCACACATTCTCTATAGAATACAGTGCGGGACCGCACCTGTCAACACTGCTTACATGCGGACCCTGTAAAAATTTTAGAAAATTTCTAGGTTTCTTTTTCTGGTTAATTTTTAGATCTTTGGTTTTTGCCCAGACTGGTTATTGTGTCTATCAAGAATTCATTGTGTATGAACTCCAACAGTGTTAGTGTTTTGAATGATTTTCTAGGAGATTTTGCCGATTGGATTATTTTTCCTGCTTGGTCTTTGTAGTGATTCGAACTTTTGACAATTTGCAGTATCTCAGATTACATTGATCTCTTTTTGTCTTTTGAATCCGACCTGATTGTGGAAACATCCTATGTTGAGAAATTAAGCCTTTTGATTTCTTTGCAAATCTTCAAAAGAACTTGCTTTAAAGTTTTGAATTTCATTCTTTGAGTGTTTTGAAAAAAACATATTTTGAGTGTTTTTGATCTGTTTGTTATCTAAACGAATAGATTCTTAGTTTGCTGAACAACTAAGGGAAACATTCATAAAAAAACTCTAAAAAGCTTTTACTCAATTTAGATTAGTTCTCAAGATTAGTCTTTGTAGTTTTGAATAGTTTTAATTTTTGTAGATTTCTTTCGAAAGAGAATTGTTTTGTAACTTCTTGTTTGGAAAAGAAAAGATTTTTTCTTGTGAGCTTTGATAGTTTATTGAAAAGACAAAATAGTTTCTTTCAATTAGTTTTCATGTTTGAAGAAGGAAATTAAAGGTTTCATTCTCTAACTCTTTCTTTAGATAGAAAGTTCATTGAAAGAAAAAAGAATTGAATATCATCATAGCTGCATTTTAGTGTTTTTTGGAAGTCGAGTCTTCACATCATACAAAGTTTCATTTCCGCACCCATTGACTTAAGAAACAGCTCTTAAAAGTAATGCTTAAATAAAATTCATCTAGTAATCTTTTTATTTCTAGGGCTCTCATCACCAACATAGCTTAGGCTAGTATCTTGGAGTAGGGACTAGTTAACTCTCCAAGATAGATAAAACAAACAAGTAGATTTATCTTGCGGTAGGAAGAATTCCAGTTGTTGCATGTATGCTCTGGGAAGCTCCTCTTAAAGGAGTTAAGCACGAGATCATATCTGAACCAGTGGGGTAATCAATCCTTCCTCATTGGGAACGATAGAAGATCTACACGTATTAAAAACGGTAAACCTCGGATAGACCATTGTCGAGGAGCCAGGGGTCACTTGTCGGTAAACCTTGGATTCTGTTCAAGGAGCCTTCAAGAGGATTGAGCTTTGTTACTCTGCCCTTGCGTGTGTATCGGATCGTAGACTGTTCCCCCAGGTATATTTGTTTCAGTTGGTAACCTTAGAGGCCATAATCTTTAGGATTCTTTCCTAAGGTGACGGTGGAGGGAAGATCCCACTGTACCTGGAAGAGACGTCGACTAGACTCACTTGGACTCTCTGGGGGGTTCTCTTCACTCGAGATGGTTATGTGAAGAAACTTGTGCCAGTCTGTTTCATTAAGCAGGTTGTCGGGGTAACTGTTCCAACCGCCCTTTTCGTGTTAAAACTCTACTAAGTTGGATTTCATCACCAACTAGTGATTTTAGTATGGAAAGTTACTTGTTTGTGTGTGGTTTGAACTCTTAGATTTTTTAAGCGAGTGATTCAATTGTTTGTTTCTTAGAGACTTTAGGTGTTTTTCATTGAAATTTTTCTTTGTTTGCGTGTGATTAGATAATTTTTCATCGTGGCGGAATTGCCGAGACAATCCCGGAGAATACAAGGGAAACCCCCTGAATTTACACGAGGTCATCTTGAAGGGCTTCGAGCTCTGGTACCACACAGTAGCCGTAGACTTAGATCAACAGAAGCTGAAAGCTCTGCTATTGTGATACATCCTGATCATCAAATTCCTACAACAGAATATATTCAAGAACCGATTTCAGTTTCTGAAGTCACTGAAAATATTTCTCCTTCTGGTGAATTATCTGACGAACCTGAAATATCTGAACCTGAAACTGAATCTTCTGTGTTAGAAACATCCTCAGGATTTATCTCACCAACTTCTAGCGATCCAGGTTCACCTAGGGTAAGAAATATAATTACTGAAAATCTTCCCTCTGGACTAATTTCTATAGAAGAACTTACTAATCCAGACGAAGACATATCTCTTCCCAACTCCCCTCAATCGTTAAATCTTAGGGAGCGTGAATCTATTTTCTACAGCCCTATTCGAACTAATCCCTGGTATCTTTCTTTAACTGATTTTTTAGAGAATCCGAGTCTTGCTTTTTATCCACCTCGAGTTCCATTTCATTTTACACCCAGAGGTTATTATCCGTCATCTATTATGGCTGGAGAGTCATCCATGTTTTCGCAAACACCTGAATCTTTTTTACATGGTGGTCCTTCTGTTCCTGCGGGATATCAGTCTTTGTCTGGTACTTTCTCAGGAGCAGATCCTCAACCTATCGAAAATGTGTTATCATTTGGTCTTGATGGAATTAAAATTGAAACATTGAACGCAGAGCAAGTTTATATGATGTCTGGTAACATTCCTAATCCTCAAGCTCAAGGTAGTCAGTTTCCTTCTGGGGGTCAACCTCAGGGAACTCAGTTACCGCCTGGGGGGCAACCTCAGGGTAGTCAATTACCGCCTGGGGGGCAACCTCAAGGTAGTCAGTTACCACCCGGGGCACAACCTCAAGGTAGCTTTTTCCCAGGACAAACTGTGGATCCATATTATTTTGGGGGGCAACCCCAAGGACAGTACATACCTCAGGGTTACCAACCTCAAGGACAGTACATTCCTCAAGGTCAACCCCAAACTCAATATGCTCCTCAGGGTCCTCAACAACCCCAACTTCAGTACATGCCTCAAATTTATCAACCTCAAGGGTAGTACCCAATGCAAGGTTACCAACAACCTTCTGGTCAACCATCTGTTCAAGGAGCCGGAACTTTACCTTATTATCAACCCTACGTTCAACCAGGTTTTGGTCCTTACGTTCAACCTTCTACGGGACAATACCCTGGAATGATGGTGTGGGATCCGTCCCAATATCAACAGCCTTTGCAGCCTACTATGCAGTTACCTTATCAACCTGGTCAGCCATTGGTTTCTGGTTCAACTCAGCAACCTGTTCAGCCAGCTATTCAAACTCCTGCACCTAGTTCAGTTCAGCAGGCTGGGCCTAGTACACCTCAGACTCCGCCCCAAACTGCTGCAACTGCTGCAACGTCTGTTCAACCTGTTACACCTGTTTCTGGAGTGTCTGTAGCCCCGAGTTCGGCTATCCATGTATCTGTGCAAATCCCTCAAGTCTCTGTACCTCAGTCAGGACCCTCAGTTCAGACTACAGTTCAGATGCCTGCAGGACAAGCCGGTACAAGTACAGTTGTTACAAGTCAACCTCAATTTACTTATCAACCGTACCAAGGACAGCCGCAATTCGGTCCCTATGTGCAGAATCCAAGCTATCAACCATACCCTAGTTATACTTATCAACAACCTCAGTATGGTTCGATTCATCCTGGTTATCCGGGAGGTTATACAATACCCAATGCTAATCCGATTCCTAGTTATCATGGGTATCCGCCTCCTGGATCTGCTTTAGCTTCTCAAGGTTTTCGTGACCCTAACCATCAATTACCGTTCATCGCAACTTTGGACTTACCAGATTTGACGCGCCTTACAAATGATCCTATTTTCTATTATCAGAACTGGCCGTCAATGCCTCATAAGTTGCCTAGGGATATACCGAAATTTGAAGGTAAGTCAGGAGAGGATCCATCAAATCATGTTATGACTTATCACCTTTGGTGTGCATCTAATTCGATTATTGATGATTCGATTCGCTTACGTCTTTTTCAAAGGACACTCATAGGTCTTGCAGCCAAATGGTACATTGAGTTGCCATGAGGCTCGTTTCATAATTTCAGTCAGTTAGAAACGTCTTTCTTAACTCATTTCCAGTTGCCTGTCAGATACAACAATGGCACAGAATTATTAACTTCACTAAAACAATCTACGTCCACGTATATTTCTGATCATATTCATGAGTGGCGACGTAGACGACGTTTGGTAAAGGTTTATATTCCGGATCAAATTTTGGCAGAATGGTTTGTGAAATCATTACTGCCCAAGATCACTGAAGATGTAGCTAAGGCTGGTGTTGTTACAGAAGAGCAAGTAATTGCTCAGGCTCAGTACCTTGACCTCGTTTATACTCAGTCAGGTACTCTAAATGAAAAAATTCCCGATTTACCCAAACAAGGTCAAATAGCTGCTGCTCCTTCAGGGTCTCATGCCGCTGACGGTATGATTGGTACAGTTAGTTCTAAAAGTAAGAAGAAATCCTCAAATAATTCTTCTCCAATTATAACTTTACCTGATTCCCCGAAAGGAGAATCCTCTCAAGAAGTTTATGCCGATATTCATGTCGTTGAAACGTCTACGGCAAAATCAAAATCCGGTGGTAAAAAGAAAGGGAGGAATAAAAACAAGAAAAATTCGAAAGAGAAAACAGATAGAGAAGAATCCAATGACGAGAAACGTAAACCTCGCTATCCTTGCTTCATTTGTGAACAAGATCACTTCACGAAAGAATGTCCATATCGAGAGGAAGTTACGAAACTCGTTAAAGGATTGCAACAACCTGCTGTCTTGAAGGATCCTTTTCCAGTTCAAGATAGTAAGATGATTGGTTCTTCCTCGACTACTTTAGAAGAGCCTATTATGATGATGTCTCATGTAAGGATTGCGACGCGATCGCAAGATTACGGTTCTAAGAATCCCGTTGATGGCAAATAAGGAGAGTCTTCTAATGCCAACGCATCAAATACAACTCCTCCTGTTTCCGGTCCGCTACAGATCGAGAAACAAAATCCAGACTTGATAATCAAACCGCCTGCTAAAGGTGTTCTTCGTAAATCATCTTTCAATCCACATGCGAGAGCTGCTCAAAATTACAACACTGTTGAAGATTTAGCTGTTTCTCCTTCAGCAATGTCGGCTTTGGAAGTGCTGCAATCGTGTCCAGCACAGCGTAAATTGTTATTGTCTGCCATAGGAGCTGTTGATGTTCAGGATTCTAACCTTATAATTTTCGATTTAGAAACTAGTATATCGCGTCTTCCTCACCAAATGGCTTTCCAGATTCCAGTGTTAGTAAAAAACAGACCTATTTTTCGGACTGTGATTGATGAGGGAGCTTCAACTTGTATTATGTCGCTTCAGTGTTGGAAATCACTTGGTTCTCCTACACTTAACCAATCTCCGACGATTCTAAAAGCTTTTGATGGTCGAGGTTTTCAACCTTATGGTATTTTGCAGGATTTACCCATAGGGGTTGAAGGGAAAATCGTTAATCTAGATGTGGAAGTGGTTGATGCCCCTCTAGATTACAACCTTCTACTGGGTCGTAGTTGGTCTTATGCTATGACTGCTGTTGTCTCTTCGGTCTTTCGACTTATATAATTTCCATATCAAGGAAGGATCGTGACAATAGATCAGTTAACTTATTTTTCGTCAGACCCAGCCTCTACAGAAACAATCCAGCATGTTGGTAAAACGGCTATCCCTTATAAGGATGTTGGAGTAGGTTTGGTTAAAGATTCTGGTTTGCTAGGAACTTTTTCCTTTCCTCCTCCTAACGTATCGTCTTCTACTGCAACTATTCATATGATTTCGTCAGACACAGTTATGTTTGATGATCCTTGGATTATTCCTTCAGAATTCGAGATAGATTCATTTGATGACGCGATGCCTTTGAGTCCATTTGAAATTGCGTACCAGACTGTACAGTCTTTTTCCAACCCCTCTTCAACCAAAACCGATCCAATGAATGGGATCCAAGAGGAATCACTTTCTATTTTTAGTTCAGATGCAACGACATTTCCTGAAATTGTTCATACAGATGAGAAAATTCGTGAGTTTTTGTCTGTTGATGATTTACCATGGGAAGATCTCCATCACCGGTCTTCATTCTTACCTGAATTAGATCATTTTGAAAATGATTTCGCTTCAATTTTTACTGCTGAATATGCCAAGGAACCTCAGAATCCATTGCAAAATCCTGATTCTAAGTTAAATTTGGAAAATATATCTAGAACGGTTCCAATTGAAATTTCAGTAAAACCAGGAATAATTGAAAACATTCATATAGGTGCTTGTTGTTCAGACGAAGAAATTCAGACTTATAAAGCCCTATTTCAAGAATTCCGTGACGTTTTTGCCTGGTCTTATGAAGAAATGCCAGGAATTGATCCATCAATCGTAGTTCATGAAATTAAGACTTACCCGGATGCTAAACCTGTTCGTCAACGATTACGTCAAATACATCCTAGAAAAGTTGCTGCTATAAAAACTGAAGTTGAAAAATTACTTCGAGCAGGATTCATTTATCCAATTCCTTTAACGGATTGGGTATCGAATATTGTTCCTGTGACTAAAAAACAAGGAACGATAAGAGTATGTATCGATTATAGGGATATTAATCGAGCGTGTCCAAAAGACAATTATCCAACTCCTTATATCGATCAAATAATTGACGATTGTGCTGGTAGTGAACTATTCTCCTTTATGGATGGTTTTTCCGGCTACAATCAAATAAACATACTCCCTGCAGATCAACCTAAAACAGCTTTCATTTGTCCATGGGGAACGTTTGCCTATTGTAAACTACCTTTTGGACTAAAGAACGCTGGAGCAACTTTTCAACGGGCAATGTCTTATGCATTTCATGACATTAAGCACATTGTTCAGCCATATCTCGATGATTTACCTGCTCATTCATTACGTAGGGTCGATCATCCCACTCATTTACGAGCAATTTTTATGAGATGTCGGCATTATCGGATAAGGTTGAATCCGCATAAATGTGTTTTCTGCGTAGAATCGGGTCGTTTACTGGGATTTGTTGTTTCAAAGTCAGGCATTCGTGTTGATCCTTCGAAGGTTGAAGCTATTGTTAAATTGCCTCCTCCTTCAACATTGCGCCAACTCCAAAGTTTGCAGGGGAAAGCAAACTTTTTACGTAGATTTATTCCGAACTATGCTGAGCTTGCAAAGGGTTTTACCCGGTTGTTGAAACAGGACATTCCGTTCTTTTGGGATGAGATCGCCGATCGATCTTTTGATGCACTCAAACATGCGTTGACCCATGCACCGTTATTGCATCCTCCCAACTATAACCAAGATTACATTTTGTATCTTGCTGCTTCTCATTCCACTATTGGGATGGTATTAGTTCAGGAAGATGAATCTCACAATGAACATGTGATTTATTATCTTAGTCGAAATTTGAATCCGACTGAAATCAAATACACACATGTGGAGAAATTGGCCTTGGAAGCTGTTCAAGATGTCCAACGTTTTAGACATTACATCTTGTTACGTAAAACCACAGTAATTTATGATTGCAACCCTATGATGTATATTTTGACTAGACAATTGCTAGGGGGCAAATATTCCAAATGGATAGTTATCCTGCAGGAATTTGACTTGGAATTTGAAAAATCCAAGGCAAAGAAATCTTTGGTTTTTGCGGAACTGATGTGTGATTTCCCCTCTACTGATATTGAAACAGTGGCAGAAGAGTCCATTGCGGATGAATCTTTGTTTCTTATCAGTACACTTGATCCATGGTATGGGGATATTATTGTGTATCTCCAAACCCAATCTTTTTGACCTGAAATTTCACGAACTCAGCGATGGAAAATATGCTTCCAATCCCAACAATATAATATCATTGGTGATACACTTTATCGATGAGGAGCGGATTATGTTTTCCGACGTTGTCTAACTCATGAAGAAGCTGAGAAGGTGTTAAATGAATGTCATTCTGGAGCATGTGGCGGTCATATGTCTGGGTATGCCACTGCCCAAAAGATATTGCGTGCAGGTTATTTCTGGCCAACATTATTTAAAGATTGCATTTATGCGGTTCGGAAATGCCACAACTGTCAAATTTTTCATAGAAAAATGCGCGCGCCACCCGCTCCTCTTCACCCTATAATTGCTGTTGGTCCTTTCGCAAAATGGGGTATCGATTTTATCACATGTAACCCTCACTCGGCCGGGGGGCATGCCTATATTATTCTCGCAGTAGATTATTTTACGAAATGGGCCGAGGCGATGCCTACATATTCAGCCGACGGAAAGACTGCTGCAACATTCATATTTAATCATATAATTGATAGGTTTGGTGTTCCTCAAGCTATTATTACGGATCATGGAAGTCATTTTTGGAATATCATGATGACTGAACTAACAGAACAACTTGGCCTACGCCACGATAGTTCCACTCCATACTATCCACAAGAAAATGGTCTGGTTGAAGCCATTAATAAATTTTTAGTCACCATGATTCAACGAATCATTGGTATTCACAAGACGAATTGGCATTCCATGTTATTTTCAGCGCTTTGGGCATATCGAACCTCAGTCAAAACATCAACAGGTTTCACTCCTTTTCAACTGGTTTACGGTTTAGAAGCTGTGTTGCCGATTGAATGTGAAATACCGTCACTAAAATTAGCCGTAGAATTACTTCCAGCTACGTCTGAAGAGGAAAAACGTTTCTTGTACTTGGCCCAATTAGATGAGAATCGACGAAGTGCTGCAATAGCAAACGAGGCTCATGTTAAAAGGATAAAAGCTCAGCATGATAGAAATGTGACCCCTCGAAATTTTTCAGAAGGAGACCTAGTTTTACTTTATGATCAAGCTAATGAAAAGCTAGGAGCTGGAAAATTCGTGCCTATGTGGCATGGTCCTTATATTGTGAAACGAAAATTAGCAAAAGGGGCCTATGAGTTAATAGATTTTGACGGTGTCCCTTTGGATAAACCCAGAAATGGACTTTATCTAAAGCGATATTACGCTTAAGCGAGGTGTGGAGATTTTTGTTAGTTTAGATTTTCTTTACTGCTGGTGTGTTTTAGATTAGAAAAGTGTGCCTAGTTTAGAAGTGTGTTTTTGTCACTATGACTGCTTATCTGATTTTTACTCTTGATATTGCAGATGTCGATGTCTCTTCAAACCTACATTGGTTTTTCTGATGGTGCTTGTCGTAGTACACGGAACATTTCTTCCGCAGCTTGGGTTATCTATTCACCCTCTGACAAGTTAGTATCCATGCATGGGGTAAGCCTTGGTCAAAAAACAAATAACATTGCCGAGTATAGTGCAGTGATTGATTTATTATCTGAGTCCATATCTTTTGGAATTCGGAGTTTGATTGTAAGGTTGGATTCTAAACTTGTTGTATTACAGCTTAACAGGGTTTATACCATTAGAAATCCGGTGTTATTACGGTTATTTTTGAGAGTTCGTCTCTTGGAACGTGAATTTGATTACATTGAATATCAGCATATTCCAAGACATTTAAATACATTAGCAGATTCAATTGCTTCTAGTATGATAAATAGACATTTGCAATAATTAAAAGTAGTAAAACAAACAACATTCACATATGTACACAGATAGCCGTCAAAATAGTGATATATATCATAGGAGTGTGTTCAAAAAATATACATCGTCTTCGATCATAGGTTGGAAACACCTTATGATCGGCAAAAATGATAATGCAAAAAAGTACAAAAATGAGTCTACACGATCATCTCATCACTGATGATGATCTCGATAGGAAACAACTGCTCGGGCCACCCTGCATAGGAACCTCCTAAAAGGGCCCGTGACTCCAATCACATATCTTTGTAGCCTGAGAGGGATGTCATCTATGCTGGTCTCTGGTATATCTAGAGTCAGGCGCTCTAGATGATGCTCCAAATCAGTCAAAATCTCTACTGATTGGCCTGCTGGGGCTGGTGCGGGCGCAACTGGTTGTCTCCTCTCGAAAGGTTGGAGATGAGCTGGTCGTTGTGGACCCACATCTGTATTTAAAAAACTTTTGGTTATTAGTTTTCTAAGACGACAAAAAATTAAAAAAAAATTAGAACTTAGCAAACGTTGAAAAATGTTTTACCTGAATCATCCCATTGTTCCCCTGCAGGGAGAGACATCTCTCTATCTCCGCGGAAATCTATCCCTGCATATGGAAAATCCTCTATCATGAAAACTTGGCGATCCAGCCAATGAAAATATGAAGCAGGGAATCGTACAATCTCAGTGCCCTCAATAGCATGACGGGCCATCAGCGCGGATCAGCGAACCATTCTTGGTTCTCGAGGTCGACCGGCATCAACTGAAATACTCTGTGGAGCTAACTGAGGAATCCTCTCCAAAGCAAAAGAAACGACAATGGATCCGTATCCAAAGTTTTTTAGTTTCCCGGTTTTTGCTCTGGTAAGTTGGCCTTTTATATTGGCCAACACAGCTTCGCACCAGTTGAAGATGGTGCCGCGAAAACAGTCCACCGCAACACGCATTTGGGAACCAGTAGCTACATGAAGTGCGGCGCTCCCACACAGTTTGGTAACATTGAATGCTATAACCTTCAGTTCAGGACGGATGATATGTTTTATGTCAATCCGTTTGTCCCGAGGATTTTCCTAATCATTGCAAAATTCGAGTTGAAGACTAGCGACAGTCTGGCCACCTGGCCTAGTCCCAAACAAAGATACATGTTCGCCCCTCTTGGACAAAACAGTCAAAAAGTAGATATCCTCCAGCTCAATTTCGAGCCGGTGGCCACCAATGAAGAAACACTGGTCCTCCACATGCCATCTGTCTACCAACCATGTTAAGAGTTCCACTTGTGCCCTCATGCCAGAGATGGCCCAGAATTTGTATAAGCAGCATGCTTTTAATGCCCTTTGTGTGGGCAAATGAAGTATTGCAGCTTCATCCACTTCCTCATGCTCCCTTTCTCGCCAAATAAGCATCTTGTTAATCCTGCAACACAAAATAAGGCAAGTTAGAATGATTTCATTTGAAAATTTTTGGCAGAAAATTGAGAAAACTGTGCTTTAAATTTGACCGCGCGGGTACCGCACCCGCTCTTTGTAAACAGAGCGTAGCTCCGCGCGCGAGATGTGTGCCGGGTGCGGTACCCTCGATTTTTTCTCGTTCAGAAAAAATCCAGGTCCGCAGGTAACCTGTGTCCCACCTGCAGACCCCGCGGGCGCATTTTCTAACCATTTTTTGCCCTAAAAAATCAAACTAAAGCCTAAAAATGAATTTTAAACGGATGAAAAACAAGGTAAGGAGGTCGTGGATTACCTGGGGCTGACGATTTTCGATTCCAGCGGTTGAATTTTCCAGAATCTTCACGGGAACTTTTTTATCCAAAAGCTTTTTACTTTTCACTCTGCAACTGAACGGTAAAAATGAAATAGAAAAAGTCCTTTTTATAAGTTTTTTCGAATGAATGAATTTTTAATTTGTTTTTTTTTCACTTTAAAAGGGTATTTTTTGAAAGCATTTCTACTTATCTTAAACAGGTATGTGTAATGTTTTGAGTTTTTGTGCAGAAACAGGATTTTTCAGGTGAAATGATCATTTTTCAACAAAGAGCATACTTTTATCACTTTTTCGGACTCTTTCAAAAATTTTACGAAAAAGCGAAACCTTGGAGTCCTCTTTAAGCCCTTTTCAGACTCTCTAAATATGAAAAGATTGCCAAGTACTTGACTATTCGAACTCGTTAAAGTAAATGAACAGTCGTCCCTTCAGTATAAGTTTACCCCTTTTACGGACTGAAATGGACTATTTACGAAAAAGGTATACGTTGACTAAATACGGTCAATAGAGTTCTCTCTCGCATTATTTTATCCTTTTTCGGGCTCGAGAGACTAAATTTTACGAAAAAGAACACCCATGGAGTTTTCTTAAGTTTTTCTTCTGACTCCCTAAAACTGAAAAACACCGAGTTTCTCCTATACTGGACTCGTTAAAACTTAACAGTAAAGGACCTGTTTAATTTTCAACGGGAACGAACCACTCCTTCTTAGGGTTCGAATTTTAAACTAAGTTGGACTCATCCGAAGGATGAGCTTATAATCAAGCAAATGTTATCCTCCTCAAGCTTGTCAAAAATAAAGAGGTACTTGCCAGAAATGGTGGGGGAAAAGAGAGAAAAATGGGCGTGTTTGTTGTATTTTAATCTTTGAAAACTCAGTCGACCACTCTTGGACACGACACTTATATTCACCTGGGTTGGGAAATATTTTGCCTAACAGTTAATCAAACCACATTGAAAGTTTTCAGCCGGTTTCTGGGTATTAGCTTTGGGTCAATTGTCACCAAGCCATCTGCAGTGTCGTTATGTGTCCAAGAGAACAGTTCAAATAAAACCATTCATCTGCAAAATATTTGTCATCCATATTTGACCATCCCTGAGTCAGTCCTTGCTAATATATTTTCAAAACTTGATCTATGATTTCGTGTTGTGGGCTTGCCTACGACAGATCGCTTTCTATCGACATCAACACACTATCTAGGAAGTTGATCCAGAAATCGTCAGTACCTTGAAATCTGCATGCCTCAATGGCAGGTTTCTCGCTTTCGACGACAGGTTGCATCATTGACCTTCGATCGAATGATTCCGTGACATGTTTGACTTCAGCTCATTCATTCACATTTCATGGATTGTACTGGGTACTTTGAGAGCCATTGACATTACTGGTGGTTTCTCTCACACTTGTTAACAGTTCACATCATTGACTGGTAATCAAGTGGTTTCTACCATGTTCGACTTCAATACATTCATTCACATGGATAGAATCGTACTGGTTCAAGATGCGGAAATCAAGACCCTGGATCTAGTTTCCACCATCCAGGCTGCGAGGAATTTTGTTGTCATCTATACAGTAGACTATTGATAAACAGATGGCTGCGTCCATACTGTGTCTACATATATCTGTACTATGATGTATTCAAAATCATTCTTGTATCAGAACGATTTCAGTTAGTTTATAGTTAGTTTTTATCTGAGTATGGGAATGCCTACCTCAGTGATGACATATATATGTATATATTTTGCATTGAATGTTTTTACAGGTTTCGACTGGGGTGTCCACAGGATGATCTTTGAAATGATAAAGTACTGCACTCTTCATATATGACAGACTACGGCTTCATCTATTCCAGACTTTGCACTTTAGGGGGCAATTTGTTACACTAAAATCTGTCATCCTGACATTTTACTATGAGTATGAGCTCATTATTACTCATACTTCCTCCTTTTGCAAGTCTAACATATCAGCTCCTCATGTCAAGCTTCAAAATCAGAGAAAAGTCCCTAGAATCTCCTAAGAATTGGTATCGCACTTTCTCTATGCATTCCCTGCGGTCCCGCACCTAAATCTCAGCCTGCCTGCGGAACCATACCGCACGTTCTTTGTGTAATGGGTGAGGACCTCTGTAAAACATAAAAAGGCGAGAAAATGAAGATAAAAAGTGAATTCCAGGTGAATTCTAGAAGATTCTAGACGGGAATTTTCGGGAATGGATATGCTTTGAAGAGGTTCATGCATCCCTCACTTGATGGAGCTAATCCCTTGATGTAAGGAGCTTATCCCTTTGAAGGAGGATTCTATCCCTTCATATTTGGAACAAGAAACCTCCTCTTTTCCACTATAAAAAGAGGCCTTGGGTAGCCTCAAAGGGAGTTCAAGCTTAGGAGATTTGAATTTAAATGCTGTTGAGATTCAGACTTAGTTAACTAAGACTTTCTGTGAGGTTAAATCACTCATCTCCATTTTTCTTGGTTCAAAGAGTGCAATGCTTGTCAAAGTAGAGGAGATTCCTGCTTTAGACCCCGGGAGGACCTGCACAACATCAAGGCACAGGTTGTAAAGGTTTTCTACATTTGAAGTTAATACAAATATACTCATTTCTCTCATTAAACTATCAATTCATGGTTTATTTCATAAATTCCTTGATCATTATGATAAGTATGATTTGTAATAATGTCTATACAGGTGCTGCTTAATCTTTTTGCTTGTTTGTGACTGCAGATTTACGAGGAACGTTCTTTCAGTGCACGGGAAGGACTTCAACAAAATCAAGCAAGCGTTGGACATAAGGTAGGCCTCACACCTATATAGTGTTTTTATAAATCTTATATGCTTAGAGAGAGATTAGTATAATTGGCTGTTTGTTGCTAGTTACCTTTTGTACTAGAGAGATCGGTCTTGTCCGCAAGACGGATTAATCTACACAACACTCCCTTCATTCGATCCTTGCTGATGTGGAACCACACTTTGTCGCCAACTTGAAATTGATGGTCAACTCGGTGCTTATCATGTCGGGCCTTATATTGGGCCTGACTCTTCTCCAACTTCTCTTGCACTACTTGGTGAATCGTCTGAATCCGCTGAATGAACCGTTGTGCTTTATCCCTGTCATCATGCCCACTGGCATCTTCATCCCTTCCATAGATCATGTCGAAAGGGTCCTTTGGTAAGTAACCAAAGCATGTCTCAAAAGGTGAACGCTGCGTAGAGGAATGCACTGCTCGGTTGTAAGCGTGCTACACATATGGAAGGTGTTCATCCCACAACTTGAGATGTTTGCTGCAATAGCCCCACAACAAGTGTACCATGGTACGATTAACGACCTCTGTCTGTCCTTCGGTTTGTGGATGGAATGCCGTGCTTCTCTTCAACTTGGTATCCATCATGCGCCACAAGCTGGTCCAAAACTCTCCAAGGAAACGAGAGTCTCGATCTGACACAATCGACGTGGGCAACCCAAAGTGGACCCAAACATACTGAAAGAAAAGACAAGCAGTCTGATCAGTAGTGACCTGCTTTTTACAAGGCATCAATATGCACATTTTTCTAAAGCGGTCGACGACAACATACAAATAGTCGTGACCCTTTCTAGACATAGGCAAACCTCCTACAAAATCCATCGACACACTTTCCCATGGACGACCCGGAATAGGGAGTGGTGTGTAGAGCCCAAGTTTTCTATTAGAGGGCTTTGAAACAGAACACATCACACATCCCTTTACGAAACAGGTTACAATGTTTTTCATATGGGGCCAAAAACAAAACCTTTGCAAATGACATAAGGTTTTTTCAACACCAAAGTGACCAGACACAAGAGAGGTATGCGCCTCTCGAATTACATGTACCCTTTCTGCTGTGGGTATGCACAATTTACCAAGGTGATAAAACAGCTTCCCCTGCAAATGATAGTTGTCCACCTGTGAACCATGAGTTAGTTTTGCATAAACTTCTTTAAAGTCATCATCGTTAGTGTACTGTTCAACATAACTTTCAAAAGACAATGACGCATTATGCAAAATAATAGAAGCAGCGATAGGAGGGCGAGAGAGCATGTCTGCTACTTTGTTACTAGTGCCCTTCTTATACTTTATTACCAGATGAAATTGCTGTAGGAACCCCATCCACCTGAAATGACGAGATTTTTGTAGCTTGGTCTGTGACTAAAGGTACTGCAAGGGCTGATGATCCGTATGGATGATGGTCTCCTTGCCAATCAGGTAGTGTTTCCACTTTTTCACACTTTGGACCAAGGCATACAATTCCTTGTCGTAAGTGGGGTAATTTATTAAAGCCTGGGAGAAC
Organism: Pinus albicaulis; assembly: GCA_034641835.2. Classification (NCBI taxonomy): domain Eukaryota; kingdom Viridiplantae; phylum Streptophyta; class Pinopsida; order Pinales; family Pinaceae; genus Pinus; species Pinus albicaulis. Next base: position 136,358,758 of record CM076573.1, read on the forward strand.
TTCTCCGAATGGTAACAAATCGGCTTCTTCTGCTGCAAAAGTACAGCTCCCATGGTGTACCCACTGGCATCGGTTTCGATCTCAAAAGTCTGCTGGAGATCGGGTAAAGCCAGGACTGGTGCGGTGTTGCTTTTCTCTTTCAGTGCTTCGAAGGCCTTCTGCTATTTTCCTCCCCACTGAAAGGCTTGTTTGATACTTGTCAGAGTGTGTAAGGGTGATGCAATAACGGAGAAGTTGGCAATGAACCTCCTCCAGTACTGTACTGCACCTAAAAAACTACGGACCTCTGTTACATTGGTAGGTTTAGGCCAATTTACAATCACCTCGACTTTTGAGGGGTCTATTTTTAATTGACCATTACCGACAATATGACCAAGGTAAACCAAAGAGGTTTTCCTAAACTCACACTTTGACAACTTTACATACAATTGTTCTTTCTTTAAAACATCAAGCACTTTGATTACATGGCATACATGTTCCTCCCAAGTCCTACTAAATACAAGAATGACATCTAAATACACAAGGACAAACTCCTCAATGAAAGGCCTAAAAAGATCATTCATGGCCCTCATGAATGTGGCTAGAGCGTTGCAAAGTCCGAATGGCATCGCCATCCATTCGAACAACCCCTGTTTGGTCTTGAAGGCGGTTTTCCACACATCCTGCTCTACAATTCTGACCTGGTGATAACCACTACGCAAATCCAATTTGGTGAAATAAATAACATTTTTTAATTGATCTAATAAATCATCAATGCGAGGGAGAGGGTATCAATTTTTCACCGTGATTTTGTTTAGCGCCCGATAATCCACGCACATCCTCCATGTGCCATCTTTCTTGGGCACTAACACGATCGGCGAGCCACAAGGAGAAGTACTTGGCCGAATGACCCCTTGGTTCAACAGTTCTTGTACCTGCTTTTTGATTTCCTCCATTTCGATGGATGACATCCTGTACATACCAATGTTTGGTAATGGAGCATCATGTTGCAAATGGATCTCATGTTAGATCCCTCGTTTTGGAGGCAAACCTTTGGGTTCCTGAAACAACTCACCATAGTTAGAAATAACATCACATAATTCCTGTTTATGAGCCGGATCACATCCCCGAAAAGCATCGGTTATTTCTTCATCCTTTTCTCTCACAACCATGAGCAAACACCCCTTGCTGGAATTCACCAATCTCTTCATCTGTCCTGCACTTACAAGGCTAGCACTGACTTTGGTTTGATGAGCTCTTACAATGTATTCTACCCCATCTTTAGTGATTTGGTATTTATTTTCATGGCGAAAGAAAACTTCTTTCCTATCATAAAGATAGGGACTCCCCAACACAATGCCACAGATATCCAATGGTATTACATCCAATTCTACTTCATCTACCAGCTTAGAAGCAATAACAAATTTTACCTTACCCTTCTTGGTTACATTTAGTTTTACTTTATCATGTATCCATCCAAGTGGATAAGGTTTTGGATGAGGCTTAACTTCTAAGCCTAACTTTTTCACCAAGGATTCTGAAATAAGGTTTGCTTGAGAGCCTGAATCAAATAGAGTTTCTACTTTTGCATGGTTTATAACAACTCTAATATGAAACAACTCAATTCTCTTACGTTCATTAGAAAGAGGCTCATTTGATGCACTAGTGCTTTCATGTGATTCAAAATCATGAAGAGAATGAGTACCTTTTGTCCCTGCTGCTGTGATCAATGCCTCATCGCCTGAGTCGGATCCAAGGTCCTGCTGTGCGGTTGCTACCATCTTCTGCTTACCCTTTCCTCCATATCTCTTCGGCTTCTTTTCTGGATAAAGTTTCCAACAATGATCGTCATCATGGCCTTCCTTTTTGCAGTGAGTGCAATAAGGCTTTTCTCCTTCATCCTTCTTTGTTGACGTCGTCTTCTTTTCCTTTCCCTTTCCTTTCCCTTTGAATTTTCCATTTGAAGATTTGGAAGGTAGTTTCTTTGAATGATCGTCCTTATCATTTCTGCCCCTGTTCTCAAGATGAATGGCCTTCACACTAGCCGAATCAATGGTAGTAGGTTCAAACATTAACAATGAATGTCTAATGTAACTATGCAATGAACCAATGTACTTAGTTACAACTTCAGGAGAATCTAAAGAGATGCCCAAACTTAATGCCTGTTTCTTGTTAGCATACAAACATGTAATTCACATCTACAAACACCCGCTCTGATACCACTTGATCCAAAATCTTTTGTTTGAGATGTATAAAATAATTAACATGTGAAAATTGTAGCTTTTCAAACAAGAAACTTTAAAGGCATAAGCGGAAAGAGAGAGAAGCAATTAACATCATGCACGAAGACACAAGAGTTGATATCGGAGTTCGTCTAGGAGGGACTATGTCTCCGGGCCCTGCTCTAATAGTGGGGAGGCCCTGCTTTCATTAAATGGCAAAATGAAAGTACAAGTACAAAATGAGGAATTACACCCTTATACCTACCCAATCTGGAAATGGCCGAAAATTACAGACCTCTGTTGAAAAAATGGGCAGCACCGTTGGATTTGTGGCATCGAGTAGTGCTGAATCCATATAAAACTTGCCCCAATCAGACAAAGTGAAAATCTGGCCCCTCTGGAAAAATGGCTCAGATCATGGTTCTACCCCCTCCTGCACACTGCTCAAGGTTCCACTGCCTCGTTTTCTGTGCCCGCTCCTGTCCGTCCTTGGGCACAAAAATGAATGAAGGTTTAAATAATAAAGTGTGGGCGGCAGTCACAAGGTGCTCCGTAGCTGAATTGGTTGGTGATCCGGTTTTTTTGGGCGGAGGTCGGGTTGTCAAATCTCGACCCCGCCATTAAAAGGCCAACTGCATTATTTTGATTTAACCGCATTACATATTTTAACTTGGGAGTTTGATTGTTTAAACCGCGTTCCATTTAAAAACCCGCATTGAACCGTTTTTATATTTTTTTTAAATATTTGACGTTGACGTGGGGGGGCCGGACCCATATTGGGCGGCCCGCCCCGTATGAAAATGGGCCATGTATGGAGGTGGTGGCGGTGGGGTTAACAACCCCCGCCCCGTATTTATATGGTCGGATGTATGTACAATGGAGACCGCGGGGTGGCGGGGCTGACCACCCGCCCCCCAACAACATTCTTTTTTTAATATTGTATGGTTTTGCATGGGGTGGCGGGGTTGGTGGCCTGCCACCCTTATTATATTTTTTTTGTTTTTATTGTTATTTAAAACAATATGTCATTTTTTGAACCTTTGAATTTTTGACCGAAGGAGTACTTTTAATGGTCCCACAAATTCACCCAGAATCTGGCCAGGTTGGTCGGAATCCGGTGGCCGAGTTTCAGCAAAATTGTTGCCTCCTTAGTCTGCCACATCACCAAGTCAACCTCTGAACTTTGACTGCTCCTAAATCCTTCATTCGGACTCGGAATTGAGTGTCGTCTGCGCCGTTGGATTCATAATTTCGAGATCTACAACTTGAACTTGGTTTGAAAGATTTTTGAGCACTTTGATTTTTGAGCCTTGTACTTAAGCCATTTGTACCTGTACCTGTTTAATCCACCTGGATCACCTACTACCTGACTCTTCCTCTTCCGCTTGTACCCACAACATTTAGTCTTTGATTACTAAATTGCCTCAAATGCATATCGCTATTCTAGAGGTAGTGTCGGGTCTTTTCTTACCAGAGTCTGCCTTGCATTTATACTTTCCTTTGTAACAGTCGTAAGACTAGAATTTAAAAGATATTCCAATTTTCCTTTAAAAACTATCACATCCATCCCTTTATCACATTTTTTCATTCATAACATATTCATGAGTGCCATTCCTCCCGAGCTTACGATGTGCGATGTGCGATAAAGGTAGGGATGACGTGAAAAGTGGAGGTGGGGTTGATCGCAAATCAAAATCGGCGATATAAAACCTTGTCGCATTTCACATTTCTGAATTCATAACATATTCATGAGCACCATTCCTCCTGAGCTTGTGATGTGTGATGTGCGATTGGAATACATTAAATCATAGTTTTGAGCTGCATCGCATCCAGCCCTTGTCACACTTCACATTTTGACGTTCATAACATATTCATGAGTGCCATTCCTCCGAAGCTTGAGATGTGTGATGTGTGAGAGGGTCCCACAGTTAGACTTTAAATACTTTAGATTCGAGCTTCGAACTATATCGCATTCAGTTCTCGTATCACATTTCTCATTTTGGCGATTCAACCTTATTATATTCCTCCTGAGCTTTGCGATTGCAATTTGCGATATGTGATCAAGCCTCCAAACACTGTTCTGAACGTATATTTTCACGACTCAACCCTGACCTGTGTGCAATGTTCCGAATGCATCAATCGGCTTGACTCTTGAACTGTTATGCACACGAATAAGCCCGACTTGACCCTTATTGCACACTTTTCTTCTTTGCTGCTCCTCTGGATTAGATTACACCTCTAATGCTACCACTTCTCTTATTTTGGTTCCAGTGCACTTGTGATGATGAATTCTCTTTAAGATTATGGTTATCCTTTTGAGCATATTACAAGTCTTCTTGAAATTTTAACAACTATTCCTCAAAAAACTTGAATTTCTTATAACTTCTCTTGCTTTTTAGCTGAGTCAAATTATGCTACAACATCTAGCTCCAATTAGGGACAACACTTTGGTAGCGAAGTGTTGAGGAACTTGTAGATCAATAGCCTTTATTGGGAATGGAGTCAAAGAGCACTTGTAGATAAGTAGTCGTTATTGGGCATGGAGTCAATCCCAAATGGGAGTTGATCTAGTGTGAAATCCTCCTGAAACCTGCTACAGTTTGGACTTCTTCTTTTATTCTAAAACTGAAAATACCGAACTAGAAATATTACAACTAAAAATGCTCAAATTTTGAGCTTATTTATGCACAACTCCTATATATGTATTCATGTCTGAAATTAATCAGGTGAAGTCAACCTTCCAATGGCACCAATCCAAAATCTGCATGTTAGACCTAATGCCTCCATACTATTGAAATTTTAAGATCTCAATAGGGAGGTACCATGAAATTTTTCCACATACAAAGCTTTGCACATACCTTTGCATAAATGCTTGTTGCTGACAAAAGGAATTTTTCATATAGTCAGTTACTGGATCATAGAACTGATGAGACCAATTTTCTACTACCTCCTTTTCTTGAACATCTTGCTGATGTAGACTTCTTTGAATATGGAAACTTCCTTCACTGTTTGACTCCTCAAATTGAGGTTGTATGTGAGAAGACTGATTATTTTTTTCTGCTAACAACCATTTAGGCCGAAAAGATAAATCTAATGTTTGTTCCTCATAATGATGATGTTCTTTGCATAATTCCAATTCTTGACAAAAAAATTTCCCCTCCTACAAACACAGCTGAGGAGCTCCACTAGTTTCTCCTCTATTCACAAAATCATTAAAATTATAAAAATCGTAATGATCTTCTAGGCTTTCAATGTGTAGTTCAGTTTTTGCAACGAATTTTTGACCAGAATCTTCAGAATTCTTAAGTTCTTGTGTTTCAGAAATACAGGAATCCTCTGGCACCTTTCAAAAATCCTTTTTCATCTCTAAATTTGCATTCTCTTGTAAAGAAATTACAACGTTTACTTAACAGGCCCTCTTATCTTCAACAAAACTTGTTCTTTCAACATGACATGAAAAATTTCTATAAGCCCACACATTATCTTCGATTTCTTGTGCATAAAGAAACATTAGCTCCATAGTGCAAGGCTTTCTCTCCTTGAGATAAAATTCCAAGACACTATAAAGAGCCCTCAAGTAGTATATCAAAGCTTCCCTTTCAGGAGGTCAAATTTTTTTCGGCATGCTGAAATAGATTTTTTGAAACCTCCTATTGAACGCAATGATTTATTCATTACTCTACCTCTATATAGAATATAACTCCAAAATGTTCTTTTCGTACGGCTTGTGCTTGTCCCAATATCTAAGAAAGATGTCTTGAAAACTCTGCCATGAACTAATTGAACCTTCCTCCAAACACTGGAACCAATCTTGATCACCCCGTTTTAATGAATGAAAAAACATCCTTAAAGCCACATCTTCGTAGATAATTTGAAATTTTTCCAGAATGTATTCAAATTCTAGGAGGTGTTGTTCGGCTGCAACCTCATCACTTTCTCCAAAAAAAACTTGGCAGAAATCTAAATCTTTTTAAAGGATATTGATGAAGAACTGTGGGCAACACTAAGGGTTTGAAAATCACCTTGGTTCAACACTGGAAATAAGTGGATTGTTTATGAGGTAGAATAATTATCACCCAAAGATGATGAACCCTCACCTTTATGCTCGGACTATGACAGATTATCTTCAGGAATTGTAATTCAACAGTCATCTCTCCTCTCATATTTAGGAGATAAATTTGTGTCAAGATCAATAATACAAGCAAAAGAAAAATATTCTTTCTCCAATAAATAATTTACATTTTTGGCCTTATAATCTTCTGAGAATATAAAGCAGGAAACAATATTCTTGATATGTAAGGGAAAATAGGCCACTAAACTGATAGTGAAAAATAAAAATTCCTTTAAAAGATTCATACTCTGATACCCATTTTTTCCATGATGCTTTCTCATTTTCTTGCCAAAAAAATTCCTTATCTGATGAAATGTTCATCAATGGAGTCACCATGTGAATAATAAATAACCACATTTTATATCTAAATCTTGTTCACCATTAAGAAATAGATCTTAATACCCAGGGAAAAATAACTGCGTTCCTTCATCCCTGACAACGACACAAGAAAATGTTGGTTCTTAAGAGACAATCCCTCGGTTGTGAAAGGAATCAATGCTTAAGACGTTTTAAAAGTGTGTCACAGAAATAATTTTATCATGACGTCTTTGTTCTATCCACCTAGAAACTAGTTTTCTAAAACCCTTAATGATCTGGAATAATAATAGTTTTCACAATGCCATTGGCTGCTGATATCTGAATGGAAAAGGAGAACTGTAGAGGAAACTCAAAGTAATATGATGTAAACACAAAAACTATTACTTTTAAGTTTCAAAGAAAATTCGTGGAGAGAGAGGAAACTCAAAATAATATGATGTAAACACAGAATCTATCACTTTTAATTTTCAGAGAGAATTCATGGAGAGAGAGGAAACTCAAAATAATATGTTGTAAACACATAATCTATTACTTTTAAGTTCCAGTGAGAAATTGTGAAGGGAGAGGAGATGGAGTGAAGGAGCGATTAGTAAGGCCATTTAACTCTTACTTACAAACGTAAATCAGAGAACAACTACTTCTTTACTTCACTTCATTCAAGGAAGAAACAACATAAAATGACACAAGAAACACGAATCACCGTAAAAAATTAGAGGAAAATTGTTTCTTCTTTCATTACCCTATCAGAAAAAGAAGTAAAAATTGTAGTCTCCAAGAGGTCCAAAACTCGGAACCCCGCCTCTTTTTTTCTCTCTTCCTTAAATACAAACAAAAGCATTTTGTAACTGCTCAAGATTCTTGAAAATCCTAGACTACCTAATCTATAAAACTACTTATTACATTGCAATCGAGGACATCATTGTAGCTTCGATCTTAACAAAGAAAACAAAATAAAACTTGAAATATAATCCTTTTGTTGAATTTTATTTTTTTCTGATGTGTCTCCTTCCGTTTCTGCTGTGATATCCTAACAGTCTGCATAAACGCATCTCTACCCGACTCTGCCCATGCTTTTCATTTTGAACACTGTCACCATGTCACCTACTACCCGAATTTGCCTCTTCTGCTGATTCCTGCAACGTTTAGTCTTTGATTACTAAACTACCTCAAACACATACCGTTGTTCTACACGTAGCGTTGGGTCTTTAATTACCAGAGTTTTCCCTGCATTCAGACTTTCCTTTGTAAGTGTCGTAAGACTAGGCTTTAAAGATATTCCAATTTTCCTTTGAAAAATATCGTGTCCATCCCTTTATTTCATTTCTAATTTCGGCATTCATAACATATTCATGTTCGTCATTCCTCCTAAGCTTGCGATGTGCGATGTGCGATAAAGGTAGGGATGACGTGGCAAGTTGAGGTGGGGCCGATCGTAAATTACAATCGGTGATATTTAAAACCTTGTTGCATTTCACATTTTGGTATTCATAAAATATTCATGAGAACCATTCCTCTTGAGCTTGTGATGTACGATGTGCGATTGGAATATATTAAATCATAGTTCTACGCTGCATCATGTCCGGCCCTTGTCGCACTTTGCATTTCAGCATTCATAACATATTCATGAGCACCATTCCTCCTAAGAATTCAATGTGAGATGCGTGAGAGGGTCCCATGGATAGAATTTAAATACTTTAGATTCAAGCTTCGAACTATATCGCATCCGGTCCTTGTATCGAATTTCGCATTTCGATGATTCAACCTTGTTATTTTCCTCCTGAGCTTTGTGATTGTGATTTGCGATATGCGATCAGGCCTTCCACATGTGATTGCGATCAAGCGTATGAACATTGTTCTACAGATATATTTGCACAACTAGACCCTGACCTATGTGCAATGTTCTAAATTCATCAATCGGCCCAACTCTTAAATTGTTCTACATGTGAATAAGTCCAACTTGACCCTTGTTGCACGTTTTTCTTCTTTGCTGCTCCTATGGCTTAGATTACACCTCCAATGTTGCCACTTCCCTGATTTTTGTTCCAATGAACATGTGATGATGAATCCTCATTGAGCTTGTGGTTATCCTTTTGAGCATGTTGCGGGTCTTCTTTAAATTTCAACAGTTATTCCTCAACAACCTTGAATTTTTCAGAACTTCTCTTCACTTTTAGCTGAGTCAAATTATGATACAACACATTGTTCTTGACAATGGATTCATACTCCTCTACCATTGCGTCAACCCAAATTGGTTGCTACACTACCTCTTGAAAGGAAGATGGTTCTGTCATAATACACTTTCTCATAAGAGCCATGTATCTAGTAAACCTATCTGGAGATTGTCTCTATCTGTGCAGTGAAGTAGGGGCTCCTACATTCTCTATTGCATCAAGTTTCAATCTATCAGCTTCCACGGTGTGCCTTCTACCCTATCTGTCGGATGGATTTGCATGAGTTTTTTCTGCCACTCTATGATCCTCTGCATGTGGATGCTCAACATCTTGAGGTGCATTCTTTGGAACCAAGAGTTCCTCCTTTGCATGCAAATCTAGCTCCCTCTCAAGGGACAATCACATGGCTTTCTCCTCATAAAATTTTATATCCCATAGCACAATAGTCATTCTACTATTTGGAAAATACACCTAATAGTTGTGGGAAGTTTCAGTGTACCCCACAAAAATCCCAATCTCAGTTGTTGGTTCCAGATTCTTCCTGGCATCTTTGGTCACATGCACGTAAACATAGGAGCCACAAATATTAAAATGTGAAACATCAAGTTTCTTACTAGTAAGATCCTCTTCTGGGGTACTCATGCCAAGTATCCTATGAGGACAACGGTTCTGCAAAAATACCATTGTGTTGCATGCCTCCACCCATAGATGCATCGGTAGGAACTGATCATGCAACGTCGCTCTTGATATACCCACAATTGTTTTGTTCTTTCTTTCAGCGACCCCATTCTGTTGTGGGTTATGAGGCACTATCATTTCTCTCTTAATTCCTTCTTTTTTGCACAAGTTCTTGAATTCATTAGCGACGTACTCACCACCATGGTCACTCCTAAGAGCCTTCACATGCTTCCCTATGTCTCTCTCCACCAGTGCTTTGAACTCAAGAAAATTTGAGAACAACTGATCTTTCTTCTGTATGAAGTAGATCCAACACTTCCGAGAAAAGTCATCAACAAATATCACATAGTACTTATGTTTTGTTGTCAAAGCAATAGAGAATGATCTCTCAAGAATTTCTGAAGCTCAGTTCTCCTTCTCATGAAAGGTGGAATTTACATATTTTCCCATAGTACATCCCTTGCATGTGTTTGACTGCGCAAGTGTACCCTTGGGAAGACCTGTAGAAATATGCTAAATGACTTTCAAGGCTCCATGGTGAAGATGGCCAAATCTCATGTGCCATAAATCACCCTCATCCCGACTCACCACTCTATCTGCCTTACCCATCAATGTTGCGCAACCATCTACATCTAGTTTATAGAGATTCTTAACTCGAATCCCAATCTTCTTGGCCTGTCCTATTATTTTGTGTCACATGAAAGCTTTTCCTTTACATTAGGGGAATTTTGAGGTCTAAAATGAGCCTCCTAAGAAAAATGTACAACCAAATTAAACTTTATAAGGACCAATAGGATTGAGGATGATGATGTCAACCATGGGGGATGATTCACCATTTTTTATGTAAAAAGGTAAAAATATTAAAAAATAATAAAATAATAGAACTACTTTTTCAACTCGCATTTCAACTTATCTCCCAAATTTTTTACTCAAATTTCGAGCAGGAGTACTCGTTGGATGAAAAATTTAATTCCTCATCCAAGGAGTACCCTTGTTGCATACTTTTGATGGACCCTGCTATGCGAACGTTATTGCAATCACATTTTTCATGTATTCTCATTTTTTGTGTAGCAGGGTCCATCAAAAGTATGCAACATGGGTACTCCTTAGATGAGGAATTAAAATTTTCATCTAATGAGTACTCCATTTGAAATTTGAGTAAAAACTTTGGGAGATAAGTTGGAAATATGAGTTGAGAAAGTAGTTTTTTATTTTTTCCCTCTAAAATTTGATGATGTAATCAAATCTTATTTTATTATTCCCACTATTATTTTATAATTTCCTTAGGAGCCCCATTTTAGACCTAAAAATTCCCCTAATGTTCAAAACAACATTATAACCTCTATCCTCAAACATTACAACTAAGGCTAAATTTTTCTTCAAGCCTGGTACATGCATTACATCTTTTAATTGAAAGGGTTTACTTGACTGTCTGTGGAAGGTAATGGTACTAATCCCGGTAGCACTGTACCACCCATCATCACCCATTTCTATATGGATCTGGAGGTCCTTCTCCTATGAGCAACTGAAAATTTCTTTGTCTCCCGACATGTGAAAGGATGCACCACTATCCAAATACCACACCGATCCCATTGCACTTGGCACCATGCATGCAATGAGCAAGAATTCAAGCTCAAATTGTGAGGGAAAAGCCTCACCAGCTACAAATATTGAAGCCTTCTTGTTCTTCTTCTTTTGTGGACAGTTAGTGGCATAATGCCCATGCTTGTGATAGTGAAAACACTTCACTCTGGACATGTCACACTTCTTGCCATCTTTACCTGACTCAGATTTGGAATGGAATTCCTTTCCCTTCCCCTTATTTTCTTTGGCATCCAAAGCACAATATTATTCATCTTCATTCTTAGATGAATATCCATCTCTGGTATTCCATCCGAACTCTTCTTGCAACAAATCCGACCAAAGTCGTTCCCAATCTGGCAGCTTTTCCCTTCCATTGATAGAGTCTGGATAACTATGCCAACACTTGGGAAGTCCTAGAAGAGCTAGGCTCACCAAATCATCATCAAAAACAATAATTCCAACACTCCCGAGCTCATCCCTACATTAGACAAAAAAATTTAAATATTTTGGCATGGAGTCGCCTTTCTCTATCTTGATCTTCCTGAGTTTATCTTTCAGTGCCAATTTCATATGATCACTGCTACTCTAAAATAGATCTGTCAAATCTTTCCACATTGCATTTGGTGTGGCTTTTCCATGGAGACTTGAGACAATGTGGTATCATACTCCCTCCAGTAAGATCCTCCTCGCCTTTGCCACTTTCTTTTTTGATGCATCAAGATTTTCATCATCTGTCACAATGGGTTTGGGAACATCATTATCAATGAATTCCTTCAAGCCATTATTCTCCAGTACTGCCTCCATCTAGTATTTCAAATAAATATAGTTAGATCTGCCCTCGATTGCATTCTCCAATCTCAAGCCATTGAAATCCATTTTGATCCTGAATCACCTGCAGCACCAAGAAAGTCTTCTTCAAATTCAAATTCTATTCAGTCACAAAGGTTCTCCACCACTATTTTGATTTCCTTATTGATGTTTGTAACAAGAAACAATGAAATTTTCATCCAGAAACAACTTGACAGCACCTACACTAGTGTGCGACCATACGTCATTTAATGATGGGTCCTAGTGATACATTAGTGTGAAATTCAATTTATTTAATAAATTAGAAATGTGTTAAATTTGATTATCCCTTAATTAAATTGGACAGTAAAATTTAATATTATCTCATAATCACTTGTAATAGTTAACTGAGTGTGATAAAATTAGTTAGCTAATGTATTTCGAGTTGAGGATAGTTGGTGAGCCATGCAGAGTAATTCTATGTGTTTTAGAGTTCAAGTTGCAGTTAAGTGCATTAGTTTAATGCATGTGTTATCAATTAACTCATTTAAGTGAGTTAAAGTTGGTTGTGCTAGTTGCAATTGTTTGTTGCACTAGTCAGAGATCAAGTGAATTAAATCTTATTTAATTCATAATCAGTGATCTTCCATGCAACTTTTTAGTGTCAGAATATCAATTCTGCCATCAGTGATCATTATCATTCCTTTCATTTTCATTTTAGGTGTCTCACTCTGAAATTTTTATATCATTCCATTAGGTCATGCTAAAAATTGTTTCACTGATGATAGCCCTAGTCATAAAAACATCACTCTTCCTCAAATTTGATTACTTGATGGCATAGTTTCATACCTTATTGGTTGTACATCATTCACAAAGTTAATGTCATCATGCCATAATGTCAGTCATGTCATCTTGAGATTCAGTCCTTCAAGGTCTCATTAGGTCTTTTAGGTTTTTTCAAGGTTTCACTAGGTCATTAGGGTTTCCATGATTCAATAAAACTCCATTCCATTGCATAATACCAACAAGTAAAGGGTGATCCAATAAAATTCTCTTCACCATGTGAAGATGACTTGTAAGGAAAAATTCTCATTTCAGCATGTAATTTGGATTTCACAATGTAATAATTTTTATTTTCATTATGTAATTGTATGTCTTTCAAATGTAATAAGTACAAGGTTCCCAAGCTACCAACCGAAGGTTCCACATGTAAAATCATCAAAATGTTAAATCCTATTGTTCTCTAATCTCATCAAATGATCAGATGTCAAAGGAAAAAGTCACATGCAAAGGCACAGTGTTAAAGTTCAAAGATGAATGTGAAGAAAGTAAAATGGGTCCCCAGAGCTAATTTATTCAATATATCAAGTATAAAGGCCATTACAACACCAAAGAGGCACTCATTTGCTCTATAAGCCATCAATATCACCCTCACCTACACTTCATCTACCTCCCCTAAACTTTTCCCATGCCCATTCCTCTCATTTCCCTCACTTTCCTACAAACCCTAGCCTATTGCTACACTTTTGACACCTTCCTAGGTTAGGGCTGTGTTTTTCACTTTTAGACCCCTTCCCCTCACTCATTTCTAGGAATTCAATGTCCCCACACTCTCTAACATCTATCCCTATCCACCAAAATTTCCCCAAGAATTTAGATAGCCCCTAAATTCTTCTCCCTCTACAAGATCCCCCGTTTTCCCTACACTTCTGAAGTGACCTTGGGAGAATCCATTTTTGACAAGGAAAATCAACTCCAATAAAAAAAAGGTATATTTGTAAATTAGATAGGATACGCTTTCCAAAGAGCTATCCTGGGACCAATTTGGACACTGGGAAGGCCTCCAAATGTGATCTATAAAAATGTGTTACAGGGTCGTTGCACATTCAGTAGAGACGCTATGCATTTTGTAGGGTCACTGCACGTTCAGTAGAGACACTACGCATTTAGCAGGGTCGCTACGTGTTTGGAAAAATTCTCAGTGCAATTTTAAATGGTGTTGCACATTATAGATGGTCGCGATGTGTTTAGCTCGGTCGCTACATGTTCTCCCAGAAAGTGCCAAAAAGCCTTTGTTAGCCTGCCACTCCATCATTTCATGCTACATCTTTGCAAAACAAGTCTTCAAAGATTTCATTTCCAGTAAGTAACATAACTACCATCTCTTTTATGTATCATATTTGATTCAATTCAATTTGAACCTACTTCTAAAGAAAGAAACCCTAGTGTTTGATAAAAAATAATTCACATCCTAAAGCTAGTTCCTAAAACCTTCATACACACTCCCTCACAATCCTAAAACACTCACCCAATTCCCTATCCCCATTCCCTATGACATTCTCATCCCTTATAACCCTAAGTCCTAGGGTTTCACTTGACTAGGCTCCCTTCCATATTCCCATTTCCTTCATTTCCTCACACCTCCCTTCACTCATACTCTTTCATTTAATTCAATGGGCACCTTCATATCCAATGAGATTTTCATTGTCCCACCTATTCAGCCTGACCAAAATGCACCTTCATCGTCACATCCTTCCACATATATCCCTCCATCTCATCCTACTGTTCATACGTCATTGCAATATTAGCCCCCTTCAACTCATTCACCTCCATCTCACATTTACCCTGCTTATTCACCTTTTTATAACTCTTCATCATCATCACATCATGATTCTGAGTCATCAAGCAATGATGAGGACATTGAGGCAAAATGGGCTAGTTTGGCTGAGGTTGAACCATTGCCCAGAACTTACCAGAGAGGCTATAGGCATGTGTTTTCTTCACTTGGAGTGAAAGGGGCCATGCTTTCTTCATCAACACAGTAAGTAGATAAAGGTAAGGAAAAGGTGGTGGAGCCAGTTTTTCATGATGAGGAGGACAACCATGTGATAGAGAAATAATTTCAATTGATTTACCTAGGTGAGGAACATGAACGAAAAATCACCTAGGTAGTAATTAAAGGTAAAGAGGCCGAGATTAATGAGCTCCAAAACAATCTTGAGAGGGCTAAGTATGTGATTCAATTTCTTAAGCAAGAAAATCTCAAGCTTCCAACCCAAGGTTCCACATTTCAAATCTTCAAAATGTCAAATCCTAGTGTTCTATAAGCTCATCAAATTATCAAATGTCAAAGGAAAAAGTCACATGCAAAGGTATAGTGTTAAAGTTCAAAGATTAATGTGAAGAAATTAAAATGGGTCACAAGAGATAATTTATTCAATATATCAAGTATAAAGGCCATTAAAACACCAAATAGGCACTCATTTTCTCTATAAGCCATCAATCTCACCCTCACCTACACTCCATCTACCTCCCCTAAAAATTTCCCATGCCCATTCCTCTCATTTCCCTCACTTTTCGACAAACCCTAGCCTATTGCTACACTTTTGACACCTTCCTAGGCTAGGGCTGTGTTTTTCCCTTTTGGACCCCTTCCCCTCACTCATTTCTAAAAATTACACATCCCCACACTCTCTAACATCTATCCCTATCCCCCAAAATTTCCCCAAGAATTTAGACAGCCCCCAAATTCTCCTCCCTCTACAAAATCCCCTGTTTTCCCTACACTTCTGGAGTGACCTTGGGAGAATCCATTTTTTACAAGGAAAATAAACTCCAATCAGAAAACCAAAGGTAGATTTGGAAATTAGATAGGATAAAATTTCTAACGAGCTATCCTGGGCGATTTTGGACACTGGGAAGGCCTCCAAATGTGGTCTGCAAACATTTTTGCAGGGTCGTTGCGCGTTCAATAGAGACATTGCACATTTAGCAGGGTCACTACGCATTTGGGAAAATTCTTAGTGAAATTTTCAATGGTGTTGCGCATTGTGGAGGGTTGCTACGTGTTTAGCTGGGTTGCTACATGTTCACCCAAAAAGTGCCAAAAAGCCTTTATCGTCCTTCCACACCATCATTTCATGCTACATCTTTGCAAAACAAATCTTCAAAGCTTTCATTTCCAGCAAGTAACATAACTACCATCTCTTTGATGTATCATTTTTGATTCAAGTCAATTTGAACCTACGTTTAAAGAAATAAACCCTTGTGTTTAATAAAACTTAATTCACACCCTAAAGCTAGTTCCTAAAACCTTCATACACTCTCCCTCACAATCCTAAAACACTCACCCAATTACCTATCCCCATTCCCTAAAAAAATTTCATCCCTTATAACCCTAAGTCCTAAGGTTTCACTTGCGTAGGCTCCCTTCCATATTCCCATTTCCGTCATTTCCTCACACCTTCCTTCACTCATACTCTTTCATTTGATTCCATGGGACACCTTCATATCCAATGAGATTTTTATGGTCCCACCTATTCAACATGACCAGAATGCACGTTCATCATCTTATCCTTCCTCATCTATCCCTCCATCTCAGCCTACTATTCATACATCATTGCAAGATTAGCCCCATTCACCTCATTCAACTCCATCTCACATTTACCCTACTTCTTCACCTTTTTGTAACCCTTCATCATCATCACATCATGATTATGAGTCATCAAGCAGTGATGAGGACATTGAGGCAAAATGGGCTAGTTTGGCTAAGGTTGAACCATTGCCCAAAACTTACTAGAGAGGCTATAGGCACGTGTTTGCTTCACCTAGAGTGAAAGGGGCTATGCTTTCTTCATCAACACAGTAGGTAGATAAAGGTAAGGAAAAGGTGGTGGAGCTAGTCTTTCATGATGAGGAGGAAAACCATGAGACAGAGCAATAATTTCAATTGATTGACCTAGGTGAGGAACATGAGGGAAAAATCACCAATGAATTAATTAAAGGTAAAGAGGCTAAAATTAATGAGCTCCAAAAAAATCTTGAGAGGGCTAAGTATCACTACAAGGAAAAGAGCCTCTGGTGGAGGTTATAAAGGAGGTTTTTAGTGTTATAAAATTGGCCAAAATTGTCAAAAAAACATTTTCTACAACATTCGTTTATGGTCATAGAGGTTTTGGTGGAGATTTTAATGGAAATTCAACAAAACTAAAAAAAATGGGCAGCCGGAGTTTATTATGGATGTTTTTTTCGTTGGTGTTCTACTCGGGCTTGAACACACCAGTGCGTACATCTAGAAGATGGCCTGAGCAAGTCAAAGGAGAACGCCCCCGGCCATGAAGGTATAAAACCGCACCAGGCGCAGTGTTGGTGATACAATGCACAGGGCCATTCTAATTGGTCTTGGTATTTGTGCAGTGCCCATAGGTTGTCTCAATGCACTGGTGCGTAGACATATAGCACTACACGGGTGCGCAGTATCACACAAATGCACCGAGATTTATAATTGGTATCGGTATTTCTGTGGTGCCCATAGGTCGTACAAATGCACCGGTGCATAGAGACACATGAACACACCAGTGCACAATATCACACATATGCACCAAGATTTATAATTGGTATCGATAAGGTCATCCAAATGCACCGGTGCGTAATTCCACATAAACACACTGGTGCGCAACACCACACAAATGCACCGATATTTTTAATTGGTTTTGGTGTTTTTGCGGTGTCCATAGGTTGTAGAAATGCACCGGTGTGCTTTAGAATACAAACACACCAGTGTACAATAACTGACACACACCAGTGTACAATAACTGCCACACATCGGTTTTCATTTTGTATTTTTTAGAAACATCGACCTGTGACAGTGCAATTATTGTGATTGTTTTAAATTCATTATTCATCAAAAGTCAACACATCTTATAAAAATATTCATATTAATTAAATTTTAATTAATGCATTTGAATGTGATGTTTGGATTAATTTGTTATATCATATCATAATTATTGTGATTTTTTAAAATTCATTATTCGTCAAAAGTCGACACATATATATCTTATAACAACATTCATATGAATTAAATTTTTATTAGTGCATTTGAATGTGATGTTTGGATTAATTTGTTATATAATATCATCAAATTTCAGATATCTTCATTATAATATTTAATCATCCATAAATTTAATCAGTAGTGTTACATTTCACAGAAACAATGGAGAACGCAATAGAATAAATTAAAATATATATATATATATATATATATATATATATATATATGAATAAGACAGTATTTTTCATACAAAATGGGATATTTATTGGTATCCCTTTGTCTTTCAATTGGGAAACTATGTCCATTACATTAAACAAAATGTCTGATTTCACAGGATAATATTTCAAAAAATACAATGTCTTGCTTTGATATCCAAACATAGTGATCATCATTCTTTGCTTGAACTGTTGTCACTGCTAGAGCTACTTCCATGACTTTGGTTATTTTTAGGAATTTTTTGTTCACTGTTGATTTTTTTCTTCTTCTTCACCTTCCATCTACAAACACAAAAATAAACGGTAATGAGTGTATATACATTGGTGAGAATAATGAAAAATTCAATATTAAATAATATACATCAATGTAAATTGAAAATAAATGGCGTACCATTGCAAAAATTGACTCATAAAATATACACGTTCTTTCAAAACCATGTAACATGCCATCTTTCAAGATTTCATCTGTTGGCACAGTTCCATACTTTGTTTCCTGCAAGTTTTTTTTTTTTTTTAATATAATCGGTTGCTATTTTGTATTCCAAAAAAGAGGAGAAAGAGCTCCAAGATTACATGCTAGACTACTCGTAGTGCAGTGTAGGAAGTAGCTACATCAAATTGCTACATCCCCTTTGTTCCTAGTTTTCGAAAAGAGCTAAAAGACAGAAAACACACATACAGGGATAAACTAAGATAACAAAAAAACAAATTTAAAAGACATTTATAATAGAAGAGGGAAGGTTAGTCAATGTTGATATGGCTAATATGGTGCGTTGTGGAGACATCAAGATTGTTTTCATTTCCAACATCCCTTATGTTTTTGGAGCTGGAGCTTGGATTTGTACGCATCTCCAACATGAACTTGAGGATTTGTACTGATTCTTCTGCATGAGTGCACTGATTAGAGAGAGTGTTAAACTGATTTTGAATAGAGGTGACCCTATGGAGGAAAACATTAACATCTGCTTCATGTTTTTCATCCAATATTTTGACCTCTGTTTGCAGCTTTGCATCAAGGATTTTTTGGTGAGCTCTAATTTGTTCAAGCTCAGCTTGAAGATCTGCGCAGTGGAGACAGTCTTTGCTTCGAGCCATACTGGAAGTGAATGCTAATTCGAGGGATGGCACATTGCCCGTTGACAGCAAAGAGGGGCAAGAATGACAAGAGAATAGCTTCAGGAGGTGGGTGTGAGGGACAATAGATGTGACAGAGGAGGGATGGGGAGCAGATAGATATTGCGAAGGCAGAGGGATAACACCTAAGCTAAACAGAGGAAGCAGCGTAAAAAGAGCTAAGTAGCATAATAGAGCAACAACGAAAAAGAGGGGCAGCGAAGGGAGAGGAACGCCCAAAGAAAATGAAAGAGGAGAAAAACATATGAGGCTATTGTTGTAGGAACAGGGAGTAGGGGAATGAGGGACAAAGCCGAGAGCTGAAGGATAAATAGAGCTGCGAAGAGGGAGTGAGCCAACTCGGGGGGAGTCCTGAAGAACTAAGATCACAGGAAGGCAGAGGAAGTGGGCATGAATGAGGCAAGGAAATGCAGAAGGCCCAGGGTGAGGAATCGTGTGAAATCTAAATACAGATTGGTGGGATATCATGGCAGGGGATATATTTTTAGTTCATCATTACAGAAAAATTACCCTGGATTTCGTGCGTAGACTCTTCTGGAAAGAAGGTCAGCATCCTTATTGTTTTTACAGAGAATGTGATAAAATATAGTTCCATGCATACCTCGTACAATATTGTGACACCTGCTAATCATCTGGTGAAGGGATATGTTTTCTATAGGACGGTCATGCTTCATCATGTTGATAACAATAGTGGAATCGCCAAAAACCATTGCATTTGAAATGTTGAGCCTTTTTAGCTGTTGCAAACCTCGAAAGAGGGAAAATGCCTCTTCTCTGTTGTTGGAGAGGGTGCCAAGGCCCCATTCAAAAGTTGTGAGAATGGTTCCATTCGCACTTCTAATGATGCCTCCAGCTCCTGCAATGCTAGGATTCATTTTTGAAGCACCATCAAAGAAAAATGTAGGCTTGGCTCGACTATTAATCCACTCAGTGAAGTCACCTTCGTTAAGCTGAATATTCCAACTTGCGTCAGTTCCAGAGGGCTGATTGGAGGGAAGATTAATGCTATTAACTCTATCCCAAAGGTATCCAAGGAAACTCCTTTCCTCAACACAGAGTTCGTTGTAATCAATTCTATTGTTGCACTTGGCAGATATAGTTTCAAGAGTGAGGCTCCATGACTTACGAAAAAATTTCCTAAAAGAAGGCTCTTTATTTCTGAATATATTCATGTTCCTAGTAAGCCATTTTTTCCATAAAAATACGTATGGAAGGGTATCCTAGATCCTCTTCAAAATTTCGCTCTTCTTTTTTCCCCAAGGAAAACTGCTTTTCCAAGAGTGGAGAACCTCAGCAATGGAGCCATGATGCGCCCAACTGGGCTGGTATGAAGGAATGAGTTCAATATGGTAGCGAACAACAAAGGGGCTCCCAAGGAAGAGGTGGAGAGTAGTCTCTTCAGCATTTTGACAGTTTGGGCACATTGATGGCCCGAACACACCTATTTTCTTGAGATTTTTTGAAGTTAGAATATTTTTTCTTTCAAGAGGGTCCATATGAAGATCTTAATCTTGGGGATTGCCTTCAATTTCCATATTTCTTTCTAGTTGGGACAAATAGGTGTCGGATAGTAGTCCTTGCAAAGATGTTGATAGGTAGCTTTGATGGAAAAGGCTGAACCCAAGGGGTCCCATCAAAATTCATCAATGTTGTCTTTTTTAAAAGGAGCTAAACCATAGAGATGGGATTGGAGGTTATTAAGATCTACTTCAAGATGGGCTGGGACTTTGGGAAAGTGCCAACGAGTCCAGATTTGAGATTGATCATCCCATTTGGAAAATTGACTTAAGAAGTGGAGGCCCATATTGCTAAAGTGAGAGATGATGCGTTGGGTGCTAGGCCTATCAATGATGGGAGATTTCTCCATAATTCAGTCTTTCCCAATGTTGATGGTACTAACCCCCCATGGGGACTTTGGAGAGGTTTTGAGCTAAGAAAGGAATGGATTTTTTGTAGAGAGCCCAGATTTTAGAGTAAGGTCTATTAGGTATGTCATGGTCAAGGAGATGCTACTAGGTAGAGTTGAGATATTTAACCTCCATGAATTTTTTCCACCAAGCCTCATTGCCACTGATTAGCCTCCAAACAATCTTCCCTCCAAAGGCTTTGTTCAGGAACTTGGAAGAGAAAACTTCAATTCCTCCGTGCTCCTGGTCTTAGATAACTTGTCTCCACTTGACCAGATTGTATTTTTTTTTTTCATTCTTTCCTCCTTGCCATAAAAAATTCCTAATGATAGCTTCGAACTTGAGATGGATGATAGTCGGAGCTTGAAGGAGAGTGAAGTGATACAAAGGCAAGGATGAGAGACCAGAATTGAGGAGGACGAGGCATCCAGCAAGATTGAGCCATGATGAGCCCCATTGCTGAACTTTTATCTTCATTTTCTCAATGCTAATATTCCAAACTTCAGCCTTTAAGGGGCCAGCACTCACAGGCATACCCAGGTAAGAGAAATGGTCCCAATTCAATTTGAAAGCAATGCCAAAGATGTTGGAAATACTGTGAAAGGTATGGTTAGAAGCATTCCAACCATAAATACAATTTTTTTGATAATTGATCAAGCCTCCAGAGTAGAGAATGAATTTGTACAAGATAGTTTTAAACCACTCTGCTATTATGCTAGTTTCTCCTCCCATCAAAAGAGTATCATTTGCAAATTGATAATGGTTCATATTTTTAACACCATTTCCGAACTTGATGCCAATAATGAGGTCAGCTCACCTCATATGATCTAGGGCCTTGCTAAAGGATTCTTTCATGAGGATAAAAAGGTAGGGAGAAAGAGGGAATCCCTGCCTTAAGCCACGAGAGGATTGAAAGGAAGGAGCTGGTTTTCCATTAATGAGATGAGATACCCAAGGTCCGGAGATGCAGGAGTTGATGAAGGCCAAGAATTTAGGGTCAAAACCCATTTTTTTAGCATATCTAGGAGAAAGGAGTGCCTGGCCTTATCGAAGGCATTGGTAAGATCAAGCTTTAGTATAAATCCTTTTTCTTTTCAAGAGATGCTTGAGTGAATGGATTCTTTAACAAGGAGGATGGAATTAGTAATTTGCCGCTAGGATATGAAGCCTCCTTGATTTTTTAAAATAATACTATGAAGGTAAGGTTTGAGGCACATGGAAATAATTTTGGTGATGAGCTTGTAGGAGGAGTTGCAAAGAGAGATGGATCTGAATCTAGAAAAGGAGGGGAGGTTTTCTTTGGGGATAAGGGCAAGGAAGGTAGAATTGGTGTAGCCCCCAATTTTCTTCTTCCGTTGACTCCAATGGATCATTTTAACAAGGTCCTTCTTTATTAAATCCCAGTAAGTCTTGTAGAAACTGATAGAAAACCCATCTGGCCCTGGGGCTTTATCCAGATTCAACACCCAGATTTCATTTTTAATCTCTTCATCATCAATTTATTGATTGAGAGCATTGTTCATCTCCTCAGTAATCATGGTCGGAAGATGCTGCAAAAGATTAGAGTAGTCTTCTGGCATTTTTGTCTCTGTTAGGAGATCTTTGAAATGTTTGGTTGAAACACTTTTAATTACAACATGATCGATGATGGCAGCAATACTATTCTTGGCTTTTCTAACTGTGGCTTGCTTGTGAAATAAGGCTGTATTTTTATCACCAGCTTGTAGCTAGAGGTTCCTTGACTTAATCCTCCATTTCTCCTCCTCATTCATGTTGGCTCTGTAGAGATGGGAGTATAGATATTTTTCCTCGTGGTGATCGTGATTGAGACCGTGTGTTTCTATGTTGTCCTAGACCTCATCGAATTTGGATTTGAGTTCAGCCTTGGCCTTTTCCGGCTCTTTGTATTGATTTTTGGCCCATTCCTTCAAATCCAACTTGGTTTTTTTTAATTTGGATTCCCATACAAAGGAGGGAGAACCTTCAATGTGTTGCATCCAAGTATTATGCACCAACTTATTTGCTTTCGGGATTTCATTCCAGAGCGGACTGTATTTTAAGGGAATGGGGCCAAGAGAGCGGTGATCTCCAAAAGTGAGAGTGATGGGATAGTGATCAAAGGTTGAAAAAGGGAGACCATTGGCTGTGGAAATGGATTAGTATGACAAAAGAGTGACATCAACCAGAATTCTGTCAAGCCTTTCTGTTGAGGAGGTAAATCCCCTCTGCCAACAGAGGCGATCCCTACTAGCCCAGCAAGGGTCTAGCAACAATCATCAAATGCTACAGTGCAAGTTCCTAATTGCGAATAAATAGACCAATGATGGAGGCCTACCTGGAGTCCAGTGCTATGATTCGTAGAAGAGAGAGCGTTCCCATTCCTCAACCTCGGTAGATCACGATCCCCATGATCTCCATGTATGGACACCTGCACATGCAAGAAACAACACGAATAGAAGCATAAAATCCAGAATACGCAACTATATATCAGTCAGAAAGGATATAACTCATGATTAACATAAGTGAAAAACATAGTGGAACCATAACCAGTAGTCATTCATTAATAAACAATCGAAAGAGAGTACAACCAATGTTCTGACGCCGCGGTCTCCTTTGGAAGGGTCCCCAGTCGTTCATGTCTCACAAAGCTCGCCAGGGAAAGGGAAAACCTCTCTAGAGTCTCTCGACGATAGTCTCCTTACTTGAGTCGGCCTTAAGGGAAAAAGAGGGCTCTTACAGCACAAAGGCTCTTGGGAATTTGGAGATTCAAAGCTTAGGCACTTCAAGACTAGCTTGTAATGGCAATAGGCAAGCTTTTATAGATGGGGAAGGAGGGAGTTGGGATCCCTATTATTGTGGGATTGGCCCTATCATCAAGGAAGGTTCCATGAGAGGTGGCAAAACACTTCCCTTCCATGGAACTCCCATAGCCAAACCTCCCAACTCAAGATAGGAAATGGTTTTTGAGTTGGTTGAAACAAAACTTCCGCCATCTTTACTTAAAAAACACTCCTTAAATTGGCTGGCGCGACTGCTGCTCTGGGACAGACTGCCATTTGGCGCGGCCTCTTTGTAGGATTTTCCCCATTGGGGCGAGTGATGAACTGTCTGCCCGGGCCAATGAAAAAGGAGATGTTTTCATGGTTTTTTGCAAGGAGATGTCTTTAGGGAAATTGAAGCTCATGTTTAGAGGAATGCATTGATGATGATTTCAAGGCATGACAATGTTCAAAGGTCACAAAATGGGTCCTCCATTGTGCGGGACGGGAAATGGTAGGGACGGTGACAAATTACTGTGTAACACTTTCCATTATATTCCCTCTCCCAATTCTTCTATTGCTCCAAGTGTATCTTCGATTTTTTGGGGTAATGTCGACCAATTCATGATTTATGTCTTCAAGCTGCTCTCGAGAAGAGTCTGGATTAAATCAGCTTCCCCTTTTCTCATTAGCGTGGAGGATTAAGTTGAAGTCTCCTCCCATTATGATGTTGTTGCTGTCCTCATTATCTATGTCTTCTTTGATGGATCTCCAGCAAAGTTCTTTGTCCCTATAATGATTTGGGCCATAAAAATTGTATAGAATGATTTTTTGCTGATCTCTGCAATTTTCTAGGGTCACTTTTATCCAGTTTGGATTTACTATAGTGTCTTTTTGGTTACACATGCTATGATGCCAAAGAGTGTCTAATCCACCAGATGCACCCCTTGATTCAGATAGGGTGCCACCATAATACTTCATTTTATCCAATATCGTTTTCATTTCCAGATCTCCCTGTTTTTTTTCTTACAGGAGTATAATTTTTGGCTTCTCTTGATTTATTAAGTCTCTTAGGGTTGTTATTTTGGAGGGATGCCCTAGACCCCTACTGCTCCAAGAGAGGAATTTCATCATTGCAAAAAAAATTTTTGGAGAGTTTCTTTCCCTCCTTGTTCCTTTTGCCATGTATCCTTGTTGTTCTGCCCCAATATATAAGTCTAGATGGGGTTATGTGTTCTCAATGCTATATCCTTTTGTGAATTTTCATCATGATGATGCTTGAAAGACTTCCTTTTTGGGCCATGATTTTTGGTGTTTTCCAAAGTTGCTCCATGCTCCTTGATATATTTCCTTGTGATTCAAACAGAAGAAGGATCTTGAGAGGAGGAGGGAGGGTCAAGGAGGGAGGCGACAGGGTGAGGGGAATCAGGTTGAGAGGGAGAGGTGAGAAGGGGGGGATCCTCATCATGGGGAGAGATGGAGGAAAATGGATTGGAAAGATCTAGCGTAGATTTGGGTGAGGGAGAGGGAGGTGCAGAAGCTTGATGGACTGGATCCGGGATCTTGAGAGAAGAGGAGGATGAAGGGTTGGATTATGGAGGAGACACTACAAGGGTGTTGCTTTTAGGGTTAGAGGAGGTCTTATTTCTCTTCATAGTTTCCAATTATGAATAAGATTCTGGAGTTTCAACATTAATAATATTTGAACAACGATTAGCAAAGTTACCATACTCATGACATAACTTGAATTTAAACGGGATTTTCTCATAGTCGAGCTGTTGGATATGCGTCCATTCATCAACCTCTAATTTTATAGCTTCGGGGAGGCCTTTTCCTAGATCCACCTTAACACAGATTTGGACGCAAGCTTGCATATTGTCCTTTGGCTCACTATGGTCAATGAATTTTCCAACTACGTTCCCGATGGCTCGGATAGAATCATCCCCACAACAATGTAAGGGGAGGTGTGAGAGGCACACCCAAACAGGGACAACATTTGGAAATTCAAGCTCAGGATCAAAATATGGCATCCATTTTTTGAGATACAGGCCCCTGGTGTCCATAAAATAGGGTCCATTTCTGAAGACCAGGTCCTTATCTTCTCCCGTTTAAAAAGTGAAAGGTGAAATAGCCCCTTCTGTAGAAGTGAATGGAAATTTTGCCAGAGATCTTATCAGCCCAATTGTGCTTGACCCATCTTTGCACAGTCTTCAGTGAGGGCCATAGGCTGATTAATTGACCAATGAGGCCTTTCTCAGCAAGATAAAGGGCAGCCATATGAGGCAGAGAAGGTGGAAGAACAACCTCTTGCAGACTATCAAGCTTCTTAATGAATTTGGAGAACATCGGCCTAGGGCGAGGAGGGCCCAAGGAGTTGACCAGAGCAGAGAAGGCTTGGGCCTGGATCAGAGAAGCTGCCACCTCCAGGGAGGACTCCGAAGGGGCCATGCTCGAGCACAAGCAGAGGACAGGGGGGCAGCAAACATCTACAAGGGCACGACAATGTGACCTCAGGCATGGCGTAGCATTGTGGTCTCAGAGCGAAAAACATAATCTCCCTCATGTTGTTTACTGCAAGTTTTATACTCCATAACAAATCATATATTTAATATAAAATATTTTTTTCTTCTATTAATTATAGACAGAGCTAAGTAAAACAAGATCTATATATGCATACAAATTCCACAATTAATTTTTGATATTCCAACATATACTCACAACTGATATTTAACCCAATTTCAATCAATTCCTCTGATGGTTCTTCTTTGTACATTAGCACCTGTTTGAAGACATTCAATGATGATTTTTGTAAAACAAATTAAAAAATACAAAAATGAAATCTAGTTAAGTTGTTATAAGGAAGTAAGAATTACTCACAAACTTAGATATCAACCCTTTTCTTCCTTGTCATCCTGTTTTATGTGCCGAATGGGTTCCATTTTCTTTTCTTTTCTACAAGAAAACACTTGAAAATTAATATTTAATGCTAAATTGTTTATTTATTGTACCCAATGATCTAAAAATTCAATGATTACATATTACATTTGAAACACGTTGTTGTTGAGATGGCTCCTCCTACGATGCAATTTTTTCCATTTCTTTGGCCATCTCCTTGTACACCTTTTTGGACATTCCTACTGGCATATTTCTGATATCAGCTCATTCATATTTTGAGATTTTCATAATCTTCCTGAAAATGTAACATGACAATAAGCTATTTAATTTTTATATTGATATATCAAAAGTAAATATAACAAAATTTATATTTATAAATAATTCTAGACAAACATTTAAAGGAATATTACTTTTTCATTCCTTCTTTTTCGTTGTTGTACATTTTTGTCATAAAAACTCTGACATGTCTCATTGACCAATTCTCTAGAAACTATTCCTGTAGTTTAGATAAAATTTGGTTCTTGGAATCACGGGATTTCCTTTTTTATTGTAAATGGAAAAAAAATCTATACATTCATTCCACTAGATCCCTCAAACCTTTGTAAAAGTTTTTCCCCCTTTTGTTAACCTCCAACACCACTCCAGATGAGCTAAGGAGCAATTCATTTTCATTTGCATGTTCTATTTTTTTTCTTTTCTTAGAAAAACATTCCTTTTCTAGAGTTGTTGGTCCCTATAGAACATTAAACAGATGTGAATTAATATATTGTTTGACACGTGTTATCTAATAATTTTAAGTACATTATTAATGAAAATTAAAAAAAGAAACTCATATTGGATCGATTATATTTTTTCATTCGCGTGATTCATCTTTTTGCAATTTTTCTATCGATATTTTATGCTCTTATGGTCTTAGATCATAAATAATCTTATCGAGCTTCGTCATTTTGTGGCTCTGCATGATACATAGTGAAAAATACATATTAGTTAAACTTAGATATAGTTCAAAAATAATATTTTGTCTAAAGAATTTACAAAGAACTTGCCTTTTTCTTCTTTTCTTGATGTGTTATCACTATTTTTGTTACTTGATCTCTTTTCAGTCATTTCTTTATCAACTTGAAACCTGTACCATATCATCATTAATATATTTATAAAAATTGTCAACTTTTCAGGTAAAAAAAAATCTCAAGAAGCCGGTGCGTCATTTATTATGTACACATCGGCGTCGGTGCGTGCAGGTATTATAAACGCACCGCACAAACCATATAATAGACTGTGCAGTGCTGAATGTCAACAAGAAGCACTGGTGCGTTACATGTTAACCCACACACCGATTAACATAGAGAAAATAATAAAAATCATCGAGTGTTAGTTTTTTTAGCATAAACCGGTGCCATATTTTACATATGGCACACTGATAAAAAAATTTATTTTTTAATTTTTTATCAAAAAACTTTTGCGGTGTGCTTGGAAAATACATGCACCAGTGCACTAGGTTACGCTGAGCACACTGATGAAAAAAATAATTTTTTTTTATAAAATTCACGCAAGGGACGATATGGATTGGGATCCAACTATGAAAGTTGTCCCATGGGCTGGATATCTTAGGCCTATATTTAGCAATACAAAACCTATAAATCTAAAATGAAAAGCCCTAATTCTAAAATCACAGAAAGAGGGAGAAGAAAGGGCAAAACAAAAATAATGTAGGTTTTGTTTCTAAAATGGATTTTTTTTTGTGCGAAACAACACGTTCGCGATGCGCCATAATGAAATAGCACACCGACGACATATTTTACATATGGCGCACTGAGAAAAAATATATTGTTTTTTAATTTTTCATCACACTACTTTCGTAGTGCGCTGGGATAATATAGCGCACCAGTGCACTAGGTTACGTCGGGCACACCAATGAAAAAAATCAGTTTTTTTTTTAATTTCACGCAATGGCCGCCATGGATTGGGATTAGACTATGCAAATCGTCTCATGGGTTGGATGTCTTAGGCCTATATTTAGCAATAAAAACACTATAAATGTGAATTGAAAGGCCCTAATTATGAAATCATAGAAAGAGGAAGAAAAAAGGGCAGAAACAAAAATAATGTAGGGTTTGTTTCTAAAATGGATTTTTTTTTGTGCAAAACAACACGTTTGCGGTCCACCATAATGAAATAGCACACTCGCGGCATATTTTACATATGGTGCACTGAGAAGAAAATATTTTTTTTAAATTTTTTATCACAGTACTTTCGTGGTGCGCTGGGATAATCTAGCGCACTGGTGCGCTAGGTTACACTGGGCACACCGATGAAAAAAATTCTATTTTTTTTTTAATTTCATGGAAGGGCCGACATGGATTGGGATCCGACTATGAAATTCATCCCGTGGGATGGATGTATTATGCCTATATTTAGCAATACAAACCCTATAAATATAAATTGAAAAGTACTAATTTTGAAATCACAGAAAGGGGGAGAAGAAAGGGCAGAAACAAAATGAATCTAGGGTTTGTTTCTAAAAATGGATTTTTTTATTTTATTTTGTTACTGAAAACTACAGAAAAAAAAAAAGTAAAAAAAGTAAAAAAAAAACAATAAACTTTGATTTATTTTATTTTATTTTACTGCATAAAAAAAATTGTAGAAAAAGTAAAAAACAATAAATTTTGATTTTTTTCTTTTACTGCGTAAAAAAAACTGCAGAAAAAGTAAAAAAAAACAATGAACTTTAATCACGATATTGTTTGAAATTCCATGCTACAGGATTTGAATCACCAGAGGTTTGGAATTATGATTGTCTGAATACTTTTTTTCGAATGTATTTCCCTGCTCCACAGTGCTCTCATGCTCTGTTTGCTCCAGGTATGTCTTGTGCCAATCTCTGGCAGAATTTTTTTGCAAAAATGGTGAAATAATGAAATTTTTTTAGTATTTAAAGAAATATTTTATGAAATTAGATTTTCAAAAATATTTTGTTGCCCATTTTTCAAGTTACCGCTTTTTTTTTCACTTAAATAAAATAGAGTTGTGCTTTTTTTATTTGTGGTTATTAATCACCGGTGTGTCACATAATAGCACCGCACTAATGTGTCTGTTTATAAAATGACACCAGTGCGTAGTACCAAAAACGCACAAGTGCGGTGCTTTGTACACTAGCACTGATAACAAGAAGTCCATTTTTAAGGCACCGAAATTACTTTTAGGTGTGTGCACCAAAATTTATTGTTGATTTTTCTCAAATGCACGAAGAAAATATCATAATTATATCGAATGGAAAATTCTTCAAAATCCAGCTCATTCCATAACATTTCTTAGAGTAAATCGCGGAGTTCTCCCTATCCATCTCGAGACGTAATATTTACTTCATATTTTATTTATATTTTCATTATCTAATTGAATTTATGTTTTTTATCCATGTCAATCATGCACATCTTAATTAAATTTATAATGTATAAAAATTTGTAGGTTAATGCAGATTCAACATCGAGTTCAGATGCACAAAACATTCAAAAAACTCCAAAACATAGGAAGCTATTATCAAGAGTTTCATACCACAAGGTGCATTTGGTAGATGAAAATGGACAGCGGCTTCACCCTGCCAATTGTAACAATATTTCATTTTCTAGCCACAATCCTGGGACAATGATGGTAATAATTATAATTGTTTGGTATATTGATTAATGTAATTATTTCAACATCAAACCAATTTATAATCATGCAATATTGTCAACGTGGTTACTAATTGATATCATATATTTTGTACTAATCATGTTCAAATATATTTTTTTAAATTATTAGGATTCTAGTGATGATGAGCGACCTACCTACCATCTTCGGTTGCACCCCATGACAATGTCAAATCGAGAGAAGACTGAATTAAGAGAAAAAATCAGAGAGGAACAAAACCAATAATGGTTGAATCAACCACCGATTCAATTCCCGCTACGTCCAGATTCACCAATTAGGAATGACTACAACAATAGTAGTTCTTCACAAGCTAGCAATGGAGGCAATCAAATAGAGGTTGGTATGGATGATTACTTAAGGGATACGGGCGCCATGGAGACAATGTTGTTATATGCATTCCAAAATGATGATCAGCTAGGGGATGATGCTCATATCGTTGACACCTTTTTCGAAAGCCTTAAATTTTCTTCACCACCCCTCTCTTTGGACCTGGTGGTCAGTCAAAGTCTACCTAGTTGGGGAAAATGATGTTACTGTACAACTTGAAAGAAAATTTTGGCTTTTCGAATGCATGTTTCTTGAAACTTTTGAGGTAAGTTACCATAAAGTAATCCGTTATATAAATTTGAAATATAATCAGTACACTGCAATGAGCATTACAAATGGTAAATTTTATGAACGTTAAAAATTATATCGACATTAATGTACATTCAATATTAATTTATTTTTCCATGATCACCAACTATAGGTTATTCAAAGAGAAGGTTCTTCCGAGTGATAATGTCTTGCCTAGTAGCTACGAAGAGGCAAAGAAATTGTTGAAAATGTTGGGTGTTGAGTACATATTATATCATGCATGTCCAAATGATTGTATTCTATATAGAGGAGAATATGCAAAAAAAGAGATGTGTTCGAAATGTGGGCATGAAAAGTATGATAAATCAAAAAAGAAGGCTAAATCATGTACTGGTCCTCCTTTTAAGATATTGAGGCACATGCCTATAATCCCAAGGATTCAAAGGTTTTTTCATTGCAAATAATTAGCTATGTTGCAGGGATGGCATGCCTCACACAGAAGTGAGTTGGGAGTTATAAAAATCCCAACTAATTCAATAGCCATTAAGCATATAGAGGATACATGGCCCAAAAAATTCAAGGATGAAGTACGAAGTATACGACTCAGCATAGCCATGGATGGCGTCAACCCATTTTCCCTTCAGAACACCAACTATTTTTTTAGCTTGTAGTAGTGATCAATAACAATATCCCCCCATGGTTGTCCATGAAGAATTAAAATCTTATGTTGGCTCTCATAGTCCCTGGTAGAAGAAAAGTGAAGAATATGGATGTCTACTTACAACCACAGGTAGATGAATTGAAGGAATTATGGGATGGGATAAATGTATACGACGTATCAAGACCCATCGCAGTAGAGAGGATTTTTACGTTGTATGGCATATGTGCTTACACAACACATGATTATCCAGGCTTAATAGTTTTCTCTGGTAAATTACTTGTTTAATTTATTTATTTTTTTATATACGTAACAATATTCTTTCAAATATTAGTTATTTAATTCGTTGTAATATTTGTTCTGATCTTCATGATATTCTTTAACGTGCCATGCATATTAATTGTATACAATAAACTCGTGGGTCTTGTAACAAAAGGGTATTTTGGATGTAAATGTTGTGGACATTCTCTAAAAGTTAGATGGTCCAAGGACCTACGAAAGCTAGTGTATGATTGCTCCAGGGTATTCCTCCTAGAAGAAAAACCTTACAGAAGAGCAGCATCGACTTTCAATAGTAAACGAGAGAGAACCCAAAGGCCTCCAATAACGACACCAGCTGAATGGCCTAGAGCATATGAGAGAGAGAAGGAGAAGGAGTTCATAGAAATTTTCAATTCAAATGGGGAGCCTATGTTCGATGATCCCAAATTCTTCGAAACCTACGTTGAGAAATTTCCCATTGGGATGAAAAGGAAATCTATATTTTTTAACCTCGCATATTGGGAGCATCTTAAGATTACCCACTTATTAGATCCCATGCATATATTTAAAAATGTTTCATCTTCTTTAAGGAGGCACATATCATTGAAACAAAGTGAGACATTGGATGTTAGGAAATATATTATTACTTCAAAAAGTAAAAAGAAACATTGGCCAAAATGATTATAAAGTATGGGATCAAAGGAAGACACTGGTCCCTCTAATTCATGGTTTTTCAAAGAAGGTGATGTCCCATGGATTTTAAAAAAATATGATATTTCTTTGGCAAAGGAATTTATAATCGGTGTGAGGGTGCCAACTTCATACAGGTCTTCACTATGGTGCTACTTGTAATATCCCAAAATCGGGATTGCTAGCAAGGCATGCCTGAAAAATGCATTTTTCAGGAATTACTGCTATAGCTCTTAAAATCAGCCCTTGGATCCCTTAGATCTGAGTATCTAAGTCCTAAATCCAAGAGGAGATCAGAAAAAAATCTTTCTATGTGGTTTAAGCAGATCTACCACACCTAGGAAGGCTTGAAAACTCCCCAAAAAAGGGACTACAACAATACAAAAGAACACCGCAGGAAAATAATGCAGTTCATCCCAGTACTTGTAGTAGATCAATATGGAGACTCACATATCATATGTAAAACAACAAATCATATTTATATTACAACCCATATAGTGTACAAGATAAAGTACAATACTATACAGGAATAAACCCTCAGAAATGAGGTGCTACAGCCACAAGAAAAGTCTGCATAAACGTGACAACGTTATTTTAATGGGGCTGAAGCAACAATTCATTATGACTCAGATATAAAGAAAATATTTATATAAAAATATGGATCTAATTCAAATCTATATACAAGACATTCCCCTTGGGGTTTTGTGCAAAACATGAGAGCACATGAGTAGATATGAGATCTAGAGTTGCAGATCTGCAGTAATATTCAGAAATTTTCTGAATCATATAATAGAATAGTAGATCAAATCTAAAACAAACATGGATTGGATGGCCAATCCATGGATCACCACAGTGAGAGGAAGAATCCTATCACTAGATATCTCTCCTCCAAAATGCAGACAAAACACCCTGCAACTGCAAACTTGCAAATAACGCAGTTTGGGAAGGGAAACTACGTTTTAAGCTCTGAAAATTATTTGGCCTAATGCCAAGGTCTGGATATGAAGCTTCAATGATCTAGGACACTCTTTCCAATTGGATAAAAGACATTACCAGTGAAAAGAGGGCCTGAAATGGCCTAGATTTGAGCAGATCTAGCCTCCCACTTGTTGTAACTCACAAGGACAACCCAACCCTCAACAAGATCAGTGCTGTAGGTGTAAGGTGAAGCTTGGACCAAGCCTGATAGTGGTCAATACAAGCAAAAATCCTCCAAAAGCTACTCTAGGAAGGAGGTGGGATTCCCACTTAGGAACACCCAATGCTAAACAACATTATTCTTAGCTAAACAGCTAGAGAATGAGAAATTTCTAAGCACACAAATTATTGTGAAATAATATCTTCAACAACCTCTTTCATGATGATCTCCTCTTCCTTTTCTAAGATATGAGTCTTGTCAAACCCTAAACCACTTCATCAATTTATCTCCATTCACATGTATAGCCTCCATCTACAACTGCGTTGTGCCTCAAGGAGGTTCAATGCATCTATATTGCGCTATAGATATGGTCATGGTTGACTTGGTCAGTTGCTCAACCTCTTTCACACTCAAGTGTGTTTTATGAAATGGCCCAGTTTTAGCCTTGTTTACATTGGGAATTGATTTATTTTTATGTTTTTAGGAGTTTTACATGTCCTCCTTTACACTTTATTCATCAACATGAAAATCAAAACAAAACAAAGCAAAATTGAATATTCCCATTAGCTCGGGCTAAGTGGGAATATTACAGTCCTCCCCTCTAGAATGTTGCTTGTCCTCAAGAAAAGTATAAGGTGAGTGCTTCAAAACCTCCCCTCCTTCTCTTATGGCCTCCTCATCCAATAGTCTCCACCATTTCTTTAGAATTTCTGCAAAAATTTCATCTCCTAGTGGTTCCTCCTAAGTGTGCAAGTTGGCCTTTGGTGAATAAACCCAATGGCCTCCCTCATGAAAGAATGGAAGGTCTATGTGGAAACCTTCTTGCTAATCCATGGCCTCCTCAAGATAGAAGTGATGATAATCATGGGGAATTTCATCATCAATGAAGGTCTCCCACCTCCATGCTATCATCCAAATGAAATGAATCACCTTCCAGCTTGGTAATTCACAGAAAATATCCTCTCAATTTCTCATGAGAGGCATGCCCCAAACAAACATATGGATCACCTTACAAAGAAACAAGTGGTATACCATAGTGACCATATAATATCCCATGCTCCCCTTGAAGCACGTAGTGCAATTAGTGTGGGAAAATCTTTTCCCCAAGGACACATTCAACCAATGTGTCTTCCCTCCATCCATGTTCCAAACAAATACAAGCAAAATTTCAGCATATGGAATCATAATTAGATTCAAGCCGACTTCCATATGCAATAATGGACAAGGACAATGGTCCCTCAAGTGCAACCAACGCAATTTTACTCCTAACTACCTCAGAATATGATAAGACAAGTGTTTTCCCCAACACTTGTTTGCTGCCTCGTCCTTCTTGCATGCTTGGAGAAGGTGCATAATAATTTATGTAAAGGAATCTCACCATGAAGAGTATATCATCTCTCTAAGACCCTTCAAGGAATGGACAAAATCATCATTGTTCATAGCCTTAAGTGGCCTATGAAACCCATCAGAAATAATGCTCCCTCTTGAAGCAAAGCCCTGCACATGAGTGCTAGAAAAATAAAAGCATATAGTAGATACATCAAGATATTCAGAGATACAAGTTCCTCCATATACTTGTCTTACATTAGTGAGGTAACTCATGGATGAGTTCCCTCTCACACTCAATGAATAAGGAGGTGTTGAGGATGTCTTCTCCCAAGAGCTATGTTCCTCCTCAACCAGCAAATGATCCATGCACTTCCTCATATGAGAGTGCATCTCCTTGTTTAAATCTTCCCACATGAATCCATTTAATAAATTATGGCATGTTGTAATGAAGATAGTGGGTTTAGAAATCAAGATCTCCTAGGTTGCATTAAGTAGTTTGTTCTTGAGTTTGGAGTCTTTAGATAAGTAGATCTGATCATAGAAATAAATGAATCCATTAACTACTTTATACCTCCTATCTATCATTTTCCCATCAAGAACCTTACATGTGAAGAGGTCCTTAGAATATTCCATCAAGAGTAGGGACTCACAATAAGGATCTAGGCTTCCCAACATTGACAACGTTGTAGAAGTCTGACATGGAGTATCTGTCATATGATGGCTCTCCTCCTTGACATGTTTGATGTCAAAGTCGCATGTTGGAGTATTCCCAAATTTCTTTTGCTGCCTCTCTTGCAGCTGATCTTTCTCAAGCCAAGATTGAATTTTAGGAGAGTCATCCTTCTTTTGAAATATTCTCCTTCTCCAAAACTTCCACAGTTTTGCTCCTGCATACAAGAATGGAAATACATTTTTGTCATATTAAAAAATTTTCACTATATATTGGAGTATCTTTTGTTGCTCTAAGGCTATGCAGTGGCCTTTTGATACCATGATCATATCAACATAGATTTCTGAATCTCTTCTTTCCAGTGCAAATAGATGAATGGAGGATAGCAAAGTCAATCTCAGAAAAATTATTATCTTCCCATCAATGATTCTAAGTTCTGTAGTAGCTCCTACCAAGGTTCACTCTTTAGATAGATATGTTGTTGCTACATATAGTTGAGATAAAACTTTAGTTTTCCTCCCATCAGGAGGTATCCTTGGGGGAATTCCTCCATGCAAAGAGGCATCAAGGCATAGAGCAGGATACATAGATATATGGACTGACTTGTCCTTGCCTTCATTGCATAGATCCTCATGTCTTCTTTGTGCACCAAACTTCTGAAACAGAGAGGGGTAGGTGCTCTTCATCATGTAATGCTTTCCCTCCTCTTTTCCTTCTTCTATATTCAAGATCTCACCCTTTGAGGATGATTGCACATGCTACACATGGATTGTGCCACAATCTCCATATGTGAGATTTGTTGGAACTCCTTGCAAGAGTGCAAGATTTTCTCCCCTTGGAGAAAATTCTCCATCTCCATCTTCATGAGGTCTCATATGTGCTCTTTTCATGGATACGTTATCATCCTCGGCCTTCTCTACCTTGATCTGGAAAGATCCTTGGAAGCTCAAGTGATTCTCTCTCTTTGACACATCTCCTTCCTTCCTCTTCATGAAGAAGTTTCCGATGGAACGTTGTAGATTTGGTGATATGGATGAGTGCTCATATCCATGAGATGAGGACTTAGAACCCTCCTCATGTATAGATCTTGTAGATCTGGTTCAGGGATCTCCATGTTTTTCCCTCCTCATTTCTTTGATGTCCTTGCTAATACCCCATAAAACTTGAGATAGAAGTTTTGTGAACCTCTTCTCTCCAGAAAACAAAGGTTTGCTCTAATTTCTCTTGCATATCTCCTCCTTCTCATGAGAAGACTCCATAATTCTTGACTCTCATAGGATGAGCCAAAGATCTTGCTCCGATACCACTGTAATATCCCAAAATTGGGATTGCTAGCAAGGCATACCTGAAAAACACATTTTTCAGGAATGGCTGCTATAGCTCTTGAAATCAGCCCTTGGATCCCTTATATTTGAGTATCTAAGTCCTAAATCCAAGAGGAGATTAGAAACAAATATTTCTAGGTGGGTTAAACAGATCTCCCACACCTAAGAAGGCTTGAAAACTGCCCAAAGAAGGGACTGCAACAATACAAAAGAACACTGCTGGAAAATAACATAGTTCAACCCATTACTTGTAGTAGATCAATATGGAGGCTCAAATATCATATGTGCAACAACAAATTATATTTATATTACAGCCCATACAGTGTACAAGAGAAAGTAGAAGACTATATAGGAATAAACCCTCACAAATGAGGTGCTACAGCCACAAGAAAAGTCCGCATAATCTTGACAGTGTTATTTTAATGGGGCTAAAGAAGCAGTTCATTATGACTTAGATCTAGAGAAAATATATATATAAAAATATGGATCTAATTTAGATATATATACAAGAAAATCTCATCTATACATTCCCGTTGGGATTTTGTGCAAAACATGAGAGTACATGAGTAGATCTGAGATCTAGAACTGCAGATATGTAGTAATATTCATAAATTTTCTGAATCATATAATATAACAGCAAATCAGATCTTAAAAAAACATGGATTGGATGGCCAATCCATGGATCACCACAGTGAGAGGAGGAATCCTATCACCAGATATCTCTCCTCCAAAATGCAGAAAAAACACCTTGCAACTGCAAACTTACAAATAATGCAGTTTGGGAAGGGAAACTATGTTGTAAACTATGAGAATGATTTGTCCTGATGCCAAGGTTTGGATCTGAAGCTCCAATGATCTAGGACACTCTTTCCAATGGGATAGAAGACTTTCCCAATGAAAAGAGGGCCTGAAATGGCCTAGCTCTGAGCAGATCTAGCCTCCCACTTATTGCAACTCACAAGGACAACCAAACCCTCAATAGGATTAGTGCTATAGGTGTAAGGTGAAGCTTGGCCCAAGCCTGATAGTGGTCAAAACAAAAATAACTCCTCCAAGAGCTGCTCTAGGAAGGAGGTGGGATTCTCGCTCAGGAACACCCAATGCTAAACAACATTATTCTCAGCTAAACAGCTAGAGAATGAGAAATGTATAAGCACACAAATTCTTCTAAAATAATATCTTGAACAACCTCTTTCATGCTGATCTCATATTCCTTTTATAAGATAGGAGTCTTGTCAAACACTAAACCACTTCATTAGTTTAGCTCAATTCACATGTAGAGCCTCCATATATAACTATTATGTGCCTCAAGGAGGTTCAATGCATCTAGAATGTGCTATAGATATGGTCATGGTTGACTTGGTCAAGTGCTCAACCTCTTTCACACTCAAGTGTGTTTTATGAAATGGCCCATTTTTAGCCTTGTTTACATTGGGAATTGATTTATTTTGATGTTTTTAGGAGTTTTACATTTCCTCCTTTAAAATTTATTCATCAACATGAAAATCAAAACAAAACAAAGAAAAATTGAATATTCCCATTAGCTTGGGCTAAGTGGGAATATTACACTACTTCACAGTGGATGACCATTTTTCGGGGTTGACATCGCATGACCATTTGAATCTTCTAAGAGTATTTATAATGTCAAAAGAATGATTTTATTATTTTTTATATTAATAAATTTTATTCCATGCGTGGATCATAAAATATACCTAATTTTGTATATTATTGCATGTGTTTATAAC
The DNA here is from genome assembly GCA_034641835.2 of Pinus albicaulis. NCBI lineage: Eukaryota > Viridiplantae > Streptophyta > Pinopsida > Pinales > Pinaceae > Pinus > Pinus albicaulis. Next base: position 136,397,429 of record CM076573.1, read on the forward strand.
TTTGCAGTTTCATTATCCTTTGTTCATGTGTGGGTGTGTGAAACATGAATTCCATGAAGACCTAGGACATGCCATATCTAAATTATCTACATTTTTACGTTGGATCAAATCAAAGGAGATTCATGTGGCTAGCATTCCATGGTGGCGTCAAGAGATAATTGATATTGTTTGTATATTTGGGAAGGAACTCATGACAAGTTTCATGGACTTATAGGTTCATCTTCTAATCCACCTAGTAGATGAGGTTGAATTAGTTGTGGTGGTTTCTTGTTATTGGATGTTCTTCTTCAAGAGGTACATGAAGAAATTAAAATGTATTGTTTCACAAAGGGAAAAACCTGAGGGGTCTATGGAAGAGGAGTACATATCGTATGAGTCTTTCTATTATGCCAGTGATTACATCACGGAGATCAACAATAGACCAGGTGCGGTGATTTGGGACAATGAAAGGGATGAAGAAAAAAGAGAAGGGGAGTTGCTCCAAACGAGTGGAAAAAAGTGCTTGATAAAGAGTAAGCGACTTATAATTTTTCAAATTTACACAAATTTAATATTCATGTTGAACTTTGATATAATGTATATTTTAATCTCTAAGTACTATATGATGTCAGTTTTATTTCATCAGCGAATGCAGAAATTGAAGCAATCAATAAATCTGTTCTTTACAATTCTGAAGCAACACAATCGTGGGTCGCACTGTACGAACAAAAGAGGATGAAATGGGATAGTGACAGGAAAGAATTCAGATGGTTGAAATGTAGAAGTGTGCCTTATCCCGATCATTTAAAAGAAAATATGCCAAAAATATGCCCCAGTAGTTGGGTTGTTGACCAAGTCAGAGATAAATACGGTGCAATCGGTCCTTATCCACGTGCTGAAGAGGATGCACTAAATGTAGGGATTGGGTACAACAACTCGGTAATAATATTTTTAATTTATATGTAAATTTGAAACTTATAAGACATCTATATTTCATATTTTAACTTTTGGGTTATTATAAGGCACATGACACTATGATTTTTTTAACTTTTTTATAATAGGTGCATTTGTTCCCATATATGTGGGCATATGGACACCATTTTTTCACAGAAAATGCCGATGCTGGAAACATCACACAATACTATGGAGTGGAAGTCGAGTTCGATTAATCTAGTCGATCTAGCCACCATGATCAAAACTTAGTACGAGGGACATTAGGTTATTTCAGAAAGATAAAAGAGATCATTGAAGTGGATTTCTCTTCTTTCCAATGTGTTACTTTTAGGTGCAAGTAGTGGGACACCTTTGATTGGAATAATGTAAAGGAATATCGCGATAATAGGCTGATATTTATCAACTCTAGAAATATGTGGGATGAAGCTAAGGAGCCCTATGTTTTCCCCAAACACTGCAACGAGGTGTTTTTTACCCATATGTGTTGGATAGGGATTGGTGGTTCGATTGACACATGAACCTAGATCAAAAATATTTTTGAGAACAATAGTGTTATCATGCAATGGGAGCTGGAAGATAATGAGGGTGATCATGAGAACCGAAGGTGATACAGTACATGTGTTATTTCATATATATTTATACTTTTTAATACGAGTTTTTTGAAACATTATAATAAGTATTTTGAACTAATTAGTAATTTGCATTGTGTTAATGTTAAAATCAATATTTCACTTGATAATTTGCAATTATGTTGATCTCAAAAACAATGGTGTACTGTATAAATTAGTTCTTTTTTTTGTATCTAAGATCATAATAAAATAATTATAATTCTGAAGTACATGAATTTATTTGCATTGTTTTCTAAACTTTATTATGTTACAATAATTCATATTATTCTAGATTTATTATTTTACAATTATTTAAAATTTTACAAATTTCAAAATTTCAAAATTTTAACAAAATCATTTCACATTAATACAATTAAAATTTTACAAATATTTTACATAAAATTGCAATTAGAATTACAATTTTACAATTTCACATACAATTACAATTAAAATTTTAGAATTTTACATACAATTTCAATTACAATTACAATTTTGCATACACTTAGAATTACAAATATTACAATTTTACAATATCATGATCATTTAATATTAAATTAATTAATAAACATCATGTTCATGATAGCCTTCATACAAACATCATATTTGACTAAAAAACACATTTAAAATCGCTAACATCATCGTGATCATGATCATCTAACAAAACACAATTAATATTATATATTAACATCATCACAAAACAACATAAAATATACATCGCATGTCAAATAACTCATGCTATCACATACACATCTATTTGCAAGCTGCACATTAAATGAAAATATCTAACAGGACCTAAAAATATACACATCATGATCATCACCAACATGTAAATTAAGTACAACTGCAACATGAACATAAAATACATGGACCATCTATATATATATATATATATATATATATATATATATATATATAATGTCAAAAATATACAACTGTAATATAAATTTCATGGATCAGCTAGTGGTACAACATAAAATATAGCAGTACTAGTCGAGGCCTACTTAGTCAATGGTGTAGCCTCGACAGTCGATGGACCATCCTGGTCATGATCATGAGTATTGTTGGATGTTGTAGGCTACTGACTGGACGTGGCCAATGTTCTAGCCTGACCTCCATGATGACTGCTGCTAGATGCTAGTGGAGGTTGCTCATATAGCACACCTCGAGGTGAACGATCTTGAGATGATGAGTCATTTCTCGCGGACTGTCGATCACGTGCTGCATCTCGACCATGCCTATAACGTGCAACAGTCCTCCTCAGTCGTGTAACTAAGGTCGTAGCTCCTACGACATGCCGCATCAGTATGTACATGTCACGCGGCATGCCTCTCCACATTTGTAACAGCTTACCATCGGCTTGTATGTCTCTCATATGAGCGGGCCTGATGCCCGCCTCAACAATAAATGTAGTGATTTGGTCGCCCAACTCCATCCTGTATCTTCTATCAAGCTGATCGCGTCGAGCAAAAGGTAGTACTGGTGCGCCAACAGGAGTAGGTCTCTCTGCATCAGCCTCCTGATGATCCTCGGCATCTGGCATGCCCTGATTATCATCAGGATCCAAACCTAGATTATGTGGTGGTGACGGCATGTCCTCGCCATCAAAAGACCCAATTTCTGCAAAATATATACAATTACACAACAATAATTAGACAATTTCATTACACAATTTAATAAAAACAAGTTAAGGAACATGTTAGAATAAATTTAAATAAAACAGTAATATTACCTCTGTCATCCAGCGGCTCATCAGTTGTGAAGAGGATGTTGGCACACCCTCGCCAATCCAAACCCGCATAAGGACAGGGGAACAGACTGAAGGGATGCTATTCAACACTGGCTAGAAACTCTAGTGTATCATTCGATATCCTCACTCGAAACACAGTCTCCCCCTCTTGGGCATCATCTTGCCCCACATGTGCATATGTGCCTCGAACATCAGCCTACGAGGCTGCCAAAAAAAAGTAGGCCTTGTCTCTGGAAACCTCTCAAAAAATAAACAAAAAAAGCTTTGAATAAAAAGGGAAGTTGACCCTCCCTTTTGCATGAGCACAACATCTATCTAAGGTTGTACAGAACTGCTGCAAAAAATGGCAAACCACCTGACCAGCCGTGGCTCATGTACTAAAGAATCAAAATAATATAGAAGCGAGAAACTAATGCATTTCCCATCACTGGTGTTGTGTGAAATGATAGAAATGAGAAGTGAGAGGTGCTGCACCTCCTCAATACCAAATGCACCAATACATAACTGACCTCCAGCGACCTGAAAATGTGAAGGAGACAACACTGATGCTCCAATGTATCTCTGGGAGTACACTAACTGACTCCCTACTGCATAGCCAACTGAAACTTTTGGGAACGAAGGAAAATACACCCCTCTCCTCGATAGCCCTGTAATGAAATATATATCCTCCTCAGTGGGCATGTACCACTAGTTACGACCAACCCGGAAAGCCTGTTGGTGGGCATTCCACCTTCGTATAATATGTCTAAAAAAAAAACCATGGCCCTTTAGGGAAGTAGCCTCCTCATAGAAATTGAGGAGGCCTACCTGCCTTAGTATCCCCTGGGTAGTTGCTATAATAGGGTGGGGGTATGGATCTCTCTCCCTTTCTCGTGCCTCCCATAGGTGAACCATGTTATACTACTCCACCTGTTGTTGTTTTTGTTACCCCTCTTCTCTCCTTTCACGTCTCTAAATGATTGATATATTAAATACAATTTTTTTATTAAATGAGAAATGTATTTAGAAATAGACATATATAATTTTTTTGGAAAAAAAAAATAGTCAGTGCGCCAAAAAAAACAGCCATGCACTGGTCTCGGTGCGTCTTTTTATGGAGCGCACCAGCGACGGTGCACCAGATAATATGCAACTTACCGACACCAGTGCTCCCGAAAATTTGTATCACACCGTTGAATATGTACGGTGTTAGGAGTGCATTGTGCTGACTAAACTTGATGCTGCTGGGCGTATACTTAAGTCAGCGGACCAACCTCCTACCATCATTACATAGTCAATGGTGCGGTGTTTTACGAGGCTGCACCATTGACCCTATCAAAATATGGAAAGCATTGTGCTGATAAAAATACCCAACTCGGAGCGGATATTTTAGTCAACACACCGCATTGCCGCTATTCCAATAGGTCAATGGTTTGGTGGGGTAACCGACCACACCACACTTTTAAAAAAAAATTAAAATAACACGGTGCACCTTCGGTACCACCCCAGAACTAGTGGTTATACTATTAACACTAGTTTACCAGGCCACACCATTGACCATGTCGAAATGTGGAATGCAGTGAAATGACAACATTACCTGCCCCAGGGCGTATATTTCATTCAACGCACCGTGTTGCTGCTATTCCACAATGTCAATTGTACAGCCAGGTAAATGACCACACCGCACTTTTTTAAAAATTTTAAAATAACATGATGCGCCTATCAGTACCACCTTAGAACTGATGCAGATACCATTAGCACCGGTTGCGGTGCGGTTTGTAAATTTACAGGTAGCACTGCAAACCGGTGCGAGCTAAACGGCTTGAGAGCACCGTGCGACAAAATGTGTTTTTATTTTAAATATTTAATTTTAAGGTTATTTGAAATTCTAATTCGCTAAAAGGCTTAATTATGGAAAAACAAGAAAAATACCTGTACATTTTTCCATCGAGGAGGCATATTGGTTGTAGAATTTTCAAAAGAAAATTTGCCCACCGTTTTGCAAAATTCAAGTTGGAGATTGGTGGGCAATGCATAACATCAGTGCCCACAATGGGTGCAATGGGAGCACCGATGTTAGAGCGGCTCAGACAAGGATAAATTGTAATGGTGCTTGAGAGCTCTGGAGCACTGAGAAAAGTGAAAAATGCGGTTTTTTGTCCGTAATATTTTTTTTATTTAACCTTGTTTTGGTGCGCGGGGTTCTTATGGGCGCACCAATGTGGTTGCTTAATACCGCACCTGTGCGGTTGCTTAATACCGCACTGGGCCGTTTCTATTTTGGCACTCTTTTTTATGATGCACCGGTGTGCTACAGTAATAAGACAAACTGGGTGAGTGTGTATAGAGCGCACAGTGTCTGGTGTGCCAATGTTTTGTGTGCACAGGTTCTTTCTCTTGTTAAACACACCAGTGCGTTTTACGATGATAAGCGCACCGGATGAAAAACATCAACAAAAGCCTTTGCCCAACAACCTCCTCTAGAAACGAATGTTTGGGGTATTTTTATAAGGGATTCCTCAAAAAAATCCGCTAGAGGGTCTTTTCCTTGTAGTGTATGTGATTCACTTTCTTGAGCAATAAAATCAACAGCTGAAGACCAAGTAGGCCATCAATGAGGTAACATACATCAAAGCACAAAGTGAGGGAGAGAAGGCTAAAGCCTTGCTTGAGAAAACATTGGAAAAGTTTGGTGAACTTGATGATGATGAGGATCAACCTCAAAGGCAGAGACCTAGGACTAGAGGGTTGAAAAGAGCTCTAGCCCTAGAGAGACAAAGGGAATCTGACCTAGCAAACTAACTTACACTAAATGAACAACTTGCCCTAGAAATTAGCAAGAACAGGAAACCATGGCTTGATAGAGCCAATCTACATTGTAGAAATTTAAACAATACTATGATGTATTACCAGACTGTCTTGATCTAACAATTATATCCGCTGTAAAATACGTAATCCTTCTACTTAATTCTTTGCGGAAATTAAATCACTAGTTGCAAACACATGAAGAAAAATCAATTGCACATAACACAGATGTTTTTACCAAGAAATATTAAAGCTAAAAAGCCCAACTATCATATATTATGTATATCACGAATCATGAAACAATCTCATACAAATCTCTCCTCATAGAGCTCTCAGTACAATATACAACCGTCTCACACTATCATACAAAAATTGGTTCACACATGAACCAATTTACTGCCTCCTTACAGCCTGCCTCCACTGCGCAATCCCTGCTAATGAAGATCCCTGAATGAATTCAATATTTCCTTGCCTTAACTGCACAATACTCATTTGCAACTCCAATGTGTGTGTAGATGATTGAATGCACCACTATAGTCACAACTGATAGTCAAACAAACCATTTCACCTATCTCTCCACTGGGTCTCCACTGGATCTGACATGCAAGTAGTTAACAGTAGTATTTCTTCAATTGTACGTGAGACCATACTTGTGAATTAATTAAATAATTAATTCACTGATCTCTCACTAGAGTATCATGAGTTACAACTAGCACAATTGAGTTTAACTCACTTAACTCAGTTAAACTAAATAAAAACTCACATAACTACTCTTCCAACTTTGTTACAACTTTTTCACACTCAGTTACAATGATTTCCACTGTGCATGTCCCACCAACCAACCTTGGAACTCATAATTCCTTCATTCAACTAGTTTGCCACATCAGTTAATTGAAATCAAGTGCTTCAAGAGAATAAATTATTATTTATTCTCTGATTATTATTAAGGGCTAATAATAATCGACATGCATTTTATTTTTAGACATGCAATCTATAAATATATTTCGCCCATGCATCTAAAAATAGAAACTCATTTAAAAATACACTATAAGGAAAAGGCCCTCTAGTGGAGGTTATAAAGGATGTTTTTAGTGTTATAAAATTGGCCAAAATTGTCAAAAAAACATATGCTACCACATCCGTTTATGGTTACGAAGGTTTTCGCGGAGCTTTTAATGGAAATTCAACACAACTAAAAAGAAATAGGTGGCTGAAGGTTATTACAGATTTTTTTTTCCACGGTGCACTAATCAGGCTTTAACACACCGGTGCGTACCTGTGGACGGTGCCACGGGGCAGTTGAAGAAGAATGCACTGGTCGTTAAGGTATAAAACAACATTGGGCATAGTGTTGGTGATACAACACACGGGGCCGTTATAATTGGTCTTGGGATTTGAGCGGTACCCATGGGTCGTATCAACGTGCTAGTGCGTATACTTATAGAAACGCACCAGTGCATCCTTTCACACAAATGCACCGAGCTTTATAATTGGTATCAGTATTTGTGTGGTGAAAATATGTTATACAAATACATCGGTGCATATAGACTCTTAAACACCCTGGTGCGCAATATCACGGAAATGTACGGAGATTTATAATTGGTATCGGTATTCATGCGGTGCCCATAGGTCGTCTAAATGCACCGGTGCATATAAACACAAAAATGCCCCAATGCATAGTATCACACAAATGCACTGAGATTTATAATTGGTATCTGTATTTGTGCGGTGCTAATAGGTCGTAAAAAGGCATCGGTGCGTAGATAGACATAAATCCACTAGAGAGCTATACCGCACGAACACCTCAATATTTTTAACGGGTTTTCGCATTTGTGTGGTTCCCAGAGGTCGTAAAAATGCACCGGGGCACTTAAGAATACGAGTGCACTGGTGTAAGTATACACGCATTGGTTTTCATTTTTTATTTTTTAGAAACATCGACCTATGACAGTGCAATTATTGTGATTTTTTAAAATTCATTATTCATCAAAATTCAACACACCTTATGACAATATTCATATTAATTAAATTTTTATTAATGCATTTGAATGTGATGTTTGGATTAATTTGTTATATCATATCAAAATTATTATGGTTTTTTAAAATTCATTATTCATCCAAAGTCGACACATATATATCTTATAACAATATTCATATGAATTAAATTTTGATTAGTGCATTTGAGAACAACAATGGAGAACGCAATAACGACAATAGAGAATGCAATAGAAAAAATTAAAACATTTTTTATTATATATATATGAATAAGACATTCTTTGTCATACAAAATGGGACAGTTATTGGTATCCCTTTATCTTTCAATTGGGACACTATGTCCATTACATTAAATAAAATGTCTGATTTCACATACATTTTTCAAAAAATATAACACCTTGCTTATATCCAAACATAGTGATCATCATTCTTCGCTTGAACTACTGTCACTGTTAGAGCTACTTCCATGACTTGGGTTATTTTCATAAATGTTTTGTTCATGGTGTTGATTGTTTTCTTCTTCTTCACCTTCCATCTACAAACATAAAAATAAATTGTAATGAGTGTATATACATTGGTGAGAATAATGAAAATTGAAATATTAAATAATATACATCAACGTAAATCGAAAAGAGATAACGTACCAATGCAACAATTGACTTATAAACTATACACATTATTTCAAAACCATGTAACATGCCATCTTTCAAGATTTGATATGTTGGCGCAGTGCCATACTTTGTTTCCTGCAAGTTATATACCCCATAACAAATCATATATTTAATATAAAATATTTATTTTTTCTATTAATTATAGACGGAGCTAAGTAAAATAAGATCGATAGATGCTTACAAATTCCACAATTAGGTTTTGATATTCCAACATATGCGCACAATCCATTTTTAACCCAATTTCAATCAATTCCTTTGATGGTTCTTCTTTTTATGTGAGCACCTATTTGAAGACATTCAATGATGATTTTTGTAAAACAACTTAAAAAATACAAAAATTAAATCTAGTTAAGTTGTTATAAGGAAGTAGCAATTACTCACAAACTTGGATATCAATCCTTTTCTTCCTTTTCGTCCTGTTTTATGTGCCAAATGGGTTCCATTTTCTTTTATTTTTCTGCAAGAAAATATTTGAAAATTAATATTTAATACTAAATTGTTTATTTATTTTACCTAATGATTGAAAAAATCAATGATTACATATTACATTAGAAGCAAGTTGTTTTTGAGATGGCTCCTCCAGCGATGTAATTTTGTTCATTTCTTTGACCATCTCCTTGTACACCTTTTTGGACATTCCTACTGGCATATTTATGATATCAGCTCGTTCATCTTTTGAGATTTTCATTATCTTCCTAAAAATGTAACATGACAATAAACTATTTAATTTTTATATTGATATATGAAAAGTAAGTATAACAAAAGTGATATTTATAAATAATTCTAGACAAACATCTAAAGGAATATTACTTTTTCATTCTTTCTTTTTGTTGTTGTACGTTTTTGCTATTAAAAGTCTGACATGTCTCATTAACCAATTGTATGGAAACTCTTCCTGTAGTTTACATAAAATTTGGTTCTTGGAATCATTGGATTGGTTTTTATATTGTAAGTGGAAATAACGTTTATACATTCCTTCCACTAGATCCCTCAAACTTTTTAAAAAAAAATTCCCCCTTTTGTTAACCTCCAACACCACTCCAGATGAGCTAAGAACCAATTCATTTTCATTTTCATATTCTATTTTTTTTCTTTTCTTAGAACAACATTCCTTTTCTGAGTTGTCGGTCCCTGTAGAACATTAAACAAATGTGAAATAATAGATTTTTTCACACATGTTATCTAATAAGTTTAATTATATTATTAATGAAAACTAAAAAAAGAAACTCATATTGGATCGATAGTATTTTTTCATTCACCTAATTCATCCTTTTGCAATTTTTCCATCAATCTTTTACACTCTTCTGGTCCTAGATAAAAAATAACCTTATCGAGATTCGTCATTTTGTGGCTCTGCATGATATACAGTAAAAAATACATATTATTTAAACTTACATATACTTCAAAAATAATTTTTTTGTAAAACATTTACAAAGAACTTGCCTTTTTTTCTTTTATTGATGTGTTATCAGTATTTTTGTTACTTGATCTCTTGTCACTCATTTATTTATCAATCTCAAACCTGTACCATATCATTCAATAATATATTTATAAATAAATTGTCAAATTTTCAAGAAAAAAAAAAAATCTCAAAAAACCGATGCGCCATTCATGGTTTACGCACCGACGTTGGTGCGTGTCTCTCTTCCAAACGCACCGCCAAAACAATATAATAGACCGTATGGTGCTCTATGTCAACAAGGAGCACCGGTGTGTTACATGTCAATGACCGCACTAGTTAACCATGATAAAATAATAAAAATTTTCCAGTGTTCTTTTTTAGCATAAATCGGTGCCATATTTTACATATGGCACACCGATTAATTTTTTTTTAATTTTTTATCACATTATATTTTGCGGTGCACTTGTAAAATAAAGAGCACCGTTGCGCTAAGTTACTCAAGGCACATCGATCAAAAAATCTGTTATTTTTTAAGTTCATGCCAGGGCCCACATGGATTGGGATTCGACTATGCTAATCGTCTCGTCAGTTGGATGTCTTAGGTCTATATTTAGAAATATAAACCCTATAAATCTAAATTGAAAAGCCCTAATTTTGAAATCATAGAAAGAAGAAGAAGAAAGGGGAGAAACAAAAAGAATGTAAGGTTTGTATCTTTTGAAAGTTTTTTTTTCTCGAAACAGAATGTTCGCGGTGTGCCATAATGAAATAGCGCACCGGTTGCATATTTTACAAATGGCACACTAAAAAAATATATTGTTTTTCTATTTTTTTATCACAGTACTTGTGCGGTGCTCTTGGAGAACAGAACGAGCCGGTGCGCTATTCTACATAGCGCGCACCGACAACTTTTTTTTTTTAGTTTATGCAAGGGCAGACATGGATTGGGATCAGACTATGTAGTTCCTCCCATTGGTTGGATGGCTTAGGCTTATATTTAGCAATACAAACCTTATAAATATAAATTGAAAAGTCATAATTCTGAAATCACAGAAAGTGGGAGAAGAAAGGGTAGAAACAAAAAGAATTTAGGGTTTGTTTCTAAAATGGTTTTTTTGAAAAACAACACATTTACGGTGTGCCATAATGAAATTAGTGCACTGGTGCCATATGTTATATATGGCGCACTAATAAAAAAAAAATTATTTTTTTATTTTTTATCACTGAAATTTCGTGGTGCGCTACTATAACTAAGCACACTAGTGCGCTATGTTACGCAGGATGCATCGATGAAAAAAAGTTTGTATTTTTTTAAGATTGATGCAAGGGCTGACATGGATTGGGATCCGGCTATAAAGTTCCTCCTGTTGGTTGGATGTCTTAGGCTTATATTTAGAAATACAAACCCTATAAATATAAATTGAAAAACCCTAATTCTGAAATTACAGAAAGTGGGAGAAGAAAGGGAAGAAACAAAAAGAATGTAGGCTTTGCTTCTAAAATGATTTTTTTGCAAAACAACACGTTTGCGGTGCGCCATAATGAAATAGTGCACTGGTGCCATATGTTACATATGGCGCACTGATAAAAACATTTTTATTTTTTTATTTTTTATCACTGTACTTTCGCGGTATGCTGCTATAACTGAGCGCACCGGTGCGCTATGTTACACATAGCGCACCAATGAAAAAAAATCTGTATTTTTTTAAAATTGACACATGGGCCAACATGGATTGGGATCCGAATATGCAATTATTCCCATGGATTTGATGTCTTATGACTATACAAACCCTATAAATATAAATTGAAAAGAAAGAGGGAGAAGCAAGGGCAGACACAAAAAGAATCTAGGGTTTTGTTTGTAAAAATGGATTTCTTTTTTATTTTTGTTTCTCAAAACTGCAAAAAAGGTAAAAAAACTGTAGAAAAAAATTTAAAAATACAATAAGCTTTGATTTTTTTATTTTACTTCATAAAAAAAACTACAGAAAATGTAAAAAAACAATAGAATTTGATTTCTTATTTTACTGCATAAAAAAACCTGCAAAAAAAAGTACAAAAAAACAATAAACTTACTCACATCATTTGAAATTCTATGGTACAGGGTTTGACAAACCAGAGGTTTGGAATTATAATTGTCTGAATACTTCTGTTCGAACGTATTTCCCTTCTCCACAGTGCTCTCGTGCTCTGTTTGCTCCAGGTACGTATCGTGCAAATCTCTAGCTGAAAAGTTTTACAAAAATAGTGAAATAATGAAGTGTTTAGTATTTGAATAAATGTTTTATGAAATTAGATTTTCGAAAATATTTTTCTGCCAATTTTTCAACTTACTGATTTTTTTTTACTTAAATAAAATAGGGTTGCACTTTTTTTATTTGTGGTTATTCATTTACTAGTGCATCCTTTAATTTAACCGCAACGGCGTGTCATGTTATAAAATGGCACCGGTGCGCAAAATTAAAAAAAAAAACTCACCCGTGCCGTTATTTGTACATTATGCACCAGAATGATAGTTAATTTTGTACACCAAAATTTATTGTTGTTTTTCTCAAATTTAGGGAGAAAATATCATATATTATATGGAATGGAAAATTCTTCAAAATCCAGCTCATTCCATAATATTTCTCAAATTCCATCATGGAGTTCTCCCTATCCATGTGGAGACGTAATATTTACTTCAAATTTGTTTTATTTTTTCACTATATAATTGAATTTATATAAGTTTTTTATCCATGCAGTCAATCACGCACAACTTAATTAAATTTATAATGTATACAAATTTGCAGGTTCATGCAGATTCAACATCGAGTTCAGATGCACAAAATATTCAAACTGCTCCAAAACATCAGAAGTTCTTATCAGGAGCTGTATACCGCAAGGCGCATTTGGTAGATGAAAATGGACAGCCGCTTCACCCTGTGAATTGTAACAATATTGCATCTTCTAGCCACAATCCCAGGACAATGATGGTAATTATAATTATAATTTTTTGGTATATATGTTGATTAATATGTAATTATTTCAACATCAAACCAATTTATAATCATGCAATATTTTCAACATGGTTACTAATTGATATCATATATTTTGTACTAATCATGTTCAATTTTATTTTTTTAATTATTACGATTCTAGTGATGATGAACGACCTACCTACCATATTTTGTTTCACCCCACAACAATGTCAAATCGAGAGAACACTGAATAAAGAGAAAAAATCAGAGAGGAACGATACCAAGAATGGTTGAATCAACCACCGATTCAATTCCCGCTACATCCAGATTCACCAATTAGGAATGACTACAACAATAGTATTTCTTCACAAGCTAGCAATGGAGGCAATCAAATAGAGGTTGGTCTGGATGATTAATTAAGGGATATGACTGCCATCAAGACTATTTTGTTAGATGCATTCCAAAATGATGATCAGCTAGGGGATGATACTCATATCGTTGACACCTTTTTTGAAAGCCTTAAATTTTCTTCCACCACCCCTCTCTTTGGACCTGGAGGTTAATCAAAGTCTACCTAGTTGGGGACAACAATGTTACTGTACAACTTGAAAGAAAAGTTTGGCTTGTCGAATGCATGTTTCTCGAAACTTTTGAGGTAAGTTACCATAAAGTACTCCCCTTATATAAATTTGAAATATAATCAGTACACTGCAATGAACATTACAAATGTTAAATTTTATGAACGTTAATAATTATATGGACATTAATGTACATTCAATATTAATATATTTTTCCATGATCACCAACTACAGGTTATTCAAAGATAAGGTTCTTCCGAGTGATAATGTCATGCCCGGTAGCTATGAAAAGGCAAAGAAATTGTTGAAAATGTTGGGTGTTGAGTACATATCATATCATGCATGTCCAAATGATTGTATTCTATAAAGAGGAGAATATGCATACAAAGAGATGTGTCCAAAATGTGGGCATGACAGGTATGATAAATCAAAAAAGAAGGGTAAATCATGTACTTGTCCTCCTTTTAAGATATTGAGGCACATACCTATAATCCCAAGGATTCAAAGGCTCTTTCATTGCAAATAATTAGCTATGTTGCAAGGATGGCATGCCTCACACAGAAGTGATTTGGGAGTTATAAAAATCCTAACTGATTCAATAGCCATTAAAAATATAGAGGATACATGGCTTGAAAAATTCAAGGATGAAGTACGAAGTCTACGACTCAGCATAGCCATGGATGGTGTCAACCCATATTCCCTCTAGAACACCAACTATTTTGTTTGGCTTGTAGTAGTGATCAATAAAAATATCCCCCCATGGTTGTCCGTGAAGAATGAAAATCTTTTGTTGGCTCTCATCGTCCCTGGTAGAAGACAAGTGAAGAATATGGATGTCTACTTACAGCCATAGGTAGATGAATTGAAGGAATTATGGGATGGGATAAATGTATACAATGTATCAAGACCCATCGCAGTTGAGAGGAGTTTTACATTGTATGGCATATGTCCTTACACAACACATGATTATCCAGGCTTAGGATTTTTCTCTGGTAAATTACTTGTTTAATTTATTTATTTTTTTATATACGTAACAATATTCTTTCACATATTATTTATTTAATTCGTTGTAATAATTGTTCTGATCTTCATGATATTATTTAATGTGCCATGCATATTAATTGTATACAATGAACTCGCGGGTCTTGTAGCAAAAGGGTATTTTGGATGTAAATGTTGTCGACATTCTCTGAAATCTAGATGGTCCAAGGACCTACGAAAGCCAGTGTATGATTGCTCCAGGATATTCCTACCAAAACAAAACCCTTACAGAAGAGCAACATCCGCTTTCAATGGTAAACGAGAGAGAACCCAAAGGCCTCCAATAATGACACCAACTGAATGTATTAGAGCATATGAGAGAGAGAAGGAGAAGGATTTCATAGAAATGTTTGATTCAAATGAGGAGCCTAAGTTTGATGATCTATATTTCTTCAACACCTATGTTGAGAAATTACCCATTGGGATGAAAAGGAAATCTATCTTTTATGACCTCCCATATTGGGAGCATCTTAAGATTTCCCACTTATTAGATCCCATGCATATATTTAAAAATGTTTCATCTTCTTTATGGAGGCACATATCATCGAAACAAAGTGACACATTGGCTATTAGGAAAGATCTTATTAATTCAAAAAATAAAAATAAATATTGACCAAGATGATTAGAAATTCCTCTAATTCATGGTTTTTAAAATAAAGTGATGTCCCATGGATTTTAAAAAAAGATGATATATCTTTGGCATAGGAATTTATAATGGATGTGAGGGTGCCAACTTCATACGGGTCTTCACTACGGTGCTGCTTCTCCTTGGATGACCATTTGTCGGGGTTGAAATCGCATGACCATTTGAATCTTCTAAGAGTACGTATAATGTCAAAAGCATGATTTTATTATTTGTAATATTAATAGATTTTATCCCATGTGGGGATCATAAAACATAACTAATTTTTTATATTATTACACGTGTTTATAACTTTGCAGTGTCATTATCCTTTTTTTGTGCATGGGTGTGTGAAACTTGAATTCCCTCAAGACCTATAACATGCCATATCTAAATCATCTACATTTTTATGTTGGATCACATCAAAGGAGATTCATGTGGCTAGCATTCCATGGTGGCGTCAAGAGATATTTGAGATTGTTTGTATGTTTAAGAAGGAATTGCCGACAAGTTTCATGGACTTACAGGTTCATCTTCTAATCCACCTGGTAGAAGAGGTTGAATTAGTTGGGGTTGTTTCTTGTCATTAGATGTTCTTCTTAGAGAGGTACATGAAGAAATTGAAATTTTTTGTTCGATAAAGGAAAAACCCCGATGGGTCTATGGAAGAGGGGTACATATCGTATGAGTCTTTCTACTATTCCAGTAAGTACATCAAGCAGATCGACAATAGACCAGGTGCGGTGATTTGGGATGATCAAATGGATAAAGACAAAAGAGAAGGAGAGTTGCTCCAAACAAGTGGAAAAAAGTGCTTGATAAAGAGTAAGCGACTTATAATTTTTCAAATTTACAAAAATTAATTAATATTCATGTTGAACTTCAATATAATGTATATTTTGATCTCTAAGTACTATATAATGTTGGTTTGATTTCATCAGCAAATGGAGAAATTGAAGCAATCAATAAATTCATTCTTTACAATTCTGAAGCGACACAACCGTGGGTCGCATTGTACGCACAAAATAGGATGAAATGGGATAGTGATAGGAAAGAATTCAAATAGTTGAATGGTAGAAGTGTGCCTTACCCTGATCATTTAAAAGAAAATATGCCAAAAATATGCCCCAATAGTTGGGTTGCTGACGAAGTCAGAGAGAAATACGGTGCTACCAGTCGTTACCCGCGTGCTAAAGAGGATGCCCTAGATATAGGGATTGGGTGCAGCAACTCGGTAATAATATTTTTATTTTATATGTAAACTTGAAACTTATATTAATACATGTACATTTCATATTTTAAGTACTGTTGGATTATTATTTATAAGACACATGACACTATGATTTTTTAAACTTTTTTATAATAGGTGCATTTGTTCCCATCTATGTGGGCATATGGACACCACTTTCGCACAAAAAATTTCGATGCTGGAAAGATCACACAAGACTATGGAGTGGAAGTCGAGTTCAATCAATCTAGTCGATCTAGCCACCATGATCAACAACTAGTACGAGGGAAGTTAGGTTACATCGGAAAGATACAAGAGATCATTGAAGTGGATTATTATTCTTTCCAATGTGTTATTTTTAGGTGCAAGTGGTGGGACACCTTTGACCAGAATAATGTAAAGGAAGATTGTGATAGTAGGCTGATATGTATCAACTCTAGAAATATGTGGGATGAAGCTAAGGAGCCCTATTTTTTCCCTAAACACTGCAACCAGGTGTTTTTTTACCCAGATGTGTTGGATCGGGATTGGTAGTTCGTATTGACACATGACCCTAGAGCAAAACATATTTTTGAGAACAATAGTGTTATCATGCCATGCGAGGTAGAAGATAATGAAGGTGATCATGAGAATCGAGAGTGATATGGTACATGTGTTATTTCATAAATATTTATACTTTTTAAGATGGGTTTTAAGAAATATTAATATAATATGTATTTTGAATTAATTGGTAATTTGCATTTTGATAATGTTAAAATCAATAATTCACTTGATAATTTGGTATTATGTTGATCTCGAAAACAATGGCCTATTGTATAAATTAATTATTTTTTTTGTATCTAAGATCATAATAAAATAATGATAATTCTAAAGTACAAGAATTTATTTGCATTATTTTATAAAATTTATCATGTTACAATAAATCATATCATTATAGATTTATTATTTTACAATTATTTAAAATTTACAAATTTACAAATCTAAAAATTTTAATAAATTCATTTCACATTAATACAATTAAAATTTTACAAATATTTTACATATAATTACAATTATAATTAGAATTACAATTACAATTACAATTAAAATTACAATTTTACAATTTCACGTACAATTACAATTACAATTACAATTTTAGAATTTTACATATATACGATTACAATTTTACAAATTAAAAAATTACAATTACAATTATAATTTTAAAATTTTAAAAATTACAATTACAATTACAATTTTAGAAATTCACATATATACCATTACAATTACAATTTTAGAATTTTAAATACAATTATAAATACAAATATTACAAATTTACAATATCATGGTCATTTGGTGTTAAATTAATTAATAAACATCACGCTCATGTTAACCATCATACAAACATCATATTTGACTAAAAAACACATTCGAAATCGCTAACTACATCATCGTGATCATGATCATCTAACAAAACACAATTAACATTATATATTAACATCATCAGTACAACACAAACATCAAATATACATCTCATGCTATCACATACACATCATGATGATCAGCAACATGTAAATTAAGTAAAACTGCAACATAAACATAAAATACATGGACCATATATATATATATAACTGTAATATAAATGTCATGGATTAGCTGGTGGTAGTACAACATCAATATCAGTACTAGTGGCCGATGGTCCAACCTCATCTCCATGATGACTGCTGGTAGATGCTAGTGGAGGCTCATGCAAATATGGCACGATGCGAGGCTGTGAACGATCATGAGATGATGGTACACTACGCCTCACAGACTATCCATCATGTGCTCCAGCTCGATCATAATGTGAAACAGTCCTCGTCAATCGCGTAAAAGTTGTCGTAACTCCTACGACATGCCGCATCAGGCTTACATGTCACATGGCATGCCTCTCCACATCCGTAATAGCCTATCATCGGCCTCTATATCTCTAAAATCAGCGAGCCTGATGCCCGCCTCAATAATCAATGCAATGATTTGGTCGCCCAACTCCATCCTATATCTAGCATCATTAAGATGTCGACCACGCACCGGCGCACCAGCAGGAGTATGTCTCTGATCTACATCAGCCTCCTGATGATCCTCGACAATATGTGGCATGCCCTCATCCTCATCAATATCCACACTTGGATTAGGTGGACGTGGCGGCATCTGCTCACCATCAAAAGAGCCAATGTCTACAAAATATATACAAGTACACAACAATAATTAGAGGATTTTATTACACAGTTTAATAAAAACAAGTTAAAGAACATGTTAGAATAAATTTAAATAAAACAGTAATATTACCTCTCTCATCTGGTGGCTCATCAGCTATGAAGAGGATTTTGGCACACCCTCGCCAATCCAACCCCACATAAGGACAAGGGACCAAAATGAAGGGATGCTCATCAACACTGGCTAGAAACTCTAGTGCATCATTTGATATCCTCCCTGGAAAAGGAGTCTCCTCCCTCTTGGGCATCATCTGCCCCCACATGTCCATACGTGCCTCAGTAATCGACCTATGAGGTTGCCAAAGAAAATAAGGCCTTGTATTTGGAAACCTCTCAAAAAATAAAAAATAAATATCTGAAGAAAAATGGAAGCTAACCCTCCCTTGTGCACGAGCACGACATCTATCTAATGTTGTACAGAACTGCTGTAAAAAAATGGCAGACCACTTGAAAATTCATGGTTGTTGTAGTAAAGAATCAACATAATATAAAAGTTGGCAACTAATGTGTTGCCTGTCACTGGTGTTGTGCGAAATGGTCGAAATGATAAGTGAGAGACACTGGACCTCCTCACGACCAAACACACCAATACGTAACTGCCCTCCAGCGACCTGAAACTTTGCAGGAGATACTAAATTTTCTCCAATGTATCTCTGCGAGTAAACTAGCTGACTCCCTGCCACACAGCCAGCTGGAACCTTAGGGAACGAGGGAAAATACACCCCTCTCCTCGATAGCCTTATAATAAAATATACATCCTCCTCAATGGGCATGTACCACTGGTTGATACCAACCCAAAAAACCTGTTGCTGGGCATTCCACCTTCAGATAAGATGTCTTAAAAACAAACTATGGGACTTTAGGGAAGTAGCCTCCTCATAGAAGTTGAGGAGGCCTACCTGCCTAAGGAGCCCCTTTGTCGCTGCTGTAATAGGGCGAGGGTACGCATCTCTCTCCCTCTCTCTTGCCTCCCATATGCGAACCATGTTATATTGTTCCGCCTGCTATTTTTTTTGTTGCCCCTCTTCTCTCCTTTCATGTCTCTGAATGATTGACATATTAAACATAATTTTTTTATTAAATGATACATGTATTTACAAATATACATATATATTTATTTTTTGAAAAATAAATAAAACAAGAGTCGATGCGCCAAAAACACAGTCATTCACCGGTCCTGATGCATCTCCCCACAGACCGCACCGGATACGGTGCACCTCATGATATCCACCACACCGAAAGAGGTGCCCCAGAAAATGTTTTTATTGCACCGTTCACTACGTGTGGTGTCAGGAGGCCAGTGCACTGACTTCACTATCCGTCTGAGGCTTATAACTAAGTCAGCAAACCACCCTCCTTCCACCGTACATAGTCGTTGGTGTGGTATGTTAAGAGGCCACACTGTTGACCTAGGCCCATACAGTAAGCCGTGCATAGAAAAAAATAGTTGGCTCGAGCCTCTTAACTTGGTCAATGCACCGCATCACCTCAATTCAACTAGGTCAATGGTGTGGCCAGGTAGCCGACCGCACTGCTCTTTTTAAAGAAATTTAAATAACACAATGCGTCTTTGGTATCCGCCCCAGAATCAGTGAGGATACCCTTAGCACCGATTTACCGGCCCAAACCATTGAAAATGTTGAATTGTGGTTCCGGTGCACTGAAAACATTACCCGCCCTGGGGCGGAGAATTCAGTCAACGCACCGAGTTGTTGCGAAACACCATTGTTAACAGTGTGGCCTGGTAACTGACTGCACCACACTTTTAAAAAAATTTTAAATTAACACAGTGCGTCGCACGGTACCACGTCGAAACCGGTGCGGATACCCTCAGCACCAAGTGTGGTGCGGCTTGTAAATTTACAGGCAACACAACAAACCGGTGCGAGACAAATGGCTCAAGCACACCGCGTGACAAATTTTTTTTTTTAAATGGTTAATTTTAAGGTTTTTCAAATTCTAATCTGCTAAAAGGTTTAATTATGGAAAAACAAGAAAAATACCTGTACATTTACCTATGGAGGAGGCATATTGGCTGTACAATTTGCAAAAGAAAGTTTGTCCACTGTTTTATAAAATTCAACTTGGAGATTGGTGGCAATGCACAACAGCAATAGATGCAATAAGTGCAATGGGAGCACGGATGTCAGTGTGGCTCAAACAAGGATAACTTGCACCGGTGCTTGAAAGCTCTGTAGCACTGAAAAAAGTAAAAAATGTGGTTTTTTTGCCGTAATTTTTTCTTTATTTAACCCTGTTCTGGTGCGCGGAGTTTTATTGGCGTACCGGTGAGTTTACACTATGACGCCCCAGACAGTTTCTGTTTTCGCGTGCATTTAGGAGGCACCACGGTGGCATAGCAATAACGCATTAGTGCTCTATAGTAATAAGATGAACCGGGCACGCTATTCGGTGAACCAATGGTTTGTGTGGTTTTTTTGCCATAATTTTATTTTATTTTAACCCTTTTCTAATGGACGACATTTATGGGGCCCCGGTGCATTTCGGTCATTCCGCACTGGGAAGTTTCTGTTCCGCGTGCTTTTTATGAGACATCGGGGTGGATTAGCAATAACGCATCGGAGCTCTACAGTAATAAGATGCATCAGGAACACTTTCCGGTGAACCAATGACTTGTGCAGTTTTTTGGACATAATTTTCTTTTTTTTTTAACCCTTTTCCGGTGTGCAGAATTTATTGGGCCCCAGTACATTTCAGTCATTCCACCCCAGGAAATTTCTATTCTATGCACTTTTTATGAGACACCGGTGCTAACGAGTTGACACGCACCGATGTTGTTCCTTAATAAAAGGCACCAGGCGGGTGTGTACGGAGCGCACGGTTTCTGGTGTGCCAATGTTTTATGCATTTTTTTGCCATAATTTTTGTTATTTAACCATCTACAGGTGCACGCGTTTTATGGATGCCCCAGTGCATTTTCTTGATTCCACACCAGGAAGTATCTATTTTTGTGCATGTTTTCGGAAGCACCGATGCGGTAGACATGTAACGAACCAGTGTTGTACAGGAATATGACGCACCGAGCAAGGGTGTTAGGAGAGCACGGTTCCCAGTGTGCCTATATTTTGTGCAGTTTTTTAGCCGTAATTTTTTATTTATTTAACCCTGTGCTGGTGTGCGGGTATTTCAGGGTGGCTCGGTGCATTGCCAACCCGGTGCATTTAAGGGCGGCCAAGGCGGTGTCAGTTTTCGCACGTTTTTTATGAGGCATCGGTGTAGAAGTTATGTAAAGTATTGATACTCTATAGAATTACAATGCACTGGGAGGGTGTGTACGAAGCGAACAGTGTCCGGTGTGCCAATTTTTTAACCGCACCGGTGCTATGTCGTCTTGAACGCACCGATGCATTTTTTTGTGATAAGAGCACCAGACGAAATACATTCGCAAAAACCTCCGCCTGCCAACCTCCTCTAGAAACCTCCGCTAAAAATGGATGTCTGGGGTATTTTTATAAGGGCTTCTTCAAAAACATTTGCTAGAGGGTCTTTTCCTTGTAGTGATAGAATTTTCTCAACCATCTAGAATTAGTCTCCTACTAATTTTAGAAGATGCTCACCATTCTAAAAATAGACATACACCTAAAAACAGCTTGTGGGCCCCACCTAGTGAAGGTGCTTAATTTTCACTGGGATCATCATCTTATTGAATCTCAACACTCCCTCTCAACAAGAAAGGGATTATCCTTCACCTTGATCCTGTCGCGATGGTATTCAAATTTTCCCCTGGTGAGCGCCTTCGTCAGAATATATGCATCCTTATCTTCTGTAGGAATGTACTGAAGCAACATGATCTTCCGCTGCACACAATCTCTGATATGGTGATATCAGATATCTATATGCTCAGATCTCTCATGAAAAACAGGATTAATCGAGAGTTTAATGCAACTATCATTATCGCAATGAATCACTATACACTAGTAAAAAATGATGAAATTAATGACTAGGTGA
Source organism: Pinus albicaulis (assembly GCA_034641835.2). Taxonomy (NCBI): domain Eukaryota; kingdom Viridiplantae; phylum Streptophyta; class Pinopsida; order Pinales; family Pinaceae; genus Pinus; species Pinus albicaulis. Next base: position 136,420,195 of record CM076573.1, read on the forward strand.
CTAAAAAAGTTAGTCACCACAATTATTTAAAGTGAATTACTACTAAATTTGAGCAATTTCAAGTGACCGAACTAAAAATGACTAACTTAAATGACTAATTTAGTCTGGAGATAAAATATACGACTAGATAATAAATGACTAAACTAAAAACGACTAACTTGAATGTCTAATTTAGTCCAGGACTGAAATATATGACTAGATAATAAGTGACAAAATAAAAAATGATTAACGAAAATGAACACTATAGTCATAGAATAAAAACATGCCCAAATAACTAGTGCAACAAGTATATGATTTGTAATTTATGCTAGTCATTTTTAATTGTGTCACTTTGGATTTATGCTAGTCATTTTTAATTAATTCCGAGGCATCTTTAGGTCTCGACTTGATATGTATTACTAGTAGAAAATGATAAATTAGTGACTAAAAAATTTATTCACTGCAACTTTTCCATGTAAAATACTACAAAAAATGAGCAATTAAGTGACCCAACTAAAAAGCGACTAACATAAATGAATAATTTAGTCTTGGGCTAAAATATATGACTAGCTAATAAGAAATATAACTAAAAATGACTAATGTGAGTGACGAATTTAAACTAAATTATGACTAGCTTCTAATAGTGTGTTAATGAGTTCTAAGTGAAGTTTACGGAAAACAATGGACTACCTACAACTACTTAAGTTTATTGATAACATTATTCATAAATTTGAAAATATTGATAACATTATTCATACATTTGAAAATATTTTCCACCTCTTTAAGGATTAGTAGATATTACCTTTATGTGAAAACCTCATGTCCCCTTTCCCTCTTTATATGAGCATACTTGCTTATATTAAAGAGTTCTTCCATAACTTTTATTCATGCCATCATGCCAAAATGATCACTCTATAGGTTTTCTAAATCATTAGATATAGCCTACATCATTTTACTCAAAAATTAAAATTAAAATTAAAATAAAATGAATCTCAATATTGGCAACATGCTCAAATAAAAAAAATAACTTCAATAATAACAACATAACTTACTAAACAATTGACATTTTCAACTAATCTAAAATTAACATATTAAAATTTACTTCCCCCCTACTCATTAATATATTAAAATTTACTTTCCCCCCACTCCTTTTCTTTAATGATCAATATATAAATTTTCAAAATCATTAAATATAACTTTTTCTTTTTCTTTAACAATCGATATGTGGGTTTTCAAAATTATTAGTCCATATAACTTCCATATTTTTACTCAAAAATTACAATTAAAAAAAAAAAATCTAAAATTGACCCAAATGTTAACAACATTCTCAAAAGACAAAAATTAACCTCAATAATATATCCGTAACCGACCATGGCAATTGACAAGCCTATTAAAATTGACTTTCCCGCTATTTTTTTCCTTGGGTTCTCACGCTGGGAGAGAGTTCGATTCTCTTTGGATTCCACTGCAATGGACATTTTGGGACATTTTCGGATTAGCCTATTAAAAGTGGCTTTCCCGCTAATTTTTTTCCTTTCCTTTGGTTCTCACACTGGGAGAGAGTTCAACTCTCTTTGGATTCACTGCAATTGAAATTTTGGGACATTTTCGGATTAGCCTTTTAAAATTGGATTTCCCGCTAATTTTTTCCTTTCTTTCTCACGTTTGGGAGAGAGTTCGATAGTCTTGGATTCCGCTGCAAGATGAGAGGAGTTTCAATGCTCTTTCTACATTGGATTACGCTGCAAAATTCAGGACGAAGGGATTCGACTGCAAAATTCAGGATTTTCGGAGACAGTTGGATACTCTTTGGATTCCGTTGCAAGAGGAGAGGACTTTCGATGCTTTTTCTACATTGGATTCCACTGCAAAATTCAACAGGAGGAAGGGATTTCACTGCCAAATTCGGGAGGAAGGTGTGGATCGATTATTCAACATGGAAAAATTTTCACAGAGAAAGGAAGGTGAGAAGGACGATGCTATGAACAATGGACAAGGTTCAAAACCTTGAAAAGGACGGTGAGAAGGGCAGTGCTAACAACAATGGGAAGTCTTGTGAATTTGAAATAACGGGGAAGAAGGTGATTCCAAAGAACAATGATTTTTTCATAACACATCAAATTGATCTGATGAACTTTGAAAAACATCTAAGCAAGGTATGGACAAAATTATCACTCCAGGCACATTTAGGACTGTTAAAATGTAAAGCTTAGAGTAGCTATCATGCATGATGTTCTTGATGCAATGCCAGGTGATTTTAATTTTTGCCTTTTGTGATAATTGGAAGGAAATGGAGCACATCTTCTTTGAATGCTATAACCTTCAAAACTCTTATTTTTATTCTCAAATTGACATTAAAGGATAAAACAGGACTATATTTTTCCTTGTTGATAGACCGGCCCAAACTATGCTTGAATCTGGATGGTATTAATAAATTTTTTAGCTTCTCCTAATAGGAATATGACATCCCCATCCCCAAACTGTAGCTGAGTGGCAGAAGAAAAAATTGAAGAGATCAAACATTGAAACGGCTCAGGTGAGACTTCACTCTCTTACTTCTTTGATAAGCTTTCTCAAAGTATCTGAGAGAATGATAATAAAGTGGGGAAAAAGGCAACTATGTCTTGATCCTCTGAATGCTTTTTCAAAATTGGAATGTTCCTCATTTCAAATCCCTCCTTAAACTGACTCAAATTGACCTTAAAACCACTTGAAATTCCCCTAATTTCAATTACATAATTACATATATAATATAGTGAATTCAAAGGGTATGGGGCTAAACCTTTTGGGAGTTTAAGTACTTCACTAACTCATACCCTAGATCTTAGGCCGGTGGATTAATTGAAATGGTGATAGAATGCGGTATAAGAGCCGAACCAATGTAATATGTATGTATGGTCAGGGAGGGTTGAACGAGTAGCCACTGACATCATAAATAAGAATGTGATCCACGTGTTGTCCTACTGATCAATCTCAGGGTGTGGTTTTCCTACTACCAGAAGTACACATGAAGCAATTGAGATGCATTCAAAAGCCCAGTTCACCACACTCATTGAATCCAAAACCCTGAATTTTTTCTATGAGAAAATCCCAATTATCCTTACCATATAATGAAATCGAGGACAATTCATAATATATTTATACTCAATGGTTCTCCATTTTTTTACTTGGATAATGAATATTTATATTGCCATAAAGTCAGCATAGTTGAATCAACATCTGTGATAAGCTATTTTCCTTTCTAAGGTTATTTTTCCTACCCTTTTTTATCCATTTGTTTCTCAAAATGTAAAAAACTTAGCTCTAACTGAGTTTTATTATCACTGTGCATACAACTTTCAAACATGCTTGTATATGCCCAACATGAAAATGCTTTGATCTTGGAAAGTTCCAACGGTTGCCTTCTAACTTCTTTGGATGTCCATGGCATGATGGTGAGGACTCCATCACTCTTCTTTCTCATACCACTTCATATTGATATTGAATGAAGGAAATCTAGAGGTTTATACCTCTAATCTGTGTCTTGGTTACCTTTCCGTTAATGAATTCCATCTACCCAATTTGTGTCTAGCACCTCTCCCAGCCTTTTCCCTACATGAGCAATCCTCGCCTTGCAGTGGATTTATTAATCTCATCTTTGTAAGAGAGGTGTTTCAAATTTCCAGAAATTCCATCATTAAGGAGGCGAGGGGGAACTTAAAGCCCTTGACTTCCTTAATCACATTGTTAATCTTAATAAGCTCAAGGCTCGATTCTCTGACAATGCCTTGGTTGGCTAGCCAATCCACAAACTTATTCTATGACTTCTTTGTGTGTGAGAACTTGGAACTTAGAAGGAAACCTCTATTCATGATAAAGCCCTCATAATCTAGCATATGTTACCATCAATGAACCAGTTATTGACTTTGTCTGTCCTGTTCAAGATGTTAATTAGAAATTTGGAGTCTGTCTTATTTTTCAATCCTTTGGAATCCTTAAGATTTGATTAGGGTTATACCCTCAACTGAGGAGGCTTCTACCTCTGGTAAGGCTCCTTATTTATTTGTTTGACTTCCCATAATTTTTTTTCCCTGTAACAAAACATCTCACCCTCCAGCATGTAGAAAGGGTAAGATATTCTTTAGGGCTCAAGACTATTCAAAAAGAAGGCTTGAAGCCATTGCAACAATACACTTGATATGAGCTCATCATATCACTTGTGGGAATTGAACCTGGGCGGGGAGGATAACAATAACTCCTCCTAACCACCCGAAATAAACCCAATTTACATTTGACTTCATATAATATGAAGTTTTTAATACATTTCTATAATATCTTGATAACTTATGATTTCCATGTGGGGCTGGTCATTTTCAAATTAGCTCCTAAATTCATTGTTTCAATGGGGAAATAGTTATAAACATTTCAGTCCATGATGCCCATACCTATTTTGCAAAAAAACGTTGTGTCAGGATGTAATCATAGGTTTCTTCATCCCTTTAACATCCATTAGACCTGGTTGGGCATTGTACACTTATTCTCTTCACATTTTCTTATGTAATTATTTTTCCCTTTCACTGTTATCCACTGAAATGCTGCAAATTTGGGCCATATTCCTAAGTTCCATATTTTCTTCCAGGCTTTAATCTAAGAATTTGATTCTCTTCTAGTAGAATCATGTCATATCCTTCTTTAAGTGAGTAGGATCCTCTTGATGTGGTATTTCAACACAAGCCATATTATTCACTTTGGAATTTAGTGAGTCTAAATCATAGAGCCTCCTTGATTTCCTTTGCCTCATCAGTTTGGAGTCGAGACATTTGTTGGTCATGTTAAAGGATGTTTCCATTTGATTTTAGCGATAGAACCCAAATAGTTTGTTGGGACTGATCCAATAACCCTTTCTTTTGGTTCACCCCAAATTGACCTAATTCTGTCCAGAGCTTGGATGCTTCTGAGAGGCTGGTGTCCAACCCATGCATACTCCCAAAAGTCTTCCTTTTCTCCATGTTGGACATCTTGGGAAATCCAACTACTTATTAAAATTTTCTGGATCATATTCTTCCTTATGCTTAATCCTTTAAGGACATCATCATTTCAAGACTCCCACAAGGTGGACAAGTTCCCTATTCCCCATGTATCTTTTTTCCTTAAAATTTTGACATAAAGACCATTTTTTTTCAGAGTTGAAGCATGTTTACCTGTCTTCTTACCCTTGCTTCTCATTACAATCTAGGCTTAATTATTTGTTTCCAACCTATCAGGTGCCACTTTTTCTCCTTTAATGCCTCTTGTCATGAGAAATTTTTATTAAATTTATCCCTCTCCAAGGGAATTGATCTCGGGGTCAACAGATTGGAATTTTAGAAGATGGACATGGTTGATAACTATTAGATAAGGTTAATCTGTTTTCCAGAGAGAAACACATGGAGCTTTGTGTATCAGTCTTATTATCCCTGCTTCTCATTCCAATTTAGGCATAACTGTTTGTTTCCAACCTATCATATGGCATTTTTTCTCCTTTGATGCCTCTTGTCATGAGAAAGTTTTATTAACTTTATCCCTCTCTAAGAGCACTGATCTCAGGGTCAGCAAATTGGAATTTTAGAAGACGGGGATAGCGGATAAGTTAACTATTGGATAAAATATGAAGGGCAGTGCAACAAGTGTATCAACCACATAGTATTATGAAAGAACTCTTCAACCACCATCCAACTTCCAATATGAATGAAACAAGGTTCCCCCTATGGATTAATTGCCCATTTTGACCTACGACTCCATATGGTTCCTTTGTTGATGGAAAAGATACTTTAATATTTCTCAGATTGTAGTTCCTAAAATTACTTATATTTGGAGGTCAAAGGTGGATTTCATTAGATTTTAGAGGTGATGATTCTCATTCCTAGGGCGTTTTTATTGCAAGACTAAAGTCTAGCCATGTCAGATTGACTAAGAATATAGACAAGCTCATATGATCAAAGAACCCTTCTGGGGTTTATACCCCAAAAGCTAGATATATCGCTATTAGTTTATATGGGGAGAAGAGGAATCATGTGTGGTGGAGGAGAGTTTGGATATTTAAATATCCCTCAAATGCTTGAATTTTATGTGGTTTTCACTAAACAAAAATACTTGACTTGGTATAATATTATGAGAAGGAATAGAGCAAGACTCAATAGGTGCAGTTTATGCAAGGTATGTGAAAATACCAATAAACATCTTGTCATGGACTGTAACTACACTATGCAAGTTTAGAGGGAGAATAAACATTTGACTAGGTTGAAAAATATATGAATTGGTGGCACAATTGAAAATGGTCTAAGAGGTTGGTGTCATAACTCTTCAGTGAAGGATTACAAAGAACTTCCATCAATGCTAGCTTGGGTATTAGAAAGCTAGGAATGTCAACTTATTTAAAGATAGGAAAATTCTTCCTATTCAATGCTATTTTCCTATTTGATGTGGTCTCAATTCTTTAAAATAGTTTTCCTCAGACAAGAGCACCTAAGACTCCTAGGAAAATTGTTGTAGAAGTGGGTAAGGATGGTGCATGGGCATATTTTGATGATGACCCTTAGTTCTATGGAGTAGGTAGAAGTGTTTTATATAGTGAATCTCATAGAATTAACTTTAGAGTTGGATTGGGTCATCAAACCAATTATCATGTTCAGCTAATGGCTCTAAGACTTATCAAAAATAAAAATAGGGCGTGGACTAGCTATGGTCCACGCAGTGATGCTATAGTCCTGGGTTCCCATTGCTATTACATTATATGGTGATGAATCCTTTGAAACTAACTTCATTGCACCATTAGGAGTAAATGATTTACTATAAAAATATCAATATAATAAATGAATGAGAGCAGAGTAGAAAGACAAATAAATTACAATAAAAGAGATAACAAATTGTTGCAGGTTACCTATTGCAACAATGGATAAAATGCATAATGTAACAGAGGCATACAAGGTATTGAGACCATAAGTAGCCAATTCATCCCTTAAGAATACACCCTAAAAATCTGTGAAGAATGGTCAACTTAGCCATTGTAAGTTACAACAAACTCTAGCAAATGGAGTGACCTTAAATAATGTGCTAAGGTGCCAGGCTGCCAGCTAGGGGAGCACTCCTTCGATCTATGTGATTCATCACTCATCATAAATGCAAACCAATTATAAGCTCAAAATAGCAAAGGCAGTTAAGGCTCTTTCTCAAATGACCCAACTATCTCTCCATACTCTCACCCATATTAGTATTAGTAAGTCAACATATCCCCAATAGGTTAGGGGGAGCTAGCTCATACTCTCCATGGAAGTAGCCAATTCACCCCTTAAGAATACACCCTAAAAATGTGTGCAGGATTTTCAACATGGCCATTGTAAGTTACAACAAGCTCTATAAAATGGATTGACCTTAAAAAATGTGCTAAGGTGCCATCTAGGGCAGCACTCCTTCGATCTGGGTTATTCATCACTCATCATAAATGCAAACCAATTACAATCTCAAAATAGGAAAGGCAGTTAAGGCTCTTTCTCCAATGACCCAGCTATCTCTCCAAGAATAGGAAACAATGGTTAAGGGGAAATAAATAAACTTAGGTTACTATAACTAACCCCCCCCCCCCCATAAATGAATCAACCTCAAAATACAAAATAAAAAATAAAACAATTACATTTGTTAGGAAATGAAGCAACCTAGGATTGTGTGCCAAGTGGAATCCCCTTTAAAACATACCTCTTGACCATGGCAAGGAGCTGCACTCTACACAATTAGACCTAACATCTTTTAGGCCATAAAACACTTCTTTAGAATAGATCCCTCTTTGTACAAACAAATCAGATGAAGGTGAACACAAGGAATAATACACTACTTGTTGTTTGTTTCTTTTTACACTTAACTCTTTCTTAACTTGATGAGTATCACATTGGAGAAGGGGATATACTAACTAATGAAAATGGCTTCCATTTTCTGTTCTAGAATAGCAATAGTCTTATGCCAAATAGGCCTCAAAACCTTGCATCAGATCACCAGCTAAGACTACCCATCATATAGCATAATAGCTCTAGAGGGAAAGTTTCCTATCATGAATAAACCACACCATGAGGAAATACTTATGTGTTGTTTTATATTCATAGAAGTATATATCATGTTTTGCTGTAAAATTATATATATCATGTTTTGTTGTAAAAGGTGTTTGCTGACAGATAGTCAAGGTCACTATCATTGTATGTTTCCTTGACACTTGAATTCCAACCATAAAATGTTTGTTCTTTGGAAATTCCAAAATCTACCATGGTTGCTCTCATAAGATGGTTTAACAATATATTGGTAGAATTGATGCTACGATGCACAACTGGTGGTACAACCCCATAAAATGGTAAAATACTCAATTGTAGCTGATCAACTGCTACATGCTACCCAACAAAACGTGAATTTGGACCCATTTCAGGAGTCATTCAGACCTGTAGATACAATTATCTAGCATGATAGAAACAAGTATCAGAGTGCATGCTTTCTTGCTCCAACAAAGGAATTACGTCAAGCCCTACAAGAAGTCATTTTTGCATGTTCATCTTCCATATTTGATGTCATTAAAAGCCTCTGAAAAATCTTAGCCTAGGCTCCACCTCCAAGTTTCACATCCTAATCACTGCATCGCTAGAATGAATGCCCCAAATCACTACAACCTACACATACTTGGTGGTCAGATCTTAAGAGTCTAGCTTAGCTTCAGGCATGGTTTCTAGAATTATTCTAGAATGTTTAAGAGTGTTGACCAAATTTTTCTTTGATGTCAATAAGATGGCAAGAACTATTGAAGCATGTCATAGATATTTGATTATATGATGCCGTAGCAAAACCTAATGGTTAAAATACCCTTGTTATATATGCCCATATTTATATGATGACAAGCCCCAGATCCTTTTGATGTCCTAGTCTTTGTTGAAGAATTGTCCTAATCTTGAAAACCTTAAGAAAGATGCCTTAGGCTACTGGTATATGGGCTAGTTTAACGTTGAATAGTTAACTGAAAAGGGACCACTGTGGACCGAAATCAAAGGTTGTTTTGACCATTGTATCTTCCGAAAAAAGGAGATGTTTTGAGTTGTTTAGGCCTATTTTTCAAGGACTAATTGAAAACTATTTTTTTGTGGAATATTGAGCTCCAAAGACAAACCTTATTATAGTTTCAATATTGTCTTCATATCAGAAATTGAAGGCCAAAATCAGATCAGTCAAAGGATTTTAGTGAGACCTGTTCTAGGCTTGTGCAACCTAGTATGGAAGAAAAAAATTAATGGTTGATTTAGCTCAGCAAAAGGAATAGATTTGAAAACAAATTTAAAGAGTAGACTTAAGCTAGCCTGGTTTGTCTTAAAGGATAGACTTGAGGACTACCTGAAGCACACACAGTGTTAGAAAAAGAGAAATCAGTGTATAAATGAGTTTCACAACAGAAAAACAGAAGTGTAACAGCAGTAGTAACATGAGCCTACTATGGTGGAAATTGCGGACACTCAAAAACTTGTAAATCCACCATCATCTAATGACTGAAATAAATTCAATAATAAGCATGCACAAGACGACACCTTAAAAATGCAAATTTTAATACATTTGTTGAGCAGGTTGACTAAATGTCATGTTGGCTCTCTAGCACTTAAGTCGGCTCTTAAGGCAACCAACATGTCCTTTCATTGTGGAAAACAACTATAAATACCAAAGTAACCTCGGCACTCCTAGTCAAGAAAAACTCGGTCAAGGAAGTACAAACAAAATTTCAGTAAAGAGGAAAGGTGTTTGGGTTATATCTTGTGAGCTAAATTTAACTTTTGTTACATTCCTTATCTTAGACCGAAGACAATAATTTTGGCTCTGTAATACTGAGATTCTCAGCCCTTGTGGAACCTCTGACACTCGGCCTGTGGAAATACTAAAATACACAAATCTGCAACTCTGTTCCTCAGACTTGTAGCACAGTTGCAGACCTATTGATCACAGAACTGGCCTACTAAAGGCCTGAAATCTCAGACCTGCAGCTCTCAACTCCTTTGTAGCTCGGGTCTATAACCAAAATTTATTACCCTCTATGGAATTTGGCCGATCAATCATTTCAGGACTTCATTTGACCTTTTGAATGTGGATAGGGCTCTAATTTGTTGAAACTAGGCTCAGAATTTGGAACTATCCTCATATCAGAAGCAAATCCTCCTTTGGTGAAGTAAGAACTTAAATTTGTATACTAGATTCCCTTTTGTAAGAGTACAGATCTCATATTAGTGGCAGATCTGAAGACACCACAGTGAAGCAGTTCTTGAACCTTTTAAGAGGTGTTGGAGACATTGTTTTTGTTTGGGCATATTGAACTTGGAGACATTGTTGGTGACTCTTGAAGCACTTAAAGACATTTGTTAAACAGAACAGACCTTGTGATCATCCTTGGAGCAAACCTTGACAAGCATTCTCGAATTAGATCTTGGACACTGAATCTAACCTTAGAAGATACCTTGAAGAGTGTTGAAACAACTTATTGAAGATGTCCTGTGGAGAAGTATCTTTGGAGTCTTTTTGGTGCAGTGAAGATGGATTGCTTGAAATCTTTGTAGTTTGATCATCCCTTGTGATAGCAAAGAAAATTCTTTAGTTTGTGCTAGAGATAGCCCTTTACTTGTGAGATAGTAACCTTGTTAAGGTCATATTGAAGTAGTCTTTGGAAGTAGTTGTTAAAGTTCATACCTAAGAAACCATAATTGTAACAACATTGTTGAAGTGCCCAAATGAAGTAACCTTGAAGAAGATTCCTTGTGTAGATGAAGAGTCATGGAGACACCTTTTGGTGCTAAGCTGATGTTAACTTGCATTCCTTGAGCATAGTGAAGAAGATCCCTTGTAGGCTTAGAAGTGTTTATGCCAATCAAATTTCCTGAACTATCAAGAAGAGGACCTCCAATGGTCCTTTACCATCTGTCTGAAGCACATTTTGTATTAGATGGCCAGTTGCAACTGAAATTATCTACCTGGAAATCCCACTAATGATAACAGTCATCAAGGTGTGATCCAAACCAAATGGATTCCCAATTGCATACACTTTTTGTCCTACAAAAAGATTTGCAGAAATTTCAACTGCCATGGGTATCAATTTATCTTTTGGCACATTCATCCATAGCACTGCAACATCGTTATCTTGATCATGTCCAACTACCTCTGTGACATGTGTTGACTGAACACCAATAGTTACTCTCAAATATAACAAGAAATTCTTGTCCTGATATGCTTTAGAAATATCTAAAACTGTCTATAATAGTGCTCACTTACCACTTGTAGATTTCATGAATCAGTTTGGAAAGGGTCTCATTAGTAAGATCCAAGATAAGTAGGTCGGAGAACTTTAATTCTGATTGTAAGTTTATTTCAAAATAACACATGAAAATGCACCAAAATTCATTTCTAGACTCTTTATAAGTTATAACTACTCATTTGAGCAGCATGCCTCAAAAATGCTTATGCAATTTGGGATATTGCATCAAAAGGCTGATTGCCAACATCATCTCTACTTTAAGTAGATATAGTTGGATGAAAGAGAAGTTTGCTAGCATTGATGCTAAAGTAATAGGGTTAGTTCCTCCAGCTGATAGAAGGAATTTCGGCACTCCGAAGTTCGGTTACTACTTGGGATATTTACACACTGTTGTTGCAGGGACATGAAAGCCATCATTTGGTTGAACACTTTTGTACTCTCCTTGATTGTAAGTTTTGTACTCTCCTTGATTGTAAGTTATATATCCTACAAACCATCTAATATGGTTAGCCTCCTTTCAGGTAAGGATGGACTTCCTTGACCCTTTATAACGATGTTTACAATTTGGGGACTGTTGTAGCTCCTGAAACAGTATCTTGGTTTGGTACCTGATGTGGATCTCATGTTTGAGTGTATGGATAGGTCCATTATTAGAAGATCATAATATGATTTGGGAAAGAAATCACCACCTCCTTTGTTTTGGTACTATAGCAATAAAGATCACTTTGACATTCCTTTTCCAAATTTTCCCTCCAAACAACTCCTAGGGCCTCCTCAAGCTGCCCGTCAAACTAATCCACACAATAGTCATCACTTTGACCCAATACTTGACAAACTCTCGCTCCAAGTTTTCTTCCCAATCACTGTGGCAACTATCACTAGTTTAGGGCATATAACCATGAGATCTGCCCCCTGCTCATTGACTTCCACATGCTGCCCTATCACAATTTACAACTGATCCACAAGTTAGGATCCAACATCTACAAGAATGCACTGAAATACATACCCTAAGCTGACTGTTTTTAGGTCTCCTTCATTGCTACAATCTAGGCCTGGTTAGGGCATCACACAGTCCATTCTTCTAGCCTTCAATTCTGCCCAGAATTTCTCTAGATGAAAGTGGCTGCCCTTTGGAAGTATCCTCCTCCTCAACGCTGTTGTCCTGGGCATGAACCAACCCTAACACTGCCCTACGCAACTCTGTTTAGGTTGGTTTAGGCCTGTGGCCTTCCCACAACAGCCATCTAGGGATGCAATTGTCTCTTCCAAGGGTCTAAACACCCTAACATACCCTAAAACATACAAAAATTCTCCCCTCTACCTCGGCCGTCTAGAACAACAAATAGACCTTCATAAAAATCACCAAGAGTGCCCTGAACTGCCCTCTTCTCCACGCTGTCAGCCCTCTTATGTCTGTGGCCCAAAACATAAGTTTTCTTCTCCTCCCTTTGTGACAGAAATGACAAGAGTATTGAAATATTCACAAGTGTAGGCCTCCTATAACATGAGAGGTAACAAGCCAGAGGGCCAAAATTCTCCAAGTGCAGCCTGCTTGGGTGCGGTCTTTTACTAGATTAATTCTCATGCCATATGATGGGTAACAAGGTCCACCAATCATGCATTTATTTATTGGTTGGGGATGCCCACCAGCTTGGGAGGATATGTTTTCATTTTCCTACCAAATATGTGAGATGTGCACCCACACATGGGGACACCTACCCTGATAATTACTCATACATACATCAAAAATGACATGTGACAGTTTCTGTAAGAGTCTAAGACTCAAGTATTCATAGATAACTGTGTTAGATGAAATGATTTTATGATTTTATGTGTTCTATTTCTGTCACTGATAAATGCTATATTCCATTCTCATGTCTGCATGAGGTTTTTTTTAATCCTTGTCTCTTTATCTTAGATGGGACTTAGTTGCATTAATGATGTGTCCCACCCCTAAGGGATGCATCCATGGATGGATCAATCAGTGGATCTATGCTCACTTCCAGGCCCCCCTGAATGGATCTGACCACCATCATATGCAAAATGAAAGTGGGTTGGCTTAGACTTTAGCGTTTCCATATCCATGAGGTACAAGGCAACTATTGGGGACATCTCATTTTCTTTCGGGATGTTACCCACATCCCAGAAAATTGGTGATGTAAATGCTCCTGAAGATGGGTAGATGTCCCTCAATTGTCTGAGGAATGTCTAGTTGCCACTTGTTAAAATTATTTCCTCTTAAGTGCGCTTGATGAAAAGTGGAAAAAAATCTAGCATTCCCTTGGGTGCGCTAGTATGGTATACAGAGGAAGGAAAGCAAGCAGTGATGTTACTATTAGAGTTGTCAGTAAATAAAAAATATTGGAAAAAAATCTAACATTAGAGCTGTCCACTTTCACTGCATAAGGCCCATTGAAGAAATACTTTATATTTATCAACATATGAGGCCACCTTCACTGCATAAGGCCCATTGAATAGTTAGTTAACAATCACTCATTGTAAAAAGGATCAAATTTGTTAATAAGGCCCAAAATAGCTAGTAGGCTCTCAATATAAGTGGGCCCATAGATAGATAATATTTTCTATGGATAGTTATATATTAAGTAGAAGGATATGTAATGTTTTTTCAAGAATTGTGTATGTATTTGGAGAATTCCTCTTGGAGGTTGCCCCCTTGAAGTGGAAAGTAAACATAGCTCTCTATTTTTTATCATCAAATAGATCTTTCTTAGGGTTTATTTCTCTTTTCTCTTGTGTTCTTGGGTTCTTCTCTACATGTTAATTTGAGAACATGTTCTATGCCATTTTAGATTAGGGCACAATGCTGAAGAATATTGAACGTACTAATAGATCGATAGAAGACAAGCCAAAACAGAGAAAAGAAATGGTGGCGTTACGATGATCAGCGGGATGCTTCTACCAGCAAAGTCTCCAATAGGTCATTTAGCCAAACGTGTCACACATAACCCTAGAACAACCCAAACAAAGAATACACAGTTCCAATGCCTTCAAGAGAGAGAATTCCTCCACACCAATGTGTGTCAAATGAACTCTAAGTCTCTCCAATATATAGGAATCTTTGGGGGTGTGTGACACATCCTTTAAGACATTTAAGTCTATATTTTATTCCAGGCCAACCTAGCACATAAGTGGAATAAATTCAAAGTACATGTTCTACTCATCCGATCGAGATGATATTTAGATCAATCTTACACCTCTTCGAAAGAGGAATCCAATAAAAGTATTGGGATCATCTTTTGAGCAGCATAACCCGGAGTTTGGACCTAGTTGTCCAATTTTAACACTCCCTCTCAACTAGGGAGAACTCCGTCCACTAGTGCAATCCAAACATCGTGCGTCATCCCACCGTAACTTGCTTTGCTGGCCTCTTTATTTCAAAACAGAAGTGGGTCAGTCACAAAGACATCATTCCCCGGGCCGACAGATTCACCTCGCAGGTCAAAACCTCTATCGACCTCGCCAAAGAGTCTCCAACCAACCCGAAGTTGGTTCATCCGACCCAAAGTCAGGCGGTCCGGGAGATTTCACAAGACTTGATCCCAGATCAAGTGGTTGGACCGTGCCATCCTAGATAGAGAGTATGGAAATTTATGATGCGTCCATCAGTCTTTGCTACTAGTCTCTAGCCTTTCCCATCTCATTAGCCAAATGAGAGGTACTTCCCATGAGCCCTGAACTCAATGGGTAGGATGCATACGGGGCATAGATAATGAGAGGTAAACCAACTCAATAACCACAACAGGGGGGTCCAAGCACACCAACAAGGTTTGGCAATCCTAGCCTTGTGATTGCTCATGTAATCACTCCCGCTGGAAAAAAAAACATGTTAAAAAATAAAGATCGAAGTTAGATATATCCCTGTAGCATCGCGGCTCTGTCCATTGATCGAAGGACGTAGACATTTTATTTAAGCAACGAATTTAGTCCAAATGACGGTTATATCACGCAGAATTTGCAAGGATTAACTCGGTCATTGAAATCGCTATAGCGAAGATAGGAAAGCATGGGACAAATCCGAGCAGGAAGTCTTGCGTGACACATGATTGTTTGCTGAGCAGCTCGGCATTCACTCTGACGTCGATCACCAGCCGTGACATCAGTTTGACTACGACCTTCGAATTTCGTAACAAATATACTAGCAATTTAAAGCTCTGTCACTTCCCGAAATGTACGCTAAGTTTCTGCCCTCGACGCTTTGAAAAACACACTGAGACTCTCTCTTAGCCTTCATCATCGTCGACATGAGAGACAACGATGGATCGATGCTAGAGCAGAAATGGTTTCCGGAGCTTATTTAGACTAATAATTCTGACGAAGGGGTTCTCGTCCAGTGCCGAAAAATGTCCAAAACTCCCTAAATAAATGGGTGGGTGGCCACCGTATACTTCTTCTCTTATTTCTGTCGTTTCAACTATGAGTCATGGAAAACACACTGCAATTATTGCAATAAAATTTGTAAAAAAATGCCAAATAGACCACCACGCTGAGCACTCTTCCAGATCTTCCACCTCTATTTCCATTTTTAGTGAACAACAGTCGTCCTTCTGCCTCTATTTCCATTTTCAGTGAACAACAGTCGTCCGGATCTGCCCTTTCTATTTAGATTTTCAATTTTAAATTTGAATAGAATAAAGATCTCAGATTCAATCGTGGAAATCTCAGGATTCGGATGAAACAGAGAGAATAGGTCGCTTACAGTTAGGGTTTAGATTTGACAATCTACGATTGTAGCGTTGAGTTCTTCTTTTCCTCGGCTTAAATGCCTAGCAACCTCTACCCTAGAACGACACTATGAATCTGACTTTTAGTCTTTAAAACATCTCTTCAACAGATCTGTCCATAGATTGGACTTTGTCTTCCCCTTTGGCTCTGATACCATGTTAATTTGAGAACATGTTCTATGCCATTTCATATTAGGGCACAATGCTGAAGAAGATAAAACATACTAATAGATCGATAGAAGACAAGTCAAAACAGAGAAAAGAAATGGTGGCGTTACCAACAAAGTCTCCAATAGGTCATTCAGCCAAACGTGTCACACATAACCCTAGAACAACCCAAACAAAGAATACACGGTTCCAATGCCTTCAAGAGAGAGAGAATTCCTCCACACCAATGTGTGTCAAATGAACTCTAAGTCTCTCCAATATATAGGAATCTTTGGGGGTGTGTGACACGTCCTTTAAGACATTTAAGTCTATATTTTATTTCAGGCTGACCTAGCACATAAGTGGAATAAATTCAAAGTACATGTTCTGCTCATCCGATCGAGATGATCTTTAGATAAATCTTACACCTCTCCGAAAGAGGAATCCAATAAAAGTATTGGGATCGTCATTTGAGCAGCACAACCTGGAGTTTGGACCTAGTTGTCCAATTTTAACACTACATTTATGTGATTTCTATAAATTGTGGAGTTAATTACACTACAAGGGTGGTGGTTCTTGAGTACATTCCTTCAGATTCACAAGTCGCAGATATTTTTACAAAGCCCCTAGCAAATGCAAAGTTTAAGATGCTGAGGGAGAGACTAGGTTTGGTGGAGAACACTTTCCTTGCAAAGAAAGAATTTATAGTTTTTATCTATTTCTCAATTAGCTCTCTAACATTGATGGCATATCAATAGGACTGATTTATACCATGTAATGATATGCTCCAGCAGATCCATCTTCCTAGTTTCCTATGTGCAACAAATAGAGAGCAAAGTTATGGCTGGACACTAATTTGTTGTGGAAGGAAAGTGGCAATGATATAGAGAGAGAAAGTGAGGGCACATGCATGCTTCCAATTTGCATATACCAGACTCATCCTTGTCCCAAATTTAGAACTATTCTTCATATTTAGCATTCCAAATAGCTAGATTTTGCTTTTACCAATTGTAGCATGTAATATCCCCAAATAGGGATAATAGGAAAATAACAATATTTCCAAAACTTGGGCATAGAAAAATCTGAAAATTCATTGGTATATAAAAATTCTACACTAAACCCAGATTTATATTCAAATCACTGATCTGATTTTTTTGCTAAAAGAAGTAAATTTCTAAGTATTTATGAACTTAGAAAAAGTACAACAAATCCCTTTATTTCTTCCCAGAAATTCCAGAAATGAAATACAATGACTTTCTTTTAATTTTTCTGAGTTAAAATAGAATTAAGTATGTACATTTAAACACAAAGTACCTCAGACACTATTTTTTAAACCCTAGTCATCCTCTTGAATGTTCAAAAATATTAGAGTTGTCATTTGTCTGAATACAAATTTTTTGGTTTCTTATGATTAATCATTAACCTATAAACCTAACAAATCTGTATATGCCCATTACTTCAATAGTTTTGCAAGTAGTAGATGGTATTGGTTGCATATTGTTTAGTTGTCATTTATCATTTGTCCCATTTGATTGTACGTATTTTGTAGGTTGTTGGCCATGTTTTTCTTGTAATAACGTTTTTGGACATTTTTTCCTGCTGGTGCACTTTTTGGAGGTTTCTCTAACACACGAACCAACTTAGAGGCACCAAAAGTTTCAGCATTTTGGGTAGAAGTTTCAGAAAAGGAGAATAAAATTTCTTCCAATGTTTCTGTGAAGAATAATGTTGCAAATATTGGTGATGCTGCCAAGGTAGTTGTCAACAAGAAGAAGAAAAAGAATATTTTTTTCTTTTTTCTTTTTTCTTTCAGGAAAAGAAAATTTTGCAGCTCCCACTGGTGATTTATATAATGCTTATAAGGTTCAAGAGGAGGAGGAAGATGTGAACCTTGGCCATGGTCTTTTGTAGGTTGTTGGCCATGTTGTTGGACACTGTTGAATTACTTGGAAATTCCCAAGCACTTGCAAGTAATGTAGGAGAGGCTGATGCATTAGCAAGCACTGCAAGAGGTCTTGAAAGGAATCTGAGTGGGAATTATCTACTTGAACGTCGTGGGAGAAATATGGCCAGTTTGGATGATGATAGATGGGCCAAGCCGGTGGATTCTTTTGCTGTTGGCTGTGATATGCAGATGGATGTAGGTCTAAGTGGTTCCTCTTCTATGTTTCAACTTGGTCAAATTTATAATACTGGGTTTTCAAGAAATACTTGTGCAACACAAATGAGTATGAATGGCATCCTTCCCGGAGGGCCTTATGTGCAAGCACCATTTCCACAAGTTGGACTAGTGAGAAATAATTTTGATGCTGATAGGTGGTAGTGTGATTTTGGTTTGCAGAAGGGTTTGATTCCTCCTCCACAGCCTTCTCTGCCCAAAATTCATAAATCAAAGAACTGATATGAAGTGGGCAAGGTTTCTGATGAGGATTAGTTGAAAAAATGACAAATTAATCATCCTTAATAAATTAACGCCCTAAAACTTTGAAAAACTTTTTGAACATGTCAAAGAACTGAACATTGACTCTGCATCATGTCTTCATGGTATAATATCTCAAATATTTGACAAAGCCTTGATGGAGACGACTTTTTGTGAAATGTATGCAAATTTTTTTTTTCAGCCTACTGCAGGATTACCAGAATTTTATGAAGATAATGATAAGGTTGTTTTCAAGCGAGTTCTTTTGAAAAAATGTCAGGAAGAATTTGAAAAAGATGAAAGAAAAGAGGCAGAGGCTAAGAAAGAAGAAGAGGATGGTGAAAAAATCCTTTCAGTAGAAGAAATACGAGAGAAGAAGGTTGTAGCACAATGATGAATTCTAGGAAATATAAGGTTTATTGGTGAGCTTTATAAAGAAAGTATGCTGACCAAAATAATTATGCATGCATTCATCAAGAAATTAATTGGTGAATTTCAACATGCAGAGGATGAAAATGTTGAAGCTTTGTGCAAACTAATGAGCACTATTGGTCATATGATTTACCATTCAAAGGCCAAGGAACATATTGATGCTTATTTTGATAGGATGACAAAAATGTCCAATACCGAAGGGCTTCCCTCTAGGCTGAGGTTCATGTTGAAGGATTTGATTGATTTGATGAGGAATGGATGGAAACAAAGGTGGAAGGTTGAGGGCCACAAGAAAAGAGAGGAAGTGCATCGGGATGCTATGCAAGAACTACTTGGACAGGGAGGCCACTCTCGAGGTACCAATATGGGACATGCAGGTCAAAGACTTGTGACACCACTTGATCATGGTGTGAGAGGACCTGCGATGCCACCTTACATGGCACGTGCACAAATGAGTTCACTTCCACATATGGGTGGGATTAAAGGGCCACAACCCCATATGGGATCACCTGACTATAGATTCACCAGTCAAGATGCTTAGATTGTGGATTGGGCTCAATTTGAAAATTGGTCTATGCCAAGCCCTTCAACACACGGAGCTTCTGATGATGGCCACTTGACTCTTGGTCCTAAGGGAGGTCTTGGAAAGGGAATAGGAGGGAGGGCTCAACCTCTGCCATATGCTAAGAGTGCTCTAGTAGATATTACACCATTCACATCTCCGAGTAATAGACGAATAGGTGTATGTATGATTTCAGGTTGCAGTTCTGACCGGATGCCAGTTGGTATGAGAGATGAAATTTTGACAAGGACTTATGCTGCAAAAAAACCTTTATTTGAAAAATCACGTGTCCAGGAAATAAATGTTTTGGATAATGACAGAAGAGAGTTTAAGAATTCATACTCATCAGGTGACGGAGGTGGGAATATTGCAAATGTTGAATTTCAACAAGTGACAAGGTTGTGTCAATCATGGCAAAAACAAAGTGGTTGAAATAAGGGTCAAACCATGTTGCCAATAGGAAAATAAAACTGCGCAAAGAAGGGGTGGGTGACATTTTGGTTGGTAGAAAAGGATCTACCAGCATCACCTCGAAGAAGCACGTAGTTTCGAGAGTAGTTTGCTAGGAGAGGTGGGAAGGTATAGTCAAAAGTAATTGGTGGAAGAACTGTGGCTTGCACGCAAGCTTGCACTCGAAAAAAACAAAACCACAAGAAGCATAAGGTGGCAACTCACTAAGAAGGAAGCAACATGTGCTAGACTAGTTGACACCACTCAGCCGTTGAGAAATCGTGAGGGAAAGGACACACAAATGACCGATAGAAGGGTAGTTTTCAACATAATTAGTTTGTGGATCGAGGGGTGCTATCAGAGCTAGCTAGACCTGTGTCAATGCAGGTTTAGTAGCCACCACACATGTGGTCGAGTAGCCTAGTTGAAGTCACAGTGACATGCCATCGGGCACAATATCATCGATAATTGGAGCAACTACAGTTGACAAGATGGGAAGTGCATAGATCGTAGTCATAGGTAAGCAGGTGGACTATTGGGTCGGGTGCAAGAGCTCGTGTCAAACTTCTTGCGTCTACATCCAAAATAGTCTTGCCTTCAAAATGGTGCACATTCTCAAATATATTTTTTTAATAAGCATACATCCTCACTTGTCACATTTGGGAAAAGAGTTGTAGGGAATCTCCACAATTCTGTTACTTTCCATGTCTTTCCTTGTACCAAATCACCAACATTTGTGCATATCCTTTACTAAATTGCTAATCTTTTCTCTCTTCAAAATCTCATAATTATAATGAACAATTTCCTCAAGATGGTGTTTATCAATGAACTTTGCCTCATAAGAAGGTGTCTCATCTCGAGGAGCAATTTTCTCATCAAAATACCATTTTGAGGGAATTTATAAAGAGGATGATAGAATAAATTTAAGAGCGATAGTTAAAGATGACTTCATATTTCCCCAGTTTTGTAGGTGAGGTGGGTAATGAGGCATTGATGGATCAAATATAAAAGGAAGAATTACAAACAATTTTGCACTGTTTCCAAAAGTATAAGAATCCTCAGCCACTTTGCAGGACAATATAATTCGTCTAGGGGTTCTATGACTTCCTTCAAACATAGCAACTAAGAATTGCTGACAAATTAAAATACACATGCAGGATTTGGGAGCTTTCAGTTCAACATTTAAGGCTTTAATCCCAAAAAATAGACAAGAATGAGATGATTTCAAACCCATATCACTATGTAATTACATCTACAAAATCATTGCAAAAATTAGTGCATGTAGGGTCAAAATCCACTAAGCTGATTTTGTGTCATTAGAATAAATTTTCATCCTTTTTGGGAAACAAATCCATTATGGAATAGGAGTAGCCCAAGAAGGAATTTATAACATCAAACCAAAAAATTACAAGAAATTTTAGTGATTTTGTCTTTCCAAGGCATATGATAGAGAAAACTAGCTTTATTTAGGGCTACTCATCCATGTAGGGTTCAATGTGCATTTGGTTAACTAAATAATGAATTTTCTTTCCTCAATATTTTTTCAATTCTAATTAATGGCTCAATCTATTATTCTATCATTCCTACAAGAGACCATTGGTAGGTATGACTAATGGCTCCTTTTCTATTTTTGACTATACAGTAGATGGTCTCAACAGAGTTGTAACATAAACAAATTAGATTCAAATTGTATAGATATAAAAAATAAAAACAAATGTCAAAGTCTTTGTTTGATTGTTACTTGACTCTGTTGTGGGCATGTTACATGAAATGTGATTGGAAAAAGGATGGGGAAACAATGCATATTATGTCTTGGATATGGTTCATTCACTGTTAGAGATCGCTTAGCCACTTGAGCCATCAACTTTGGAAATGTTTCTAGTAGGAATTCCTATGGTTTTTAATGTTGTGATTATTTCACCTCATGGTTATTTTGGACAAGCAAATGTTTTAGGAATGCCAGACACTACATTGGTGGACAGGTAAACAAATATTTTATAATTGCAATTTCCATTCCATGATATCCTCTCTTTATTGTTTGATTGTATTGTGGATGTTTCTTTTGATTTTGTTTTGTCTTTTAACTATGAAATTGAAAATACTTAGTATCATGTTCATTTAAACAAAAACCAAAGCTTGAAGATGAAATTAGTATTACACTATATTGATTGGAATCCTTATAGCTATTTTGTGTTAAAATATTTTCACGACTATCAGAAAAGATTAATTTCATGTTGTTATTTGAGTACATGTTGTTTATGTACTTGACTAAGTTCATGTGTTAGAAAATGAAATGTTGTGAATAAAACGACAAGGATTAAGCATCACACCTCATATTATTTGTTTTCACAAATTATCTACAGCTTGAGATTTTTAGCATATAACTTAGTTGACATGATTTTTCCTAATCTTTCCTTGAAATTTGAATACTAAGTTACTAAGGTGTTCTTTTCTATATATGGTGACATTTTCTTTGCTTTGTGTATACAGGTTATTTGGCCACATTATAGTGGCCATTATCGCCCCAATGAATAAAATTTGTTCGAGTTTCTTACTTGTATGGGGGAAAATGGCTTTGACATTGCTGATGTTGAGGTATATGTCGTATAAAATATTTATAGTCTAATTTAGTTTATATTTTAGTGTTCATTGTCTTTCATGTCTTACACTCTACATTATATATTCTTTTGTTTTCAGAAAATGAACCCAGTATTGATGGTAAGAAGCGGGAATTGAAAAAAGAGGGGAGTAATAACATTGGAGCGACAAATGCAAAAAGAGAGAAAGGAGAACTGGTCTTGTGATACCCTTAGAGCCAATATCCCACATAAGACACACATATAAAGACCGATGGTCAAGTCTTCCAAGTTTGTGAATTCCCCAACAATGCCTTGACAACACAATGATAATGTTTTGAAGTGATGAAACATCATTTTGTGTGTAAATTGTAGTCCAACCAATATTAAGTTGGAAACCCATATTGTAATACTTTAACATTTCATATAATATAATTTATGTGGTTGAAATTATTTATAGTTGCATTTGATATTGTTTAGTATTCTAATTAACATATGCAACTTTGTGTTTTCATATTAGATGAACATGCACATTGTATGACATTTTTTAAATCATACAAATTAATTTATGTTGACTAATAATAAACACAAAATCAATTTGAAACTACTAAATTAGTAGTTTATATTGATTAATGATGAACACAAATAAAGTGAATATACGACTAAATTAGTCATTTATAATGATTATTAATGAAATTAAATGAAATGAATATAAACTACTAAATTATTTGTTTATATAATGAATATGAAACTACCAAAAAAAGATAAACGACTACTGCAAATGATAAATTTGTGATTACAAATGACGACTAAATTTTGCATATATACGACTATTAGTAGCTAATTTACAGTATCTTATAACATGACCACAAATGTAGTCATATTTCTTCGGTCATTAATTGGTTTCAAAATATGACTAAAACTTGCATATATATGACTATTAGTAGCTAATTTACAGTATCTTATAACATGACCAACATTTTGGTCATATTTCTATGGTCATTAATTGGTTTTCTCAGGTGATCATATAGTAATATATTTTGTTGTATATTTGGTCATTAATTGTGACAATTAATGACCAAATCAAATATTAAATCAATGACCAAATTAATGATCAAATCAACGACTAAATTAATGAACAAATCAATGACTAAATTAATGATCAAATTAATGACCAAATATACTACTAGACAACAAAATTGAGATAACCAATTAATGACTAAGCTAAAAATGACTAAAATTTGGTCGCGTTATAAGATACTGTAAGTTAGCTACTATTGGTCACCGACCGAAAAATAGTCGTTTATATGCAAATTTTAGTCGTTTTTTTAGTAATTAATTAGCCATTTTCTACTAGTGGTAGGATCTAAATGAGAACCAAACAAACCGACCAGGATCATCCTCATCTAGATAGCCTCACATGCAGCTTGACTTGCTGCCATGTATTCTTCTTCCATTGAACTGAGTGCCACAGATCTCTGTTTCCTGTTGTACCATGAAATAGCTATAGATCCGATACTGAAAACCCCTCCTGATGTGCTCTTTCTATCCGCTAGGCTGCCTGCCCAATCTGTATCTATGAAGCCATGCAACTTCACCTCATTCGTCTATCTTTACCAGAAGCCATACTCATATGTGCCCATGAGATGTCTCAGGACATGCTTTTTCACCATCCAAAAGAGCTTGGTAGGCTTAAACATCGCTTTACTAAGCTGGTTCACAACATAGCATATGTCTGATCTTGTATTAACTAAACACATGAGCAAACCCACCAAATTTTGATAGAAAGTAGCATCCACTACCTCTGCCACCGTAGCATCCTCTTTCCTCTAGTTTCCTAGAAGAGGAGTATCCATGGGTTTGCATCCCTCCATGTGAAACTTACCAAGTATCTCCCTTGCATACTTTCCTTTAGAAACAAAAAATTCACCATCTCACTGCTATATTTCCAATCTAAGGAAATAGTGAAGGAGGCCCATATCCTTCATCTCGAACTCCTTTGCAAGATCCTCCTTGCATGAGTGTATCAGCTACTCATCACCAATCAGTATTAAATCATCAACATAAAGAACAATGATTAAAAGCTTACCCTCTACCACAATCTGGTATAGGTTTGGATCCGCCTCACTCTTGGTGAAGCCAAGTCCAGTGAAATAGTTGTTGATCCAAGTGTACCAAGCACGGGGTGCTTGTTTCAACCCATACATCGCTCTTTTGAGTCTGCACACATGTGATTCACTACTGAAGATCTCAAATCCTTCAGGCTACTCAATGTACAATTCTTCCTTAATGGTCCCATTAAGGAATGTGTTAGTGTCCCGTGATTTGACAGATTGGTATACCAAAGGACAGGGTAACATGGAACAAGTCTTTGGAGTCCTAGGACCTAGCCTTCCTAGACTCAGAGAGTGATCTCTCTATTGGGTGCAAAGGATGTGTTATTTTTTCTTTAGGTAGTTGATTTTAGCCTAGTTGTTAAGTGTAGGGTTTGTTGATTGTTCTGGTTGGGTAAGATGGTCAAGTGGAATAGGTGGAGTGAGAGGTCTTTGAATCATTAGGCTATGGAGTCAATGAAAGTCATGAGTGTTTCAATGATGAATCAGAGTGTGTTGCAAGGCCAATCTAGCAAGGTTAATGAATCATTAAGGTAATGTGTTAGGTGGGGTGAACATCAAGTTTGGAAAAAACCAAGGAGGTCTTAAATACAGATAGTTAAAAGCTATAACTCATGAGGTAGGGAAAACCATTAAGATCAATGAATAGTACTTAAACTGATAAATATCCAAGATAAACATTCCAGTGAAACATAGAAAGCATAAGAGCTTCTAACTTTAGTAAATTCACCTTCAGAATTTGGGAAAAGATATAAGATAACACAAATAACTCAATCTATGAAGAGGGAACTCCTAAAAATCATATATCAAGCTATAAAGAACTCTAAAACAAGTTGATAAGCATGGACAAAGGGCAAGATCGAACGAGACATCTTTGAATTAACCTAACAGACAATATTCCAAAGAGAAGTTTCAAGATAGAGTTGGACAGCTTCAAGTAAGCACGACATACCATGAATCATACTTTTAAACTAGCATACTAATCCATACATGAAACAAAACAAGTTTAGGTGGACCTAAGGAGCAATCAAGAATTCCTTAATATGACCTAAATAGAGGAAAACATCAAGGTTATAACAAACAAGAGGACTAAGGTGCCTCAAAGAACATCTCTCAACCTATACTTTTCTTATTTATAGCAACCAAGAAGGATGAAACATAATGATAACAAGAGAACATAAATAAGTTTAGAAGACATCACCATTCACCAAGCTAAGGAATCCTGAAAACAAGCTTCTCTATCATCAATCCAAGCAAGCCATTCATCAACTTCACAAAACTAATTTCTTCTCAAGATCATAGAAACCATGTATTGCTCTCCAAGTTCATCAAAAGCCAAAAAAATACATGAGGGCCTCATGCTCTATTTATGGAGCAAAGGAGGACTAAAACCCTAAATATGGTAGGAAAATGTCAAATTCAACCATAGATGTCATTTATGGCCAAGAGACCATGCAAGGCCCAAGGAACATAATATCCTAAGAAATAAATTCCATAATAACTATTTGCACCTAATTCTAGAGTTTTTTTCCTGAAAAAACTCAAAAATAAAAGAGTGTGTTTTGGTGACTTTTGGTCCAAAACACGCTAGATAGTCTATGTGCGCAGTGCCACTTAAGAAAAAAATAGGGTCTTTTGTGACTAAGTTTTGGGCCCCTTCCCGATGCCGGATTTGGCTCCGTGATGGCTCGTTGGAAAGCTTGATGAGTCTACTTTCCAGAAATTCTTGATTTTTCCTAAATGAGTGCAATTTAGTTTTCCAAAAACCCATTCTCCCGAAATTGATATGTGTGCAGCACCTTGCCTAAAAATGAGGCAGAATGGTCAAAATTTTGGTGTTTTTTGACCTTTTAGGGGGTCAAAACTGCTCCAAATGGTCTAAAATTTTGTGAGTAGACTACTAATGATGAGAGGAATCCAAAAATTTCAAGTTTTCAAGTTGAGGATGCATGATATTTGTGCACAACACCAAGGGTGCTGTGCACAGAGGCCTCAAAATTTCAAAAAGACAAAATCTTGTTCAATTTTGTCCAAAATTAGTGGAGTGGTCCCTCAAGAGGTCTTGGACACCTGTTGAGAAGCATTGAACAAAATTCCAAGGCTGTCATGCTCTTTTCCTCTTTTACCTTTCTTACCTTTGTCAAGTTTTGGAGCTGATTGATCCTCTTTGATATGTGCATGCAAGAGGTGTAATGATGTTTTTAGGAGTGTCCTCATCTTGGCTATGACCCTTGGTGTTTTCATCAACTCTTTCTCTTTCACTATGATCCCCATCAGTCATCCCATGCTCTGCTTGATCACTGTCAACACCATAATTATCATTATCTTCTTCACTGCCTTCTAGGCTGTCATTTTGGCCTTTAAATTGATCACTAGCCCTTGCACTAGTTTTACTTAGGCTTTGTTCTTCCTTAGGGTCCCTTTCTTTATCACTTCCTGGACTGTCATCACCTTGATTATTATCATGAGGTTGATTAATGTTATGAATGATAGTCATGACTATCTTCTTTTTTGCTCTGTCTCATCATTATCCTCATCAGTTTCACCTTGGTAATTACTTTGCTCATCATTTGCATCATTATTTTTTTCATTTTGGGTTGAATTATTGGTATTATTACAATCACTGCCTTCCTCAAAGTGTTCATTGTTCTTGTCTTCACCATTGTTGTTTTCATTTCCTTCTTCCTCATCAACATTATCATCCTGCTCTTTTTCATTAATATCTGTCTCTACCCCATTGTTTTCATCATATCCACCATAATCTTATTCTTCATCAATGATACTATCACCCCTTATCCATCATTACCACTTTTATCCCCTTTTTCAACTTGTCCAGGAGTTGGAGAAAATTCAAGGAGGAAAAGAATAAATTTGACCAATTTTTGGCACTTTTTGCCAAACTTCCTCTATGTTCAGCGCCACTCGACTGGCAGTTTCTGTCGGGCCCTCTTTGCTCAACGTCGAGTCGGGTCGGGCTGTTGGCAAGCCTATGCGTAGCACTGGGAGGCTGTAGGAAAGTCGGGCTCTGACCTAGGTGTGTGCGTAGCGTCGGTTTATCTGTGCACAACCTAGAGTTATTTAACACTGGCTTTTCTCCCCTGTGCGTAGCGCCGAAGGCTCTGTGCGTAGCACCTCCGCCTGTGCGCAGCGCCTGGAAATTTCAACTAATTCTTCAAAAAAAATGCCTAGAAATTTTCCAACGGTTTTATATATCTTCTTAAAATACAAAAATTAGTTGGGAAGAGGGAGAGGAGAAATTTATACTCCTTTCGAAAAATAATTTTTATAATCAAACCCACGTCTCTAATGTTTGTTTCCATTCTTACTTTTCACTTATTTTTTGGTCTTTTTTTCCTGTAGGTGGGAGAATTCTAAGAAAAAATGGTTTTTTCCTTGGCTGGAGCATCTTGGTGTTTCTCTTGGATTTACAAACCTTTTTAAAAAAACTTAATCTTTGCCTCTTACCCAGATTTTGGAAACCTAAACCAATTCTTGAAAAAGCAAAAGGTATTTTGACAAATTTTTGAGGAAAAAAGGAAGATAGTGACATTAGTGCTCTTTTTTGAAGGTTTTCTTCACTGTATCCTTTTCATGAATATCAAAACCTGTAAACAGTAAGCTTGTGATCATTTTGGCACCTTTACCTTGGAATCTTCAGTGATGTATTTTTGATGCCTTTGATTGCTTGGTGGCTGAGACTGAAGATAAGAATTATGACCTTCCTTTAACTGACTTTCTGTCATGTTTTTACTGTGAAGTAGTAAAAAACCTCTTGGTGTGAAAACCCTAGTAGTTGGCATCAACAACTCCTTTAGTCTTCATATGTGCCACCACTGTGAGATACATTAGGTTTGTTTGACCTTATAAATATTCTTGTAGGTAGCCATCTTTGACAGTCCTGCAGAAGTGTCACTCATGGCTAATCTATCTCTTTCAGAATATACTTTTGATAAGGAAACCATTTTGGAGGCTTCTCTACTTTTGAAACTAATTACATATTTGTTCCTTTGATCATTTTGACAATTATATATCTCTGGTGGTAAAAGTTAGCAGTTTAAACCAGTTTTTGGTTCCCCTTGGCCACTTCTGTTTTTGGAGGTGCCTACACAACTTTTGCTTTTGATCCCTTAGTGCCTTTTTTGGAATTTTGACACCTTATTTTCCCAATAGTAAAATCATGCTCAGTAATTATTTTATCCTTTGGAACTTTACCTTATGTCTGCCTCCTTTTGATCCTTTTTAATGCCTCTAACTGTACCTTGAAAATTCAGGCCCTTGTACTGATGCCCTTTGCCATTTTGTCCTTTTGGTGAGGTGGAATCAATGCTTCTTTGTCAAACCCTAGAGGGTAGCTTGAATACCCCCTGAAATGCCATATGTTTTTATGAAGGAGGTCCTATCATCATTATTTGACTTGTTTTTCATTCCTCCCAAACTCCTAGGTTTTAGGGCTGTTAGAAAAAAGTAAATAGTGTTGTCTTCTAAGTTCTCTAAAAACCTTTCAAAACTCTTTAATTATTTCTAAAAATCTTCAACGTGCACTGAATGGAGTTGAAGGTGACCTTTTGTCCTTGTAGCCCTTGTACTGATTCACTTGTTTGGCCAAAATCAGTCAAAAACTCTGATTCTCTTCAAACATAGGCCTTGATGCCTTCTTGTTTGTTGTGCATGCCTTCAGTGGTGATTTCACCCTATTACCTTACCTCTTTTCAAGGTTGATGGCCATATTGATCTTTTTGCAGTAATGTGAGCAAAGGCAACTATCCCTTGCAGAATTTGTGCACCAGGCCAAGGAGGCCTTTCTTGAATGACCCTTTGATCAGTTTTGGAAAAAGTCACTTTTCCCTTTTCTTCCTTGAATGTAGTATCTTTTCATAGGAAAAACGGAGATTTTAGGATACCAAATCCACCCTATGACTTGTGAAACCCTAAGTGACCTATTGGAAGGTTCCTTGGACTTGGCTTTGGACTAAAAACTTAGATTTGGGGGTCATCAAGTGTAAAATAGATTTTATGATAAACTGATGTATTGAATATCCAAAATCCAATGTAGTTGATTTATCTAAAGAGCCTACAGAGACAGTTTTGAGACCATTAATGCTTGGGGTATTTTTGGGAGACACAACAAAGTTGTTTGATTGGTGGCCTTAGGTAGCAGTGGGAGGCTTAGGCAAAACAAAACAGAGGATTTGGGTCAAAGTTGACAAAATATAGACAAAATGAGTGAAATGAGCCCATAATGGGTTTTCTAGGACTGGTAAGCAGAGCTTGACATGATGGGATGATGAAATAGTGAAAATTTATCTTAAGGATGATGAAAGCAGTGAGATTTCTAGAGCTCACAATGTTCATGAACTTTTTTTCTAGAAATCTAGGGAAATAATTTAGTCATCTATTAAAGAAAAAAATTATTGATGACTAACAATGGCTCCACTTAAAGAGGGCAGCTCATTTTCAGGAGGTGTCCAAAACTTCAGATCTTTGGCTTTATGGAGACCAGTGCCTCTTCCATTGGGCAGATATTTACCTCTTTACACTCGCTGATGCTTGCTTGAAGCTATGATCTCAATAATATGAAATATATGATTAGCTCAAATTCATATCTACCTACCCAACCTACTTGCTTGACATTTTTTCTTCCTTGGGTGCATTTGGACTAGCAACCTTGACATATTTTTATTTTGAAAACAAAACGAACTATCTACTTCTATCTTGTTTCTTCCAGGAGTTCATATTATGCTAATGAACTCCTTTGATTCTCTACCTAGACTATTCAACTATCAAGATTAAGCTGTATGACAGACTTCATTCTCTAAGTTATTATCATGAAATTGAAAGCATGGTTTAAATCAAGATTAGGCAATCTGACTTACCATGAGTTGTGGCATAAGAACAAGCTTCACACAAATGTTATTTTTGTACAAAATAAGACTATAAAAATCAGGGTTGTGATACATTGTTTGCTATTCATCTCCATTTTTCTCCTTGGTTCTGTTTTAAGCATGTGGAACCAATATCTTTCTTCCCTAATATATATTTTGACAAGTCAAGTTTGAATGTTTTGACAAGCTCTCTTTCACTAACTTATCAACATAAATTTAAAACATGTTCAACAATGATTAGGCTAGATGATTGAACAAGACCTTTTTGAACCAGTAGTGACATTTAGGCTTGCACACTTTCAACATCACTATTTTTTTTTTTGGGGTATGGGGCTGTACCTCTTTTCAAATCTACCCTCTTTTTTCATTCTTTATATGTTTTTGTGTTTCTTGTGATTTTTTAAAACAATCTAAAACCAAAAAAGATGCTCAAAGGTTGAGCTTATTTGCGCCTATCTATCCTAATCTAGCTTTACATATGATGTACATTCATTAGGTGAACTCTTTTTTCCAGTATAGCCAATCAAGTAAGTGACTAGATGATTGCTTTTTGTTCCACTTCTTAGGTGTGCTGGTAGGCCACTCCCACTTTGTCTTCTTCTGAACAGTAGCGCCCCAAATTTTCTTTAAGCTCTGCCACAAACTTTTCTTGGCATGTTTTACTCCTTCTTTAAAGATCTCTAAGGAAACAACAAAGGGGTCTTCGAATAATAACTGGCCTAGAGGATTTGAGAAATAGACCTCATTTAGGATTACTCCCTCCTTTACTTGACTAACCTTGGGATCCTTTTGAGAAATAAACTCTTCTCCCTCTCTATGATTATCTGATTTGGAAGCTTCAGAATGAAATGTTATGCTACCTTCAAGCAATCCTGGCATGCCTTGATTGAGTGAGTTGATTTTTGTTTGTGAGCCATTATCCAGATGAGTAGGAGCATTCTCTGGCACCAGGTCTTCTTGAGAAGGTAGTCTAGCATCAACATCAATCTGTTCTATACTTTCTGTATGAGAAAATGCATCAGTAGATAGGTCAGAAATAGAACACATAGACATATCTTCTTTACATAAAAATTTGGATGTTGGTTGTATGCTTAGGATATGATTGCTTTCTTCTTTTGTTAAAAGGGGAGCTGTCTTTCTCTTTCTCTGGATAGAACTATGATGTTTCTCCTCCTTTTGTGACTGCTCACAAGGATTAATTTCTTCTAGAGGAGGTATTAAAGCCTCAACAACAATCTGTTCCTCTGTTTCTTTATGAGCAATTTCTTTGGTAGGTAAGGCAGGAGTGGGACAAACAAGAATATTTTCTTTATATAAAGGTTCAAAGGCTGGTTGTACTCTTAACATCTGATCTATATTTTCTTCAGTTAAAAGAGGAGGCATTTTCTGTTATCTTTGGATTGGGCAACAATTGTTTTCCTTCTGTAGAAAAGACTGATTCTGAGGCTGAATATCTTCTTAAGCCTCATCTAGTAGGTGTGATGAATCATCACTTGTGTCTTCAGAGAGAGCTTGTGTATTTTCTGCTATTTCTTGATGGATTTTATCCTCAATCAACTCTTCTTGATTTTCATGATAGTTATTTTGAGTATGAAATACATGAATTTCCTCTAATAGGTCTTCAAGATGCCAATTTCCTAAATCTTCATCAATGTTCACAAGGTATTGAATGAGGTCTTTGGATTGTTCACAACAATTTTCAGCTAATGACAGAGATGGAAAATATTTTTTATAATGTTCATGGAATACCTTGTGGAAATCCTTCAAAGAAAACAAGGTGGCAGGGTCTAGGCCTTCATACCATTGTCTTTCCTTTCCTTCTAATGTCCCCATGAACATTTTCATGATGCAGTCCTTATTACATTCAACCTTTAACCTCCATACATGTATATGAAATTTTATGAGATGTAACAAGGGGTCATCAAATTTTTCATCTTGAAATATAGGGAGGTTTTTTATCCAATTTATTTGAGGCATTTTGTGTGGGAATCCAGGGATATGATCTCTACTCATTGGGGCATATCTTTGTTGTATTCTTGGATCCATGTGTAATGTTCACACTTAGCCTTAGCTAAGAGGAACATTCAATTTTGTTTTAATTTATGTTTCATGAATAAATGAATAAAGGAGGACATGTAAAACTCCTAAAAAGTCTGAATAAATCAATGCCCATCTGAACAAATAAAAATCAGGGCTATGTAAATAATCATTTGCAGGTGTGAAAGAGGTTTGAGCTAAAGACTGGATCAACCTTGACCAAATCAACAATGCTGTCTAGGTTCATTGCATCTCCAAAAGGGACAGTGCGGTTCTAGAAGGGAGCCTCTAATGTGAAAAGGGCTAACTCATCAAGGTGGTTTAGGGTTTTCAAGAGCTTTCTCATCTTATAAAAGAACAAGGAGGGCAGAAAGAGAAGGTTTTTTATATATTATATTTCTAAGTATTTTTCTGCTTAGACAAATACCATTCTCTGGTGTTGAGTAGAGGATTGTATTTGGAATTCCTGTGCAGGAGTTTCACCTCTTCCTTTGATGATTCAAGGAGGAAAGTTTGCTGAAATGAACCACTATTAGGCTTGAGTCCAAGCTCCTACTTACATTGGCAGTGTTGATCCATTGAGGGTTTTGCTGTCTCTACAAGCTGTAACAAGTGGTGACCTAGACCTGCAGAGATCTAGTGTATTTTGAGAGCCTCTCTCCATGGAGTGGGTCCTTTGACCTCCTGGAAGAGTGTATCATTTCTTGTACTTTAGATCTGCAATTATTTAGTATTTTTCTATGTCTTTTGAGCTACAGCATTGTCCCACTGGGAAAATTGTGTTATTTATGTATGAGGGTTTGCAGGTTGTCTTCCTCATAGTTTAGATCAGAGATCTCTTGTGTTGGGCTTTGCCTTCCACTTGGTGATCCATACATTGGCTTCATGATCTATGTTCTGTTCAGATCTGATCCATTGTAATGAAATGATATATTCATAAATTTACTGCAGCAGTTTCCAGATCTACAACTTGTTTCTCAGATCTACTCTTATTCATGCATGCTTTTTCCAAAATTCCAAGTGGATATTGTAGAGAAAACTATAGAGTTTCTAGATCTAATATAGATCTGATATTTTGTCCATAGATATGCTCTAGATATAATTTTTAACTTACATCTGTTGAACCTCCTGAAAAATAACGTTGTTGAAGCATTTATGGAAATATACATGTGCTCCTGCTCTCTTTTCTGAAGATTTATTGTTGTATTGGCTCATGATTTCTACTGTATAATGAAGGGGATTTATCATAATGATTATTTTCTATTGTAATACTGAGATATCAATCCTCTTTCTGATATCCACTGAACATTAGCTAAAACTGCACAATTCCTGAAGCAATGCTTGCATTTGACTGTAGCCTTCCCCTTTGGGTGCCTTTTAGTTAGTCTACTTTTTGGGAGATCTGTTTAATGTGCCTAAACTGATTTTTTTCTGATGAAATTCCATACATAAGTCACATACAGCATAAATAAGGGGAACCAAGCCATGATCTACGTTATTTTTGCATATTTTTACTTATACAACATTTTCCTTGAACACCTTGTTAAAAGTCCTAAAAAGGGGTTATTCCAAGTTCTATAGACAGAGTCTACAGTTGGCCAGGTCACCTATGGATATCATCCTTTATTTGAAAGGTGAAATATCCAGTAAATTCCTCTATATTCCATCTCTGAAATAGAATCTTGTGAATCTTGAAAAAGGATCATTACAGTGGTATCGGAGCTCCACTCTTGGCACATCCTGTGCTAGCATTGGAGCAACAGTCATGCTGCATTCTAAAGATGAAGATCCTATTTCTGAGAGGGAGAGGAGATATCATAATAGAATTCATAAAAATTATGAATATACTACTGTTGACCTTGACAAGTGTCAAGACAAGGGGAAAGCCCCTGAATCTGTGAATGATAAAGACAAGGAAGCTGAGGAGTTTGCAAAAAATATCTTGGAGGCTATGAAAGATATGTCCAAGGAGATAAAGGAGATGAGGATAGATAGAATGAGGGAATTCCTTGGGAGATTCCATCAAGGAGAAAGTTCTGATATGTCTCAGTTCGGGACTGGTCAACTTGTGAGCTTGCCACAAGCTCCACATGCCTCACAATGCTCTATAATGCCTATCTTCTTGGCTGTAGAGAATGAAGGAATGCAAGAGCCAACCTCCTTGGAAGGTTAATTTGTAGAATATGACTCAAAAAGTCAGAGATTCAAGAATAACTTGAGCTTCAAGACTTCTACCATCTCAAGGACCAAAGGAGGCCATGGCAGCAGTACAGAGATGGAGGTTTCCTTCATGGGAGACACCACACTATGGGCAGGTTCTTCTTTCCTAATTTCAATGGATCACCCTCTTGTTCTGACAAATCATGCGTGGAAAAGTTGGACATCTATTTCCAGTTGAATAAAGTTCCCGAAGTAGAAGCCATCAATATTGTTGCCTTGCATTTTGAGGGAGAAGCCCACAACTGGTGGTTTCATTTTCCATCTACATTGGGACACAACAATGTGTCTACATACGCTGATTTCAATAGGAGACTAGTGGAGAGATTTGATCGGAAAGATCCAGAGGCCCCTTTCATAAGCTTGGCAAAGCTTAAGCAGACGGGAGATGCAGAGGCCTATATCTCTGAATTCCTAAGGTTTTTTATAATGGTCCCTGATCTATCAGTAGTAAGGAGAGTCGACATGTTAATTGATGGTTTGGAGGAACCTTTGCATGGGTTGGTTAATTCTACCAAGCCTATCACTTTGCATGATGCCATTGAGAGAGCTAGGGATCTCCAAGATGCCTTGCTGAGAGCAAAGGAAAATTTCCAAAGCAGAACCCCTCACTCTTCTAAGGGGAAAGAAGGGAAAGCTACTCCACCCAAGGAGAGCTCACTGAAGAAACCTCTTTACATTGATCTCCGGAGGGAGTTGAGGAAAAAGAGATTATGTTTCACTTGTAAAGAGCCATGGGTACCAGGACATAGATGCGCTGCTGGAAGAGCACACTATATCGAAGTCTTATCTGATTTTGAGGAGGAAGAGGGAAATGATGGACCTAGGAGAGGTCACAACACTAGTGATGATGAGGAGGAGGATGAATCACCATCTAGAGAGGAAGAAGGAGCCTTTTCTCCAACAAGTGGGACTCTTGCTTCTTTGAGAAGAGCGCCCAAGTACTTTACCCTCAGAGTGCAAGGTTCAGTTATGAACCAAAGAGTGTCCATTATAATTGACAGTGGGGCAACCCACAACTTTATTAATGCTCACCTTGTATAGAGGAGAGGGATCCCCACTGATACTTTTGATGGGTTCTCTGTTTTGGTTTCAGGAGATAGAACTATGCAGTGCATGCAGTATGTTCCATCACTTTATGTGACTATGGGAACCTACACCTTAGTGGATCATTTCTTTGCAGTTGATATACCAGAAACCAACATCATCTTAGGTGTCCAGTGGTTGATTACCTTGGGAAAATTCACCACTGATTGGAAGGCCTTGCAAATGGATTGGGTGGATTTGAAGAGTGGGAAACAACAAATCATTCAAGGCATGCACACATATCCTACACCTGATGTTTCAACCCAAACAACAAATATGAAATTTCGTAGTGGGGGCAAGGACCTCACAGTTCCTTCTCTCATGTTTATGAGAATGCTGCAAGGAACATTCCTACATCATGGCAAGCCACTTGGAATGCCATTAGATTCTGATCATGTGGAGGAAGCCTCACCAAGTGCTGGGATAATGGAAGAGAAAGCCACAACACTATGGGAGGAAGCAAGGGGGAGGATCAACCTTCCCACAAACAATTTTGGCATGTATAATGTCAAAGAAACAATCAGCAACAAGGCAAGCACTACCATAGATGCATCAGTAGCGCTATCCTTGTTGAGTTGTGTAGATCCTTATTGGATATCTCAACTCCTTGTGGAGTACTCCAAAGATCTACACATCGGGATGATATTAGATGGCATGAAGAAAGGAGGGGGCTATTTTATCCATGAAGGGGTCATCTATCATCTTGGTAAACTATTCTTGTCTCTAGCTTCCAAGCTTAAGCAAGAAATATTACAAGAGCACATAAAGAGTTCCTTTCCAACTATATGCAATCAACAAATATTTACTCCCTGATCATGAGGAGTTTTGATTGGGAGGGTAAGAAGGAAGAGCTACATCAGCACTATGATTGGGAAGAACTACATCAACACTTACAAGAGTGCAATAGTTATGAAGAGATGGGGCAGCCAACGGACTCCATGCAGGAGATATTTCAGCCATCTCCTCCTTCTCTTAAAAGAGGAGGAATTCCCATGCCTAACTCTATGTGTGTGGGAGACTTACATGGTAAAGAATATGATCTTATGGAGCATGTTTATTTTTCTTATTTGACACATTCTCTTACCATATGTATGCAGGCCATGGCTCCTACAAGGAGTGACATTACATGCAGATCTCATGGCATTGATGAGGCCAATAAGAATTCTAAATCTGGCCACTCCCTTGAAGTGCCAAGGGAGATTCCCTATCATGATGGGTGCTTCCCAAAGGCACCTAACTTGGGCCTCACTTTCAGCCATATCAAAGTGACCCATGCAGCAAAGATGTGGTGGGAGTACCACCTACCACACTCAGATCTACTCAAAACAAGGAGTGCACTACGTTGGTACCTTATGTGGGGTTGTGACCCACCTCCTCAAGTGCAAATTTCAGTTTGCATATATGTGATTTTGCTTCCATACATAGATGATATATTGGTTTGTTTATGAGTTTGTATGGACAAAAAGTGGGCAATGTATATGTACCACATGGGATGGAACTTTATCCTGTACTTCATGATACATGTTTTAGATGTGACATTGCTTCACCCATGTTCATTTCTGTTGAGTTTTACACTCCTGAAGGGGTAGACTATGCCCCTATCATGTTAGAATTGGAGGAGCAGTTTCTGATGTATTGGATTGATCAGCACTTAGGCCATGAGGAAATCTTGATCCTTGATGCTACCATCAATGGAGAAGGAGAAGGACTACAAATCTTACCCTATCAGTTGCTTGAGGACAAGCAACATTTTTGAGGGGAGGATTGTAATGTTCCCACTTAGCCTTAGCTAAGAGGAACATTCAATTTTGTTTTAATTTATGTTTCATGAATAAATGAATAAAGGAGGACATGTAAAACTCCTAAAAAGTCTGAATAAATCAATGCCCATGTGGAAAAAGACAAATCAGGGTTATGTAAATAATCACTTGCAGGTGTGAAACAGGTTTGAGCTAAATACTGGG
The DNA here is from genome assembly GCA_034641835.2 of Pinus albicaulis. Classification (NCBI taxonomy): domain Eukaryota; kingdom Viridiplantae; phylum Streptophyta; class Pinopsida; order Pinales; family Pinaceae; genus Pinus; species Pinus albicaulis. The sequence continues at coordinate 136,458,074 of CM076573.1, forward strand.
TCAACATTGACCAAATCAACAACGTTCTCTAGGTTGATTGCATCTCCAAAAGGGACAGCATAGTTCTAGAAGGAAGCCTCTCATGTGAAAATGGCTAACTCATCAAGATGGTTCAGGGTTTGCAAAATCTTTCTCATCTTATAAAAGGACAAGGAGAGCAACAAGAGAAGGTTGTTGATAGATTATATTCTGAGTATTTGTCTGCTTAGACAAATACCATTCTCTATTGTTGAGTGGAGGATTGTATTTGGAATTCTTGTGCAGGAGTTTCACCTCTTCCTTTGATGATTCAAGGAGGAAATTTTGCTGAAATGAACCACTATTAGGCTTGAGGCCAAGCTCCTACTTACATTGGCAGTGCTGATCCATTGAGGGTTTTGCTGTCTCTAGAAGCTGCAACAAGTGGTGATCTAGATCTGCAAAGATCTAGTGTATTTTGAGAGCCTCTCTCCATGGAGTGGGTCCTTTGACCTCCTGGAAGAGTGTATCATTTCTTGTACTTCAGATCTACAATTATTCAGTATTTTTCTATGTCTTTTGAGCTACAGTGTTGTCCCACTAGGAAAATTGTATTATTTATGTATGAGGGTTTACAGGTTGTCTTGCTCATAGTTTAGATTAGAGATCTCTTATGTTGGGCTTTGCCTTCCACTTGGTTATCCATAGATTGGCTTGCTGATATATGTTCTGTTTAGATCTGATCCATTGTAATGAAATGATATATTCAGAAATTTACTGCAGCAATTTCCATATTTGCAACTTGTTTCTCAGATCTACTCTTATTCATGCATGATTTTGTCAAACTTCCAAGTGGATCTTCTAGAGAAAACTATAGAGTTTCCAGATCTGATATAGATCTGATATTTTTTCCATATATCTACTCTATATCTAAGTTGTAACTTACATTTTCTGAACCTCCTGAAAAATAATGTTGTTGAAGCATTTCTACAAATATACATGTGCTCATGCTCTCTTTTATGAAGATTTATTGTTGTATTGGCTCATTATTTCTATTGTATAATGAAAGGGCTTTATCATAATGATTATTTTCTGCTGTAATACTGAGATACCAGTCCTTGTGTTGATCTCCACTGAACATTAGCTAAAACTATGCAATTTCTGAATCAGTGCTTGCATTTGACTGCAGCCTTCCCCTTTGGGTGCCTTTTAGCTAGTCTACTTTTTGGGAGATCTGTTTAATGTGCCTAAACTGATTTTTTTCTGATGAAAATCCATACATAAGTCACATACAGCATAGATGAGGGGAACTAAGCCCTGATCTACATTATTTTTTCACTTTTTTACTTATACAGAGTTTCCCTTGAACACCTTGTTAAAAGTCTTGAAAAGGGGTTATTCCAAGTTCTATAGATAGAGTCTACAGTTGGCCAGGTAGCCTCTGGATTTAATCCTTTCTTTGAAAGGTGACATATCTAGTAAATGCCTCTGTATTCCATCTCTGAAATAGAATCTTGTGAATCTTGAAAAAGGATCATTACACCATGTTTGTAAATCATAAAGGGTCACTGAATCTTTTCAACCAGTCTAGAGTTCTCTAACAGTGGGGCCTTTAGGTCTATTGAGAGTTGTGGAGTTGCCAGGTGGAGGGTTTCAAATTTTTTGTCCACCATCAGGATGATTGGGGGTACTCAATACATTCCCAGAGGAGTCTATGAGAGCTAGTGGGGTCAACGGGTCTACTGAAGACCAGTGGAGTCGCCAGGTGGAAATTTTGGTTGTTTTTTAAGGATATATGTTTATGGTCCACCACCAATAACTGAAAAAAAAAATCTAGTGATGTTTTGGGGTTTTCTAAGTTTTATTTTTATATTTTTAAGGTTTGTAAGAGTGTCCTATGGCTAAATCATCATTTTTCTAAGATGTTGAAACAAATAGAATCTACTCTTGGTTATCAATTGATTTCTCTATGATTTAACAAAGGTTTCTAAAGTCCTAAGGGATACTTAGTTTGTCACTGACTTAAAAGGTCCCACCATGATCACTAGAATGTTAGTATGGCGATGAGCTAGTAGATTCATTGGATTTTATAAGTTTAACTGAGGGTCAAATGAATCTTAAGATGTATTCAGGCTACTATATACTCAAAAGCTCCCACTTTGGTCATGAGAATGTTAGTGTCCGTGATTTGGAAGATTGGTATACCAAATGATAGGGTAACATGGAACAAGTCTTTGGAGTCCTAGGACCTAACCTTCCTGGACTCAGATAGGGATCTCTATATTGGGTGCAAATAATGTGTTCTTTTTGCTTTAGGTAGTTGATTTTAGGCTAGTTTTTAAGTGTAGGGTTTGTTGATTGTTTTGGTTGGGTAAGATGGTCAAGTGGAATAGGTGGAGTGAGAGGTCTTTGAATCATTGGGCTATGGATTCAATGAAATTCATGAGTGTCTCAATGATGAATCAAGGTGTGTTGCAGGGCCAATCTAGCAAGGTTATTGGATCCTTAAGGTAATGTCTAAGGTCAGGTGAACATCAAATTTGGAAAAAAAACAAGGAGGTCTTAAATACAGATAGTTAAAAGCTATAAATCATGAGGTAGGGCAAACCATTAAGCTTAATGAACAATACCTAAACTGGTAAATATCCAAGATAGACATTCTAATGAAACATAGAAAACATACAAGCTTCTAAATTTAGTAAATTCACCTTCAAAATTTGGGAAAACATATAACACAACAAAAATAACTCAATCTATGAAGAGGGAACTCCTAAAAATCATATATCAAGCTATAAATAACTCTGAAACAAGTTTATAAACATGGAAAAAGGGCAAGATCGAACGAGACCTCTTTGACCTAACCTAGCAAACAATATTCCAAAGGGAGGTTTCAAGATAGAGTTGGACAACTTCAAGTAAGCAGGGCATACCATGAATCATACTTGTAAACTAGCATAATAATCCATACATGAAACAAAATATTTTAGGTGGACCTAAGGAGCATTCAAGAATTCCTTAAGATGACCTAAACAGAGGAAAAAATCAAGGCTATAACAAACAGGAGGACTGAGGTGCCTCAAAGAGCATGTCTCAACCTATAATCTTCTTATTTATATCAACCAATAAAGATGAAACATAATAATAACAAGAAAACATAAATACGTTAAGAAGACATCACCATTCATCAAAGCTAAGGAATCCTGCAAACAAGCTTCTCTATCATCAATCCAAGCAAGCCATTCATCAACTTCACAAAACCAACTTCTTCTCCAAGCTCATAGAAACCATGTATTGCTCTCCAAGTTCATCAAAAGCCAAAGAAATACATGAGGGCCTCATGCTCTATTTATGGATCAAAGGAGTACTAAAACCCTAAATATGGTAGGAAAATGTCAAATTCAACCATAAATGTCATTTATGACCAAGAGACCATGCAAGGCCCAAGGCACATAATATCCTAAGAAATCAATTCCATAATAACTATTTGCACCTAATTCTAGAGTATTTTTCCTCAAAAAACTCAAAAATATCATTTTGCAATAAATGAGTGTGTTTTGTTGACTTTTGGTCCAAAACACACTTAGACAGTCTCTGTGCATAGCGCCACTTAAACAAAAAATAAGGTCTTTTGTGACTAAGTTTGGACCCCTTCCCGATGCCGGATTTGGCTTCGTGATAGCTCGTTGGAAATCCTGGTGAGTCTACTTTCCATAAATGCTTGTGTTTTCTTGTATGAGTGCCATTTTCCTATCTAAAAACCCATTCTCCCAACACTGCTCTGTGCGCAACACCTTGCCTGAAAATGAGGAAGAATGGTCAAAATTTTGGTGTTTTTTGACCTTTTGGGGGGTTAAAAATGCTCCAAATGGTCTAAAATTTTGTGACAAGACTACTGATGATGAGAGGAATCCAAAAATTTCAATTTTGAAAGCTGAGGATGCATGAGATTTGTGCGCAATGCCAAGGGTGCTACTCACAGTGGCCTCAAAATTTCAAAAAGACAAAATATTGTTCAATTTTGTCCAAAATTGGTGGAGTGGTCCCTCAAGAGGTCTTGGAAACCTATTGAGAAGCCTTGGAAAAAATTCCAAGGCTATCATGCTCTTTTCCTCTTTTACCTTTCTTACCTTTGTCAAGTTTTGGAGCTGATTGATCCTCTTTGATATGTGCATGCAAGAGGTGTAATGATGTTTTTAAGAGTTTCCTCGTCTTGGCTATGACCCTTGGTGTTGTCATCAGCTCTTTCTATTTCACTATGATCCCCATCAGTCGTCCCATGATCTATTTGATCACTGTCAACACCATCATTATCATTATCTTCTTCAATGCCTTCTAGGCTGTCACTTTGGCCTTTAAATTGATCACTAGCCCTATAGTTGCTTTACTTAGGCTTTGTTCTTCATTAGGGTCCCCTTCTTCATCACTTCCTGGACTGTCATCACCTTGATTTTTATCATGAGGCTGATTAATGTCATGAATGATAGTCATGAATATCTTCGTTTATGCTCATTCTCATCATGATCCTCATCAGTTTCACCTTGGTCATTAATTTGCTCATCATTTGCAACATTATTTTCTTCATTTTGGGCTGAATTATTAGTATTATTACCATCACTACCTTCCTCCAAGTGTTCATTGTTCTTGTATTCACCATTGTTGTGTTCATTTCCTTCTTCCTCATCAGCATTATCCTCCTACTCTTTTTCATTAATCTTTGTATCTGCCCCACTATTTTCATCATCTCCACCATCATATTATTGTTCATCATTGCTACTATCACCCCTTGTCCAGCATTACCACTCTTATCCCCTCATTCAACTTGTCCAGGATTCTGGGGAAAATTCGAGGAGAAAAAGACTAAATTTGACCAATTTTTGGCAATTTTGGCCAAACTTCCTCTGTGCGCAACGCCACCCGACTAGTCGTTTCTGTTGGGCCCTCTATGCACAGCGTCGAGTCAGGTTGGGATGTTGGGAAGACTGTGCGCAGCGCTAGGAGGCTGTGGGCGAGTCGGGCTCTGACCTGGGTTTGTGCGCAACACCATTGCCTGTGTGCAACACTGGTCTGTCTAGGCGCAACATAGTGTTATTTAAGACTATATTTTCTCCCCTGTGCACAGTGCCGAAGGCTCTATGCATAGTGCCTCCGCCTATGTGCAGCGCCTCGAAATTTCAACTATTTCTTCAAAAAAAACACCCAGAAATGTTCCAACGGTTTTCTATCTCTTCTTCAAAGACAAAAATGAGTTGGGAAGAGGGAGAGCAGACCTTTATACTCCTTTTTGAAAAATATTTTTTATAATCAAACCCACTTTTCTAATGTTTGTTTCCCTTCTTACTTTTCACTGATTTTTTGGTCTTTTTGTCCTGTAGGTGGCAGAATTCTGATAAAAAATGGTTTTTTCCTTGGCTGGAGCATCTTGGTGTTTCTCTTGGATTTACAAACTTTTTTAAACAAACTTAATATTTGTCTCTTACCCAGATTTTTGAAAAATGAACCAATTCTTGAAAAAGCAAAAGGTATTTTGATAAATTTTTGAGGAAAAAAGGAAGATATTGACATTCGTGCTCTTTTTTGAAGGTTTTCTTCACTCTATCATTTTCATGAATTTCAAAACCTATAAACAGTAAGCTTGTTATCATTTTGGTACCTTTACCTTGGAATCTTCAGTCATGTATTTTTTATGCCTTTGATTGCTTCGTGGATGAGACTAAAGAGAAGAATTCTAACTTTCCTTTAACTGACATTCTGTCATGTTTTTACTATGAAGCAGTGAAAAACCTCTTGGTGTGAAAACCCTAACAATTGCCATCAACAACTCCTTTAGTCTTCATATGTGCTAGCACTGTGAGATACATTAGGTTTGTTTGACCTTATCAATATTCTTATAGGTAGCCATCTTTGACAGTCCTGCAGAAGTGTCACTCATGGAAAATCTATCTCTTTCAAAATATACTTTTGGTAAGGAAACCATTTTGGAGGCTTCTCTACTTTTTAGACTAATTACATGTTTTTTCCTTTGATCATTTTGACAATGATATATCTCTGGTGTGACAATTTAGTAGTTTAAACCATTTTTTGTTTCCCTTTGGCCACTTTTGTTTTTGCAAGTGCCTACACAAATTTTTCTTTTGATCACTTAGTTCTTTTTTTTAAATTTTGACACCTTATTTTCCAAATAGTAAACTCATGCTCAGTAATGATTTTATCCTTTGGCACTTTACCTTATTTCTGCCTCCTTTTGATCCTTTTTAATGCCTCTGACTGTACCTTGAAAAGCCAGGCCCTTGTAGTGATACCCTTTGCCATTTTTTCCTTTTGGTGAGGTGGAATGAGTGCTTCTTTGTCAAACCCTAGAGGGCAGCTCGAATACCCCCTGAAATGCCATTTGTTGTTATGAAGGAGGCCCTATAATCATTATTTGACTTGTTTTTCATTCCTCCTAAACTCCTAGGTTTTAGGGCTGTTAGAAAAATGTAAATAGTGTTTTCTTCTATGTTCTCTAAAAACCTTTCAAATTTTTTTAATTATTTCTAAAAATATTCAATGTGCAGTGAATGGAGTTGAAGGTGACCTTCTGTCCTTGTATTCCTTGTACTGATTCACTTGTTTGGCCAAATCAGTCACAAACCCTGTTTCTCTTCAAACATAGACCTTGTTACCTTATTCTTTTCTGTGGATGCCTTCAGTGGTGATTTCACCCTATTAGCTTACATCTTTTCAAGGTTGATGGCCATCTTGATATTTTTGCAATAATGTGAGCAAGGGAAGTTGTCCCTTGTAGAATTTGTGCACTAGGCTAAGGAGGCCTTTCTTGAATGACCCTTTGATTAGTTTTGGACAAAGTCACTTGCCCCTTCTCTTCCTTGAATGCGGTCTCTTTTCATAGGAAAAACAGAGATTTTAGGATACCAAATCCACCCTATGACTTGTGAAACCCTAGGTGACCTAGTGGAAGGTTCCTTGGACTTGGCTTTGGACTAAAAACTTAGATTTTGGGGTCATCAAGTGTAAAACAAATTTTATGATAAACTGATGTATTGAAGATCCAAAATCCAATGTACTTGATTTATCTAAAGAGCCTACAGAGACTGTTTTGAGACCATCAATGCTTGGGGTATTTTTGGGAGACACAACAGAGCTATTTGATTGGTGGCCTTAGGTAGAAGTGGGTGATTTATCCAAAACAAAACAGAGGATTTGGGCCAAAGGTGACAAAATATAGACAAAATGAGTGACATGAGCCCCTAATGGCTTTTCTGGGACTGGTAAGCAGATATTGACATGATGGAATGATGAAATAGTGAAAAATTATCTTAAGGATGATGAAGGCAGTGAGATTTCTAAAACTCACAATGTTCATGAACATTGTTTCTAGAAATCTAGGGAAATAATTTAGTCATCTATGAAGGAAAATAATTACTGATGACTAATAGAATCCAGTCTTCACATCCATCTAATGAATGTGCCAACCCATCTGCGCTGAGAGAGAAAGGATGGTCCTTATGGAAAAATACCGTGCGACAGGTGCAAAGGTTTCTTCATAATCAATCCCCTCGATCTGTGAGAAGCCCTAGGCCACAAATCTTGCCTTATACTTCTCAACACTCCCATCAGTAGCTTGCTTTACCTTGTAGATCCATCTTGAACCTACCATTGATTTGTCAATCAAACTTGGAACAATTTCCCAAGTATTGTTTCTGACAATGGAGTCATACTCCTCCACCATTGCATCTAACCATGTTTTCTCTTGCACTGCTCCTTGAAAGGAAGATGGTTCAGTCACAATAAATTTTCTCATGAGAGCCATGTATCCAGTGAATCGGTCAGGAGACTGTCTCTTTCTGCACTATTAAGTAGGGACTCCTACATTCTGTGCCGCATCAAGCTTCAACTGATCAACTTCTATGTTACGCCTTCTGCCAGTTCTGATGTTTGGCTCTATGTGAGTGGACTCCTCCACTCCATGATCCTCCTCCTATGGCTAATCCACATCTAGAGGCTCATCTTTGGGAACAAGAAGTTCCTCCTCTACATGCAATTATAGCTCCCTTTCAAGCGACAACTTCATGGCTTTCTCCTCATTGAATTTTATATCCCGTCGCACCATAGTCATTTGACTATTTGGAAAATACACATGAGAATTATGGGGTATTTCTATGTACCCAAAAAATATCCCAACTTCAGCAATTGGCTCTAGCTTCTTCCTGGAATTCTTGGTCACATGAACATAAACAGATGAGCCAAAAATATTAAAGTGAGAAACATCTCGTTTCTTACCAATAAAATATTCTTCAGGTGTAATCATGCTAAGTACTCTATGAGGACAAAGTTTTTTCACATAAACCACAATTTTCCATGATTCCACCCACAAGTGCATTGGTAGGCCCTGATCATGCAGCATAGTTTGTGAAACACCCACAATAATTTTGTTCATCCTCTCCATGACCCCATTATGCCGTGCGTTATGAGGCGATATGAGTTCTCTTCGAATTCCTTCTTTTCTTCTGAAGTCTTCGAATTTTTTCGAGATATATTCACCACCATTATCGCTTTACAGAGCCTTCACTTTCTTCCCCGAATCTTTCTCCACCAATGCTTTAAAGTCACAAAACTTTGAGAATGTTTGATCTTTCTTCTACATGAAGACGATCTAGCATCTATGAGAATATTCATCAACAAAAATAACATAATACCTATGTTTTTTTGTTGAAGCAACCCAGAATGTCCCACACATGTCTGCATGAACTCTCTCTAGGATCACCGAAGCATGATTCTCCTTTTCATGAAAGGTGGCCTTCACAAAATTACCCATATTACATCCCTTCCACTGATCTATCTGCGCAAGTTTACCCTTGGGAAGTCCAGTAGAAATCTGATGCAAAATATTCAGGGCACCATGGTGAAGATGGCCCAATCGCCTGTGCCATAATTCTCCCTTATCCCAACTCACCACTTCTTCTTCTTTGTCCACCATTGCAGCGTAGACATCTACCTCTAGCTTTTAGAGATTATTGAATCAAATCCCTATCCTCTTGGTTTGACTCGTTGTTTTATATCGCAAGAAATATTTTCCATCGTTGTAAACAACGTCATAACCTCTGGCCTCCAACATCATGACTAAGACCAAGTTTTTCTTCAGACCTGGAACATGCATAACATATTTCAACGGAAATGGTTTACCTGACTCCCTATAAAAGGTAATGCTACCAATGCCAATCACACTGTATCATCCATCGTCACTCATCTCTATATGCATTTGGAGATATTTCTCCTCCAAGTCACTAAAAATATCCTTATCTCCCGTCATGTGGAAGGAAGCACCACTATCAAGATACCACATGGATCCAATTGTGCTTGAAACCAATCATGCGATCAAAGAGAAATCAAGTTCAAATTGCGAGGCAAGGGCCTCACCAGCTGCAGCACCAGCATCCTTCTTGTTCTTCTTTTTATGTGGGTATTTAGTGGTGAAATTCCTGTTGAAAATGCAATAAGATGATGGAGGTTAGTGAAATGAAGTCGCCTTCACTAAGTGGGCCCGCAGGCTATTTTTGGCGCAAAGTCTATTTTTAGACTATGTCTATTTCTAGACATATGGAGCATGGTCTTGGGGTTGCAGTATGTTATTCTTGGATGATTGGTCGAGTTGGTAAAAATAGATGGACCTCTATTTTTATACATATAGGTCGAAGTCTATTTTTAGACTGCCTGTCTAAAAATAGGTCAGTCAAATATTATTAGCCCTTAATAATATTTAGACTCTAAACATCAGTTTATTCTCTTGGAGCACTTCAGTTGGAGCTACAGATGTGGCCCATGCAGCTGACAGAAGGAATTACGCTATTCCTTGGGGTTTGGTGAGCTAATGCATGGTTGACTTCAGTTAGGACTTCAGTGGCAGAAGTTTGGTGGAGTTGATGAGACAGTTGGTGGAGTTGTGTTCGGTTTAACTTAGTTGAACTAGTTGAGATTAGTTTAAATAGCTAATCAACTAGTAATGAGTGGAGTGAATTAAATATTATTTAATTCACTAATTATTAACTCATTATTCAACTCAAGAACACATCAGTTCACTACAGTGCATGGACAGTTCAGTGGAGACCAGTGAAAGAGGTAGATGAAAGGGTTGAGATAGCTATCGGTTGTGACATTAGTTGTGCATGAGATTTGCACCACACTTGGAGGAAATTTCCCATGAGGATTGCGCTGTCAAGCCAAGGAGATTCGAACCTTGGATCTCTCATTAGACCAGCCTTGATTGCGCAATAGAGGCAGGAATTAGTGGATGAGTTTTCAACCTGTGACTTGTTCAAAACTGAGCTAGTTTGTGTGTAACTTTATGAGATAGTAATGAGTACTTGTGAGGAGTATTGTGCTATGTAATGTTACATGTTCTCTCCATATAATATACAGAATAGATGAGGGGTTTTCAACTATAAGCTTTTCCCATTACATATTGTGTTTATGTGCGCATGCGACTATTTTTATTTCCGCAAATTGATGATTGATTGTAGAAGAGATTATGTGTTGCATATGAATTCGAATTAGTATGTGATCAGGATAATATCGGTGGATAAATCTTCATTATTCAGCAAATTTATACATGTTATCGAGTTTAATCAATCATCGGATCTATTGCAATGATTACAATATTATTTGCATTGCAGTCCGTATCAGTAGTAGCTCGATCCATCCTTCTATGAAAGGTGATCTTCAGCCCAATGCCCTTACAATGATCTCTGTGCTAGAAATAATTTTTCTCACAGATCCAGGCGCTTGAGCTTTTGAGTTTGAATCTCGAATTTTACAACAGCTTTGTGTTCGTGCCGTGAGTTGAAAATGTCTTTCAACTGCTTACATCTAATATGCTCTTGAAGGCAGTTCGAATTATGTTGCATGGAAGGATCGCATGGAGGAAGTATTAGAATATAATGGTCTGAAGGAGTTCGTAGATACGGATGTCCAAAAGCCCACTGATCCTGCTGAAGTCGATGCATGGCAAAATAAGATGGCGAAGTGTTGAAGGATCTTGTTGGAGGGCGTCAAGGATCATATTGTATCTAGCCTGCATGGAAAGGCTACTCCATATTTAATGTGGAAAGCTTTGAAGAATCTATTCCAGACTAAGAGCGACCAAAGGAAGCCGGCGCTCAAAGATAAGCTCAGGAACATCAAGATGGAGAAGGGCGACAGTATCTCCTAATACCTCACGAAGTTCACTCAATGCAGAGATGAGCTGGAAAGTGTGGGGGTGACTGTCGAGGATGAGGACATGGTCGACCTGGCTCTCCTGGGTCTTCCGAAGGCTTGGCACTCATATCAAGATAGTGTCAATGGTCGGGAGAAGTTTCCGGGATGGGAGCGCCTTTGGGCAGATCTCATGCAGGAGGAGATAAGGAGGACTACCAGGGACGGATCTTCATCAAAGGTACCTGATGAAGAAAATTGCGCTTTGGCTGCCAAAGCAAAGAAGGGGAAGAGAAAGAAGGCTTCTCAGTTTGGTGCGAAGGGAAAGAAGCAAGACATGTCCAAGGTGAAGTGTTTTCACTGTCACCAGCACGGACACTATGCCACAAATTGTCTGCAGAAGAAGAAAAATAAGAAGGCTGTCGGATCTACAGCGGGAGAGGCATTGGCTTCTCAATTCGAACTGGATTTTTCACTGATCGCATGCTTGGTCTCAAGTGTGATGGGATCAGTATGGTTCTTGGACAATGGTGCATCATTTCACATGACAGGAGATCGGGATCTATTTTCAGATCTGGAGGAAAAAGATTTTGGAGTGCACATCGAGATGGACGATGATGGTAGATACAGTGCGACCGGTATCGGTACCATTTCCTTTGAGAGGGAGTCTGGTAAACCCTTTGTATTGAAGGAGGTTTTGCATGTTCCAGGATTTATGAAGAATCTGATCTCTGTGGCGATTTTGGAAGACATAGAAGATGGTTCTCAAGGAAAGCCTTCCTCACAAGAAGTACTGGAGAGACCCGAAGATAGGGGTTCACAGCTCAAGAACCTTTTATCAGCCAGGCATAGAGTCACAAAGAATGGCATGCAAGGCAAGGAGAAGTGTGTTTCCAGATGACGGTGATGAGGGCTAGCACTGTGAAACAGATATTGGGCCACTTTCACCACTGAGCTTTGAAGACGTCTCAAAGATATTTCTCTGGGCTTCCTAAGGGCACTCTTGCACAGTCAGATCAGTGCAAGGGGTGTACTTTAGGGAAGTATGTGAAAGCCACCTTTCACGAGAAGGATAGTCGCTCCACGACGATCCTTGAGAGAGTTCACATAGACGTGTGTGGTCGTTTCTATGTAGCTTCGACAGCAAAGCACAAGTACCATGTGATTTTTGTTGATGATTTCTCTTGGAAGTGCTGGATCTTCTTCATGCAGAAGAAGAGCGAGACATTTTCAAAGTTCTGTGAATTCAAGGCCCTGGTAGAGAAGGAATCGGGGAAGCATGTGAAGGCTCTTAGGAGTGACAATGGTGGTGAATTCATCTCGGCTGAATTCAAGGACTTCTGCAGCGCAGAAGGGATTCAGAGAGAGCTCATCGCACCCCATAACCGACAGCAGAACGAGGTGGCTGAGCGGAAGAAAAGAACGATCGTGGGTGCCTACCCCTTCACTTGTGGGCTGAGGCATGCAATACAACAGTGTATGTGCAGAACCGTTGTCCTCACAAGGTTCTTGGCATGAGTACACCAGAGGAGGCGTTTTCTGGCAAGAGGCCTAATATTTCTCATCTGAGAATTTTTGGCTCACCTGTCTATGTTATGAATCTAATTCATAACTAAAGTAATACATATAGTTATTAATAGAATAAAATAGAATAAATGTAATTACTAACTAATCAGTTAGGATTATGTTAAATATTCATTAGGTTAATGAAAAGGCATGTCTAAAAGACATGCCCATTCGTGAAAAGGTGCTTGCATGGGTATAAAAGCGGGTCCTCATTGTAATCATTCAATCATGTCATATCTTATCAATAAAATATTATTATTATAAATACCTCTTGTGTATTTTTATAATTAAAGCTATTTCTGCTATCAAAGTCAACAAGCATACAAGTCTTTCGCTACAGTATTCAAATCTACAACTTCCGCTGTTACAGTGGTATCGGAGCCATATTGTGGACAGGTTGAAGGAATGGCACACAGCGTCGTTCTACAAGCCTACGAACGTAGTTTAGAAGCTCGAGCACATTATTTACCATATAATGTGCCATTACGTCAAGATCCCAAAAGAATTGAAATAATTAGAAAAGTTCTAGAAAAGATTGAGAAGTTATGTGCAAAATATCCTGCAGTAGTCCATAATAAAAAAGATGAAAAATGCAGTAATAATAATAAAGCAGTTAGTTTTTCTAAAGGGAAATCAAGTAAAAAATCCATGGAAAAGTCAACTAAATATATCCCTCCACCAATGCATAATAAAAGTAAAGAAGAAGGGAAATGTTGGAAATGTGGAGATAAATACTTAGCTAGACATATATGTGCCTTTTATCCTAGAAATACCATTACCAACAACAGTAAACAAACAAAAAAATATGACTCTGATCTTGATAGAAATAAAGCCACTAAAGATTTTGAAGACGATGAGGAAAAAATGGAAAAGGGTAAGATGGTTTTCAAGAAATCAGATACCACAGATTTTAACCATAACCCTATAGGGCCTGCATATCATCATACTAATAAAATATCAACACCAGAAGAGAAGGTTGAAAATGATGCCAAATACGAGACTATGGAACAACCATGTGATTGTCAGGATAAAAATACAGCTTCTCTACCATCTGGCGAAGAAAAACACATCATTAAGCCAATTGAGAATGGACCATCTCTTTCGACTGCCATTTCTATGCCATCACCAATCAGACCATCTGGTTCATCTTCTAGTTTTTTGCCTGTAAATACAGCTTCGGAACTATGTAAGATGTATGCTGAAACAAAGAAAATATCTGGTCTGAATTGGGCACAAGCTAGTACAGCTGCTGTTGATACATCATCTTCAGCTCAAAAAGGTTTCACATTTGATGCTGGGACATCGCATACACATTCTACGAACACTACTCACTTTAGCCCAAATGTTGTTCTCACTCCTCCTATTAAACTAGCTTTTTTGAAGAAGAATGCAGTTGCATTGATTAAAGGCAATCTCAGGTTAAGAGTTGAAAAATTGCAGGCCAGTCATCTTGACATAGACACTATTTCTGAAACTGGTAGTTTCAGCAATGATTCAAATGATGCTGCTGAAAGGTTTGGAGAAACAGGGTTGTTAAAAAGCACTAGAAATACTACTGGCAGAACATCCAATGGTGTTTCAAAATGGAATTTCAATGAAGCAAGGGAGGTTGGTGGTAGCCGTTCAAATACGATTCAAGGAGCGGTGCTGGAAATTGGCAATGATGAATGTCAGGTTTTGAATTTTCGAGCATTGACAAAGAACGAGCCTTTTTCTCAGCTGCTTTACTGTCTATTTGTGTATCCTCTAACAGTTAACTTGACTAGCAAGCACAATCTGTTAATGAGGGTCGAGTTGCGAAAGGATGATATGGATATCCATAAACATGCACTAGAGGGTATATATCGAAAGCATAGAGGTGTGTCATTTCAGACGTGGGCTCACACACAGGGTGCAGTTGGTGCTCAAACATCATGCTACCATGATGAGAAAATTAATGGGCATCTCGACGCTTCATAACAAATCGTTGCTGTTGGCAACAACCTGCAGGAGAATGTAGTCGTCATCAGATGTATAGATGATTTTCGCCCACAATGTGATGCACCATATTATTCCGATACCCATTTTCTTTTCTGCATTAAGGAATTATTTGGGGATCAGGATATCAAATCACCTGCTATAGCCACCCGCGTACTCGACCATAGCTGTCGCTACCCTGTCAATTGTGGTTTAAAGAAACTTTTGAGTTCTGAAATGGAAGAAAATGAAATCTGCAACGATTTGGGTGATGCAAGAATCATGGGGGTTTTATTCCATATTTTGGAATTTGCAGTGGCTCTCGAGTGGCATTTAATTTCAGGTTATTTTCTCCTTCCCCAAGTTGCAGGTTCAAGGCGTCTTGCTTGGACGACAGGTCATGGGTTCGAATTCCAAAATCGAATTTTCCTGAATCAGAGAGACAATAACATGCCCTCATCACTGTGGCATGGCTCGCAACATTGGTACGCTGTGACTGTCATAATTATACTCAGAGGTGTCACAACGCTGTTGTGCGTTTATGTATTCTCCTTTGTTGGGTATATATCAAGAAAATTATGGTAGCAGATGATGTTACAATCTAGGAAGTTATGTCAAAAACACCTGCGTCGATTGTGCTCATATGATATCGGTATGATAGAAGAGCGAATCCTTACAACAAAGGAGTAATACAGAATTTCAAGGAAATATTTTTTACAAGCGTTCCACCATCGAAGAATAATTTTCGAGCCAAGTTACAGAATGATTCTACACTGCAAGATACTTCTATACGAAATGTTCGGTGGACATTTGGAGACATTGTACCTGATTATTTGCTTGGGAAAAACACGTGTGCGTTATATTTGCGCTGCCATTTACTTCATCCAGATTACACTTGTTATCGAATTCGAGAGTTACAAAAGGGCTTCGAGCTTCCAGTTGTTCGATGGCATGTTGATCTGGAAGATGTAATAAAACACACTATGTGATATGAATGAACAAGAAATATAGGCCATTCGACAATAGATTGCGGTTGAAGGATTCTAGAACCCGAGCGACAACTGAGTAGATAATTTGTTTTTAATTTTTCGAAAATCGATACACAGTTAAAACACCTTGAAAAGCTACGGAGAAAAGCTATTGACGTTGTGAATCTCCCCAGAGTTAATTATAATATTTGCGTAAAGGGTGGCATCGGTTCAATACATGGATAAACTTTAATTATATATAATATATATATTTTATAATATATATAAAATTATATATGTTATATATAAATTATATAAAAAAAATTATTAATTTAATTAATTAAAATTACTAATTAATTAATTAAATTAATTAAAAAAAAAAAAAAAAAACATGGATAAAGTTCAAAGAGGATGTATAAAGAGAATTCTACAAGGAAGATATATATGCCTCGCAAATAATCCAAAGTTTAAAAAAATAAAAAAAAATGAAGGAATTATAAGGATGAGTTAAAAAAAAAGGGGGGGGGAGGTACCAGTGATTAAAGACATGCTTAGCAGATAGTTCCAGTGAAGAAAGTTGTCAAAACGTTAAGCTTTGAGGACAAAGCTTTTCGAAGAAGGAGGCAATGTTATGAATCTAATTCATAACTAAAGTAATACATATAGTTATTAATATAATAAAATATAATAAATGTAATTACTAACTAATCAGTTAGGATTATGTTATATAGTCATTAGGTTAATGAAAAGGCATGTCTAAAAGACATGCCCATTCGTGAAAAGGTGCTTGCATGGGTATAAAAGCGGGTCCTCATTGTAATCATTCAATCATGTCATATCTTATCAATAAAATATTATTATTATAAATACCTCTTGTGTATTTTTATAATTAAAGCTATTTCTGCTATCAAAGTCAACAAGCATACAAGTCTTTCGCTACAGTATTCAAATCTACAACTTCCGCTGTTATTACCACATGTGCATGACGAAGGATGCTGAAAGAAGCTTCTGGATCCGAACGCCGTGCAGGTTGGAATATTTGTGGGGTACACCGATACACCTTTCACAACTATCAGGTGTATTTTTCGTACGGGGCCGGCGATCTCAGCGACGGGAGATACGTTTCCGTGCAGGAAATCCATGCGTGTTCATTGAGAGGAGCGCACTTGCATGCGTATGAGGAGCCGTTATCTTGGCGGAGTTTTCGATGTGGATCAAGAAGCAAGAGGAAGTTCGAAGAAACCACCCATGGGGCCGTCAAATCATCGAGGGCGCAAGCACACTACGAAGCCGAGTGGACTCCGGCCGGAGATGCAGAGAGAAGGTCAGAGAGATCGTTCTACAAGACAACGTTGCATGTAGGCAACGCTCAAATCGCACTGACAGTGTGTCTTGTGAGTCAATGTGTCATGATGGAGCCATCCTCTTTTGAGGAAGCTGTGGAGGAACCCGCATGGGTTGATGCCATGATCGAAGAATATGATTCGATCGTCAGGAACAGTGCATGGGAGATTGTCCCAAGACCGGTGGGAAAATCAGTGGTGGGTTCGCGATGGATCTACAAAGTGAAGCAGGCGGCTGACGGAAGTGTGGAGAAGTACAAGGCGAGATTTGTCGCCCGTGGCTTTTCACAGATCGAGGGGATCGATTATGAGGAGACCTTTGCACCTGTCGCAAGGTACTCTTCCATACGGACGATCCTTGCTCTCTCAGCACAGATGGGATGGCACATTCATCAGATGGATGTGAAGACTGCGTTCCTCAATGGAGTTATTGAGGAGGAGGTGTACATAGAGCAGCCTGAAGGTTTTGAGATCTTCAGCAGTGAGTCGCATGTGTGCCGACTCAAGAGAGCACTGTACGGGCTGAAGCAAGCACCTCGTGCTTGGTACACTCGGATAGACAGCTACTTCACCGGGCTTGGATTCTCCAAGAGTGAGGCGGATCCAAACCTGTACCAGATTGTGGTGGAGGGGAAGCTGTTGATCATCGTACTGTATGTAGACGATCTGATTTTGACTGGCGACGAGCAGTTGATACTTTCATGCAAGGATGATCTTGCACGAGAGTTTGAGATGAAGGACCTGGGCATCCTTCATTATTTCCTGGGATTGGAGATTTGGCAACGCAGTGGAGGACTGTTTGTTTCTCAGGGCAAGTATGCCCAGGAGATTCTGGAGAGGTTCAACATGCAAGGCTGCAAGCCTGTTGACACTCCTCTTCCTGGTGGTTGGAGGAAGGAGGATGCTACTTCAGCGGAGGTAGTGGATGCTATTGTCTATCGACAGTTGGTGGGGTCGCTTATGTATCTGGTCAATACACGACCCGATATATGCTATGCTATTAACCAGCTTTCGCAAGCTATGGTTAAGCCTACCAAGCTCTTCTGGAAGGCAGGCAAGCATGTATTGCGTTATCTTAGTGGCACATCGGGATATGGTCTATGGTACAGACAGGAGGATGGAGCGAAGCTTTCCGGCTTCACTGATGCAGATTGGGCAGGGAGCCCAATGGACCGAAAGAGCACATCTGGAGGAGTTTTCAGCATTGGGTCGACAACAGTTTCCTAGTACAGTAGGAAGCAGAGATCCGTGGCACTCAGTTCAGCAGAGGCCGAGTACATGGCAACAAGCTTGGCTGCATGCAAGGCTATTTGGATGAGGAAGATCCTCGTTGGATTGTTCGGGTTGCATTTGGAGCCTACAGTGATTTATTGTGATAACCAGAGTTGCATTAAACTCTCGGATAATCCAGTATTTCATGATAGATCCAAACACATCGACATCAGGTACCATCATATTAGAGATTGTGTTCAGCGGAGAATCATGATGCTTTCATATGTTCCCACGGAGGATCAGGATGCTGACATCTTGACGAAGGCGCTCACCAGGAGCAAGTTCGAATTCCACAGAGGCAGGATAGGGGTTGCAGATAATCCATATCTTGCTGAGAGGGAGTTTTGAAAATGCAGCAAGATGATGGAGCTTAGTGAAATGAAGTCTCCTTCACTAAGTGGGCCCGCAGGCTATTTTTGGCGCAAAGTCTATTTTTAGACATATGGAGCATGGTCTAGGAGTTGCAGTATGCTATTCTTGGATGATTGGTCGAGTTGGTAAAAATAGATGGACCTCTATTTTTAGACATACAGGTCGAAGTCTATTTTTAGACTGCCTGTCTAAAAATAGGTCAGTCAAATATTATTATCCCTTAATAATATTTGGACTCTAAACTTCAGTTTATTCTCTTACAGCACTTCAGTTGGAGCTACGGATGTGGCCCATGCATCTGACAGAAGGAATTACGCTATTCCTTGGGGTTTGGTGAGCTCATGCATGGTTGACTTCAGTTAGGACTTCAGTGGCATAAGTTTGGTGGAGTTGATGAGACAGTTGGTGGAGTTGTGTTCGGTTTAACTTAGTTGAACTAGTTGAGATTAGTTTAACTAGCTAATCAACTAGTAATGAGTGCAGTGAATTAAATACTATTTAATTCACTAAATATTAACTCATTATTCAACTCAAGAACACATCAATTCACTACAGTGCATGGACAGTTCAGTGGAGACCAGTGGAAGAGGTAAATGAAAGGGTTGAGATAGCTATCAGTTGTGACATTAGTTGTGCATAAAATTTGCACCACACTTGGAGGAATTTCCCATGAGGATTGTGCTTTCAAGCCAAGGAGATTCGAACCTTGGATCTCTCATTAGACCAGCCTTGATTGCGCAATAGAGGCAGGCAATTAGTGGATGAGTTTTGAACCTGTGACTTGTTTAAAACTAAGCTAGTTTGTGTGTAACTTGATGAGATAGTACTGAGTACTTGTGAGGAGTATTGTGCTATGTAATGTTACATTTTCTCTCCATATAATATATAGAATAGCTGAGGGGTTTTCAGCTATAATCTTTCCCCATTACATATTGTGTTTATGTGCGCATGCGACTGTTTCTATTTCCGCAAATTGATGATTGATTGTAGAAGAGATTATGTGTTGCATATGAATTCGAATTAGTATGTGATCAGGATAATCTCAGTGGATAAATATTCATTATTCAGCAAATTTCTACAATGCCCATGTTCATGACAGTGAAAACAATTCACCTTGGAAAAATCCAGCTTCTTGCTTTTAGCCTCGGATTTTGAGTGGAATTTCTTCCCCTTCCATTTCCTTTCTTTGGCAGCCATAGCAAAATCCTCTTCATCATCATGCTTTGATGAAGATCCATCCCTGGTGTTCCACCTGAACTCCTCCTGCACTAGATTCGACCATAGTCATTCCCAATCTAGCGGTTTTTCCGGTCTATTGACATAGTCTTCATAACTGTGCCAACTCTTAGGAAGTCCCAGGAGAGCCAAGCTCACCAAATCAACATCAGCAACTATAATTCCCACACTCCCCAGTTCATCCCGACATTGGACAAACTTTGTGAGATACTTTGGAATATTTTTTCCCTTTTCCATTCTCATTTTTCTGATTCTATCCTTCAGTACCAACTTCCTATGGTTGCTGCTACTTTGGAAAAGATCTGTCAGAGCCTTCCACATTGAAAATGGAGTCACTTTCCCATTAAGGCTTGAGACAATATGGTCTCTCACACCTTCCAATAGAATCCTTCTCATCTTCGCTACTTTCTTTTTCCAGGCATCAAGTAATGCAGCATCCGTCGAAGTGAGCTTAGGAACATCTCTATCGATGAATTCCTTTAAGACATTACCTTCAAGCACCGCCTCCATCCTATCCTCCCATGAAATATAGTTCGAGCTGCCCTCAAGTGCATACTCCAACCACAAACCATTGAAATCCATTTGGATTTTTACTCGATTGTCACACCAAGAAATTCTTGTAGCAAATTCGAATTGTTTCACCAAAAAAACTCAGCACTGCTTCAATATTGAAATCTTCAATGATTAACATTGCTCTAATACCATGTAGAAATTTAAAAAATACTATGATGTATTACTAGACTCTCCTGATATAAAAATTATATCCACTATTAAATACATAATCCTTCTACTTAATTCTTTGCAGAAATTAAATCACCAATTGCGAACACATGAAGAAAAATCAATTGCACATAACATAGATGTATTTACCGAGAAAGATTAAAGCTAAAATCCCTGACTATAATATATTATTTACATCATGGTTCATGAAACAATCTCATACAAAGCTCTGCTCAAAGAGTTCTCAGTACAATATACAATCATCTCACACTGTCATACAAAAATTGGTTCACACATGCACCAATTTATTGTCTCCTAATAGCCTACCTCCACTGCGCAATTCCCGGTGATGAAGATCCCTAAACGAATTCAATATTTCATTTCCTTGACTATGTAATCCTCATTGGAAACTCCATTGTGTGTGTAGATGCATTGAATGCACCACTATAGTCACAACTGATAGCCAAACATACCCTTCCACATATCTTTCCACTAGGTCTCCACTGGATCTGACACGCAATTAGTTAACAATAGTATTTCTTTAGTTGCATGTGAGACCACTGCTTGTGAATTAATTAAATAATTAATTGACTGATCTCTCACTAGTGTATCATGAGTTACAACTGGCATAACTGAGTTTAACTCACTTAACTGAGTTAAACTAAATAGCAACTCACATAAGTACTCTTCCAACTCTATTACAACTTTTTCACAGTTAGTTACAATGAAGTCCATTGTGCATGTCCCACCAACCAACCTTGGAACTCGCAATTCCTTCAATCAACTAGTTTTCCACATCAGTTAACTGAAATAAAGTACTTCAAGAGAATAAGTTGTTATTTATTGTCTGATTATTATTAAGGGCTAATAATAATCGACATGCATTCTATTTTTAGACATGCGATCTATAAATAGATTTCTCCCATGCATCTAAAAATAGAAACTCATCTAAAAATAGAATTTTCTCAACCATATAGAATTAGTCTCCTGTTAATTTTAGAATATGCTCACCATTCTAAAAATAGACATACACCTAAAAATAGCCTGTGGGCCACACCTAGTGAAGGTGCTTAATTTTCACTAGGATCATCATCTTGTTGAATCTCAACATACATTTGAAGAAGTTTCTATAGAAAACCAACAAGGGCAATGACTTGTTGAGGACAAGGGTCAAAATTCATGCACAAAAAGAGAGAATTGCATTGGCCAAGCTCAAAAGAGCCAATGTTGAAATTGAAGATTTGACCAAGCAAGGAGAGAAAGAGAAGTTAGACATAATTGATGAGGTTTCACTTCATGCCTCAAACACTTGATGAGAAAGTATCCTCACAATTTTGACAAAATTTTGGCACACTTACCTTTTTGTTCATTTCTGTGTTTTTGAGAATATTTTGCACACAAAATTTTCTAAATGTGTAGTGCCTTTGATGCTACGATCTTTTTTGGAGCATCAAAATGAAAAATTGCCACCACCAATAGGTTTTTATTGATGGGGACATAAACCCTATGAAGTTTCAAATTTTTTGGAGGAGAAATGGTCCATCAAAAAGTCAAAAACCATCAAAATTTCATGTTTCTACCTCAAAACTTGCCTGGTCACCACGCGTTTACTAGCCTTGGGAGAAGAGGTTTTTGATAGAGAAAATATGCACCATTTTGAAAAATGGAGGGAGTTCTGGAAAGACCGCATTTACCAGCCTTGGGAGAAGAGGTATTTGATAGGGAAAATATGCACCATTTTGAAAAATGGAGGTAGTTCTGGAAAGCCGACACATAGGGCTTTCCAACGAGCCATCATGGAGAAAATTTGGATACGATAAAGGAACTCAAATTTAGCCTTTAACATAGGTCATTTTTTCTACCTGGACACTGTGCATTTTATAAGGAAATTTTGTTTTTTACATTCTCCAGAAATTTTTGAGTTTAACTCCAGTTTGAATTTTACCTTGGAAAATGAGGAATTTACCTATGTAAATGGTCAAAATGAATGTCATTATCATGTTATTACTATTTACTAGGGTAAATAAATTAGGGAAGTCGACTTTATGAGTTGTAATGAATTAGTTCACTTGAGATAGGAATGAGTCACTTTTCGCATCTTATACTCTTGCTATCAGTTTAGATTTTTGTGTAATATCTCCCTCACCTCATGGATTCGACTGTTGAGGATGAGGTGAGGGAGATATTACACAAGCTGAAGACAAGCTGAGAACTGGCTAAGTGTTGGCCTGATTTTATCTGGATCAGTGTGAGACGATAGGCAGATTGCAGGAGACACTTGTGAGAATAGTGCATTTTAATTATTTCATGATTCCTTCTGTAATAAAAAATATATGATATAAGGGTTTTGAGCAGTAAGCTTTCCCCATGTAAATATTTTTGTTGTGGTTTGATTTTTTTCATTTTTCACTTGTTGTGATTAATGATTGTATTTAATTTCCACAATTGATTTGTAGAAGTGATTCAATATTTAATTTTAGTACATTGTTAGATCGGATTGGATCCATGATATAAATGCTTGTTGTATAATTAATGCATGGTATCAGAACCGTGTTAGATATTTTCTACGTGATATTAGAGTAGAAATTATTTGGGTGGGCGAGTTTGTACAGAATATATGAAAATTTCGACGCAAAATTTTCAAAAAAAATAACATATTTGGATTCCTTGCGAAAAAATACCCAAATTTAAAAAACAAATCAGTTGAATCGGAGCTCGGATGAGGGAGATATCATTGATTTAAAACCAAATATTTTTTTTAATAAAATTTTGTGACAGTGGGACAATTACAATGTGCGTGAGTTAAGAAACTACATGCACTTGAGGTAAAAGATGCATGAAAATATTTTAGGAGAAAAGTAGAGGATATTTCCTTGGTGGTTGAGATGGAGCCTCTCAACATGCAACCTCAGAAGAAATCTCAGAAGGTTGTGGAGCAGCCACAATTGGAGAAGCAGAGAGGAGACTTAGTGGAAGCATCCACTCAAGAATAGACCTCCAGGAGGGAGAAATTTTGAGCTAGATGGTTAGAGGGATTACATGCAGTTATACCTCCAGGTGTGAAGTGGGGCAATGTGCAAAATTAATCCCAAGAATAAATTTGGGCAGGGTCCTAGAGATGGTGTGTCTTATGGATCGAACCTGGCTACGAGGAGCCCACAGTACAGGAGTAGAAACATCACTTAGATTGATGTAGTCAGATGTCAGGAGGACATAAGTCAGAGTGACAAGTGTTGGATACTGAAGCGCAGATTAGAGTTGGCAACAGTGCAGAGTGCATGGACGCAAATGCCAATGACACATAGAATCTAGTAGACATGTGCAGTAGCTAGCTTCAGTCAAAAGAATTTGATGATAGATGCATTATAATGATTCAGTTGTTTGGAGGCTATTCAGTTTCGGCAGTGTTGCATGAAAAGGTTGCATGTGTGAGAAACACTAGAGAAGTGTTGCATGCAAGAGTTTCATGTGCAAGAAACAATAGATAATTTTTTCATGCAAGAATTGCATGTCACATGCAAGCGGTGGATGTCGCATGCAAGGACATTCCTTTCTTGTTGAGAGGGAGTGTTGAAGTTTGCAACAAGAAACAGTGAAATTGGCATCCAGAAACAATTTCACAACACCTACACTAGTGTGGAACCACACGTCGTGTAGTGATGGGTCATAGCAATACATTAGTGTGAAATTAATTTATTTAATAAATTAGAAATGTGTCAAATTTAATTATCCCTTAATAAAATTGGCCAATAAAATGTAATATTATCTCATAATCACTTGTAATAGTTAATTGACTATGATAGACTTAGTTAGCTCATGTATTTCAAGTTGAGGGTAGTTGGTGAGGCATGCAGAGTAATTCTATGTGTTTTAGAGTTCAAGTTACAGTTAAGTGCATTATTTTAATGCATGTGTAATCGGTTAACTCATTTAAGTGAGTTAAAGTCAGTTGCGTTAGTTGTAATTGTTTGTTGCACTAGTGAGAGATGAAGTGAATTAAATCCTTTTTAATTCACAATCAATGATCTTCCATGAAACTGATGATTTACTAATAGTTGCATGCATGTCAGTTTCAGTGGAGACCCAGTTGAGACAAAGTTTAAAGGGAAGTTAACTATCATTTTTGATATTAGAAGGCTACCCATATGCAGTTAAAACACCACAGGATGCCCATGATACTCAACACAGTTGAGAAAGGTTGAAATTCATAAGTAATATGGATTGCATTCCTCATGAATTGCATGACCAAGGAAGGCTGAAGATAGGCTGAGAATTGGCCAAGTGTTGGCCCCATTTTGTCTGGATCAGTGTGAGACGATAGGAAGATTGCAGGAGACTCTTGTGAGAAGAGTGCATTGTAATTGGTTCATGATTCCTTGTGGAATATACAATATATGATAGAGGGGTTTTGAGCTGTAATTTTTCCCTAGGAAAATATCTTTGTTGTGGTTTGATTTGTTTCTTTCTGCACTTGTTGTGATTGGCGATTGTGTTTAATTTCCGCAATTGATTTGTGGAAGCGATTCAATATTTAATTTTAGTACATTGTTAGATCGAATTGAATCCATGATATTCATGCTTGTTGTATAATTTCTACATTCCTACGCTATGATACCATGTAGAATTTATACAAACAATATGTATTATCATGGATTCAATCTGATCTAACAATGTACTAAATCTAGATACTGAATCGCTTCTACAAATAAATTGCGTAAATTAAACATAATTGCTAATCACATGAAGAAAATAAGAATCAATCAAACCATAACATAGATAATTTCTCAGGAAAAGATTGTTGCTCAAAACCCCACTATCATCTATTGTATATTAAACATGGATACATGAAACATTTACAATACACTCTTCTCACAAGAGTCTCTTGTACTCAGCTAATTGTCTCACACTGTCCTAGACAAAACTGGCCAACACTAATTAGCCAATTCTCAGCCTCTAAACAACCTTCCTTGCTTGTGCAATCCCTGATGAATGCAATCCCTATTATTTAGGAATTTTGGCCTTCCTTGAATACCCAAGGATCACGAGCAATCCAATGGGTGTTTGGTTGCATAGGTGCAACCCAATAATCCTGCAACTGATAGTCAACATCCCTTTCATCTAGATCTCAACTAGGTCTCCACTAGAACTGACATGCATGCAGCTAATAATAGTAAGTCATCAGTTGCATGTTAGATCACTGATTGTGAATTAAATAATATTTAATTCACTTGATATCTCACTAGTGCAACAAACAGTTACAACTAGCACAACTGACTTTAACTCACTTAACTGAGTTAAATTGATTACAACATGCATTAACTAATGCACCACTGCACTTCGAACTCTGTTACAGCTAGAATTACTCTACATGCCTCACCAGCTACCCTCAACTCAAAATTCATGAGATAATTGATTTTATCACACTTAGTTAAATATTACAAGTGATTTTGAGATTAGATTACATTTTATTATCCATATTAATTAAGGTATAATTAAAATAGACATGCACCAAATTTAGCCCACACCAGTGTAGGTGCTGCTTGGACCTCCTGGTCCCACACTCGTGTAGGCGCTGCAATTTCTTGTTGGACTTCAACATTGGGCTCATTAGATATTACATCATAGTTGAATTGTGGCTTGAAAAATATTGACACAGGTGCATTTAAGTCATCAAAATCTTCTGGGATGGCACCTGGCTTTGGCCACACTAGCCCTTAACATGAATAAATTTAGAACCAGTGAAATTCACATCAAGAGTGACTTAACAATACACATGATCACCTTCTATTGAGAGCCAACTTTATAAACCTTAAAAAAAAATTTCCGGTGATTTAAAAATTATTCAAAATTAAATATGGATACAAAATCTATAGTTTTGAAAAAAATTGACTTTGTTGCAATTTAATAATTTGTAAAACGCAGTCCTTTACACAGTTTAATATATACCAATCTACATTATGATACAAACACACATATAGATAACAGAAGAAATAGAAAAAAAAGTGATATAGAGACTTTATTATGATATCACAACAATAACAAATAATAAGTCAATTGTTCCATATTACATATATACACATATTTATATACAATGTAGTTACAACTGTCTAATTACCTTAATCATTCCACTTGCACAAACTAGTACATAGAGTTATCTAACATCTTCTTTCACCTCAAATAATTTTTTTTTTTCATGTGGACTTCAATTAAAAAATGACATATAATTTTACCATGAAAATGTTTTTTTGGAAAAGAATGGCATTAAACAATGTCATATTGAAGTGACTAGTATGCTTACTTGCTTAAACTTGGTCAATTATTAGTTGGACTATTAGATTGGATTATAGTGGTGTTGTTGGGTTAAACTTGGCCAAATATTAGTTGGACTATTAGATTGGTTATAGTGGTGTTGTTGGGTCTTGATATTTTCAGTTTGCATTCGTTAATTGATAATTTGTTCAGGAATAGTCTTTGGCCATGTATTGTGGGGCACTTCTTTGTCTAACACTTCAACCCCTTTTAACCAAATTCCTCTTACCTATGTTGCTAGAGTAGATGAGAGCAGCCTCGAAAATGGAAAGTTAAATCCAGAAGCACTTTGGACTAAACAAATTGAAATCTCGGTGCATACATGGTTTTTGTGGTGATTGATCCTGCAGTCTACTAAAAAATGTCTAATAGATATAGGGTGCAAGATGTTGCAGTTTATTTTCTAATGTTTTTCATTCATCAACTATGTATTGACATTGCATCTCAAGGGAATCCACTTGGTGAGGTAATCCATTTTGTCTGTGATAGGTCCCTCTACCAAGTCAATATTAAATTTATGGTTTGAGTGCTACACATTTTGTATTACTTTGTTAAAAAATTTAATGGACGAGGAAATTATTTTTCTCAACACATAGAGTTCACATGGAGTTATGGAGATTACTTAATTGAGAGGATTTAGTTGCGTAAATTAAATAATATGAGTCATATTTTAAATACAAAGTGGAGAATATTAAAACATGTTGACTTCAGCAACTATATTGGACCAAATTAATCAAACAATTTTGCGGAAATTAAATCATATGAGTCCTCTCTTAAATACAAAGTGGAGGAGATTAAAACATCATATGATTCCTATTTTAAATACAGAGTAGAGGAGATTAAAACATGTTGACTTGAGCAACTATATTGGACCAAATCAATCAAATAATTTTACTCACGGTGAAACGTAAATCAAACAATTTTACTTTCGGTGAAGAGTAAAACAGAGTGTTGTGGTAAGAACCATACGTGAAAATTCCAGAACTATATCGCGGCTAACAGAACTATATTGCGGCTAACCAAAATTTATATTATAACTTCAAAACACGAAATATATTCACATATGGAGGTTGATGCTCCTTCATCAGTTAAACAAGACTTCTTATTGAAGTTTACATCTGTCAAGGTTGCGGAGTAACACACAGTAGAACTTCTAGCTATTGTTTTCATGCGCCGACCGAAATTTTCTCCACAAATTTCTCCTTGTCTTTCCAAACTTACATCTGCCACATTACATTCAACTTATTTCTTAAATTTAAAATCAAAACATATATATCTAATACATTTAATTCACTATAGATAGAATTTAATACATAGGATGGAAAAAAATGACTTTCTAAACTTTACAGAGTTTGCGTGAAGTAAATAACACTTGCAAATTAAATGTTTGACCATACACTTTTACTAACCATGAATTAAATTTCTATTTGAATTTTAATTATTTAATCTGTTGTGGGAAGGGTAAATTGTACTCTTCTTATAACTTATCCTTGTCTGCAAACTCAATCCGTAACCTGCAAAACATTTACTCAAGTATGGTTGTTGTCAGAAAATTAAACATGGTGGTTGTGATTAATTTTCCAACACTCCCCCTTAATCGGAACTGCCGCCATTGATCATTCCCAAACACTCTTTGAGATAAACAAAAATTTCAAATGCCAATGGCTTTGTGAATATGTCTGCAAATTGTTCCTCTGACCTACAGTGCTACAACATAATCTCACCACTGTTGACTAATTCTCTTATGAAATGATATTTAGCATCAATGTGCTTTGTCCTCCTGTGAAAGACATAAATCTTTGATAGTGAAATTACTGAAATTTTGTCACAAAAAATAATGGTTGTTCCATATTTTTCATGACATAAATCCACGTCCTTCTCATCCAAACTGCTTGACACGCTGATGTTGTTGCAACAACATATTCAGCTTCTGGAGTTGACAATGACACTATCAACTTCTTCTTATAGCCCATGAAATGGCTTCTGAACCCAAATGAAAAACATATCATGACGTTCTCTTTTTGTCATAAACACTTCCTGTCCAATCACTGTCAGTGCAACCAATCAACATAAAATCATCCGTTACAGAGTACAAAATGCCATACTCCTTTTTCCCATTGGGATACTTTAAAATTCTTTTCTCTGCTTGCCAATGTGTCTCTTTGGGTGTCTCAATGAACCTTAACACCAAACTCACTACATACATTATATCGGGTTTAGTTGTGGTCAAATACATTAGACTGCCCACCATACTTTTGTATAATGTCGAATTGACATTGTTGCTACAATCTTCCTTGCTCAACTTCAACCCCATGACTTTTGGAGTTGTTGTTGGCTTGCTATTCTGCATATTAAACCTTTCTAAAATGTCTACAACATACTTTTCTTAAGAGAAAAAAATTCCATTTTATGTTTGCTTCATTTCTATGCCCAAAAAATATCTTAGAAACCCCAAGTCAGTCATTTCAAACTCAATTTTCATGACTAATTTGAAATCAACGATGAGGAAATCATCACTCCCTGTAAAAATCAAATCATTTACATACAAAAAGACAATAAGTATCTCATTGTCACTTTATTTGATGTACAAAGTACTTTCACCATCACATTTTTTGAACCCATTATCCATCAAGTAAGCATCTATCCTACTATACCATGCACGTGGTGCTTGCTTCAACCCATAGAGAGTTTTCCACAACCTACACACCTTGCCTCCTTGGACCTCTACCTCATAACCAGGAGGTTGTGCGACCTATAATTCCTATTTCAACACTCCATTCAAGAACATTGATTTTACATCCATTTTATAGACTTTCCATTTATGTTGTGCGATAATCGACAACATTGTATGCACTGTCTCCATCCTTGAAAATAGCACAAATGTTTCTGCATAGTCTCTTCCATCTTGCTGCTTGTATAATTTGATAATTAGCCTTTCTTTATGCCTTTCAATATTGCCTTCAATGTTTCTCTTAGTCTTATAGACCCACTTCACTCCAATGAATTCTTTACCTTGCGGAAGGTCCATTAACTCCCATGTGTCATTCTTTTCTATTGCTCCTATTTCTTCATCCATTTCTGAAACCCATTTATCTTATTTGAATGCATCCTCAAAGTGGATTAGATCATCTACATGACAAAATAATGAAAATAATGAATTTAGACCAACACTTCTATCAACTTCATCTTGCTCATAAATTTCATTTAAAATTCTGAATTTTGGTCTTCGTATGCTTGATGAAGATGGGATTGGTATTGTGATTGAATTAGATGGAGTTGTGAATATTTGTGGTGTTCTTGGAGAAGCACTTGCTTGGTTGCACAACATTGTCCTATTATTTGTTTGCGGTGAGACATTTTGACTGCTTTGTTGAGCTTGTGTAGGTAGAGGAGGATTCATCGTTGAGGAATTAATTGCTGTAGTCAATTCTTCTTTGTCTTCATGTGACATACATGTTACACTGAAAATTGTTATCTTGACATTTTTCTATGTGTATGAGCTCATTATTACTCATACTTCCCCCTCTGCAAGTCTAACATATCAGTTCCTCATGTCAAGCCTTGAAAATCAGATAAAAGTTCCTAAAAATCTTCCAAACTTTGGTATCGCACTTTATCTCTATCTTGCCTGCGGTCCCGCACCTAATGTTCAGCTCTCCTACGTACTTGAACGCACTTTCTCTTTTTTATAGGTGTGGACCCCTGTAAGATAAAAAAGGCACAAGTAAATTCCAAAAAGCTCAATTAAATTAAATTTTGGATGCTTCTAGAATGAATCTTGTGGTGGCAAAACCGCTCTTGTGAGGTGCATGTATCCCTTACCTTATGGAGCTAATCCCTTGATGTGAGGAGCTTATCCCTTTGAATGAGGATTCTATCCCTTCATAGTTGGAACAGAAAACCTCCTCTTTTCCACTATAAAAAGAGGCATTGGGTAGCCTCAAGAGGAGTTCAAGCTTTAGAATATTTGAGGTTAAGTGCTGTTGAGAGTTAGACTCGGTTAACTAAGAATTTTGTGAGGAGAGATTACATAACTATATTTGTCTTGGTTGGAGGAGTGCAGAGCTTATCAAAGTAGAGGAGACTCCTGCTTCGGACCCCGGGAAGGCCTGTGCAACATCAAGGCTTAGGTTGTAAGGTTTTCTTTCTTTTGAAATTAACACAAATATACTCATTTTTCTCAATAAGCTGTCAGTTAATGGTTTATTTCATAGATTCCTTGATCATTATGATAAGCATGGTTTATGATGATGTCTATACAGGTGCTATTTAATATTTTTCTTGTTTATGACTGCAGGTTTACGAGGATAACTCCTTCAAGTGCACGAGGGACAACGACGACTTCAAACAAGCGCTGGACATACGGTAAGTCTTTTATACCTCTATAGAGCTTTTTGTAAATCATATATGCTTAGAGAAAGATTATCTTATTTGGTTGTTTGTTGCTAGATACTTTTAGTACTAGGGAGATCGGTCTTGTCCGCAAGACATATTAATCCACACAACAATACATGTCTTCACATTGACTATCTTCTCTAAACTTCCATCCCATGCTTCCTCTTCTATGATATGAACATCTCTACTGATTATAAATTTCTTGGTTGATGGATTATAGAGATTTTATGTCTTGGATTCATCAATTTATCCAAAAAATATACATTTCTCCCCCTTTTAATCCAACTTCTTCCTCAACTCATCTGGTACATGTGCATACACCACACACCCAAACACTCTCTGTGAGTGACATATTGCTTTCTTCCACTCCATGCCTCCTCAGGAACAATATTCATAACACTTTTCATTGGACACCTATTAGTAATATGTTGCACAAGCGACATCTTCATCCCAATAATAATTTGGAAAATTCTTTTCCTTCAACATACTCCTTTCCATTTCCATAATGGTCTTATTCTTCCTTTCTGTGACCCCATTTTTATGAGGTGTATACCTTTTTGTAAATTTCTTGTGAATTCCATGATCCCTGTAAAAAAATTAAGAAGTAGTTTGTGATATATTCACTAATTCTATTAGTCCTCAACACTTTTATGTAGTTTCCACTTTTCTTCTCAACAAGAACTTTGTAGTGGCAGAAGCGCTCAAACGCTTCACTTTTCAGTTTTAGGAAATAGACCCATGCATTCCTTGTGTATTCATCTATGAAGGTCAAAATATAATGGATTCCACCAATTGATGGTGTTTTCATTGGTCCACATAAATCTGAGTGGACAATTTCCAAAGGTGTTTTTTTCCCTTATAGACTTTCCTGCTAGAAATGATTCTCTACGTTCTTTTCCCAAGATACATCCTTCACATAGGTTGTCTAGTTTTTCTATGAGTGGAAATCCCTTCACCATGCATTTCCTATGTAATGAATTCAAACCTCCAAAGTTGAGATGACCAAATCTCAAACTCCATAACCAACTTTCATCTTTGATTTTTGCTGAAATGTTTCTTATGTGAAAATTGCTACATTTCTTTCATCCATTTGTGAATTCATTGATATTTGTGCTTGAGCACCTTCTTCCTTCAAATTTAATCTTAGCTTGAGAGGAAAAATTATATTGTTTGTCATATGAAATTTTGCAATCAGTTGTCTACTTGGAGGATTATCCAAGATTGTGCACACATCATTCTTGAAAAATACATTTCATCCCTTTTTCATGATTCGTCCAATGCTTATGAGCTTATGTTTCAAAACAGGGACAAATTAAACATCTGACATAAAATTCCTCTCTCCCTTCTTTGTTAGAATGACTGCTCTTCCTTTGCCTATGACAGAGACTTTGCTATCAGTCCCTAATGTCACTTTAGATTTTAAACTTTCATCTAAAATGGAAAACATTTCTATGTTCCGATTCATGTGGTTGCTACACCCTGAATCTAGAAAACATACATCTCCTTGTTTTTCTTGTGCTACATTACAAGATAAAAACATGCTATCATGATTATGAATTTCCTTTATGAATTTTTCACTTGGTTTGTTACTTATGTCATATTTCTTCTTTCTACATTCATTTGCATAATGACCATACGTCTTACAATAAAGAAATTGAACTTGAGATTTATCATACCTCTGACCTTGTGCTTGATTTTGGCTTGGGCCTTGACATGGATTTTTATTGCTTCCCCTTCCACTTGAGCTTAAAGGGATGCCTCTTCAACCTCTATGTGGGCTTCTTCCTCTTCCTATACAATTTGTTCTTCCTTGACCTCTACCTTGACCAAATGAAACTTGTGTCTTGAAGGCATGCTCCAATGATGAATTTGTTGCTCTGTTCAACCTATTCTCATGAGATATCAGTGATGCATGAAGCTCATCCACTAAAAAATGTGAGAGATATTTTGTCTCTTTTATGGCCATAACTATGGCATCAAACCTTGCTGAAAAACTTCTCAAAACTTTCTCAACTATTTTCCTTTCCTCAAGTGTCTCACCATGAGACCTAATTTTAGTAACCAACCCAATTACATGTGTAAAAAATGAATCTACATTCTCACACTCTTTCATATAAATTGTCTCAAAATATCTTCTCAGCATTTTTATTTTTCCTTTCTTCACCTTTTCCATGCCTTCGTAGGTTGTCTGGAGGGTATCCCATGCTTTCTTGGACTTTGTTTTTGCTGAAATTCTTGGGAAAATACTTTCATGCAATACTTGAAAAATGTAGAAGAGGGCTTTGGAGTCCTTCTTCCTATTGTCCTTCAACAAATCTCTTTCTGCTTGTGTCAAAACATTCTATGTTGCTGCATCTACTGGTTCTTGGAAACCATTCTCCACCAATTCCCAAAAATCTTGAGAATAAAATAGATTCTTCATTGTAATAACCCAATAATCATAATTCTTTCCATTAAATTGTGGTATTTGTGGATTAGTCAAGCTTATGCTTGTTGCTGCCATTTTCACTATGTAAAAAAAAACTTTCTCACTGTGTAAAATTTTTCTTAGTGCTATAGAATGCACCCCACAAAAATTTGCATAACTCCTTTTAACTCCTCAGTAAAAACACTTGTGGTAACAAAGGTTTAAACCCACATGTTAAAAATTGTAAATACAAAGGAATTTCTTTTTCTCCACACATAGATTTCACACAGAGTTACAGAGATGACTTAATCAAGAGGATTTAGATGTTGAAATTAAATCATATGAGATTAAAACATGTTGACTTGCGTACCTATATTAGAGAAAATAAATCAAAAAAAATTACTCATGGTGAAACAGAGTAAAACAAAGTGTTGCGGTAAGAAATGTACGTGAAAATTCCATAACTATGTCGCCACTAACCAAACTGTATATTATAACTTCAAAACATGAAATAGATTCACATATGGAGGTTGTGGACCCTTCATCAGTAAAACAAGTTTCATGGGCCCACCAAAATTTGGTAATGGGAAAAAATGGCTTTCTGAACTTTATAGAGTTTGTGTGAAGTAATTAACACTTACGCATTAAATTTCCATACACTTTTATTAACCATGCTTTAAATTCATATTTGACTTTTAATTATTTAATCTGTTTCTAAATGGGTAAAATGTACTCTACTCAGAACTTGTCCTTCTCTACAAACTCAATCTACAACCTACAAAACATTTACTGTGGTATTGTTGTTTTCAGAAAACGTGGTGGTTGTGATTAATTTTCCAACATACTTGTCTCAAATGTTCTTAGCATTCTTGGCTTTAGTTCTTTCTCGCCCTCTCAACAAAATATGTCTTGACTCTCTCCTCATTGATGTCTTGACTCTCTCCTCATTGATATGTCTTTTTAATGCTTTGTTAAAGCTGGTTACACTTTCAATTGCCTACATGTCAATGCAAAATAAAAATCTTTACTTGGAATTTATTGTTTTCTATGCTACACAACTATGGACAATCTTTTATACCTAATTTTTATTTTGTAATATATATGTTTCTATGGATATCCATGTGTTGTGTTCTAGAGTTAAGTATGTGGAAGCATTATATTAGGTAATTTTGATAAAAAGAATAAATGCAACATCTCTATTGCCATTGGTTGGTTTCCCTTGTTGTAAGTCATAACAATAAAAGTGCTATATTGTATGTTGGAATTATAAAGTAATTTAAACCAACAAATTATATATATATATATATATATATATATATATATATATATATATATATATATATATATATAAACATTAGAACTTTAGATTTAAATTTAATCAATAAACATATAAAAATTTGATATTCATAATAATATTTTTTAGTAATTATATATTCATTTATCTATATATATCATCAATGTTATGGATATCACAATAAAAAAATTAAATTGAAAAAATTATAAAACATGTCGTTATATATATATATATATATATATATATATATATATATATATATATATATATATATGTTTTGAGATATGAAATTTATATAAATAACATTAGCATAAATTCATCTTAATTGTGGACTTTCGAAGTGTTTTGAGGAATCAAATTTCTCAAGATGCAAACTTTTCCTTGAATTTTCCATTTAAAAATAGATTTGTATCTTAAGAGATTTTATCTCGTAGCATTTGATAAATCCAAAATTAAAATTATCATTTAGCAGATCTGGAATTAAGATTAATTTAATTTATATATTAAAAAAAATCACTTTAAAAACTTACAATCTTGATCAACCAATAATCTATAAATCTCATAATTAAAATCAAATTAAAATTTCTAACTATGTATTTAAATCAAAAATATTTCATAATACTATGAAATTTCACAAATCAATCGAATGATATAATTACGCCTTAAGGCGTCTCTATTTGAAAAGAATTCCCCTGCTGCCTACTTGTCATCATTCTCTACCTTTGGATGATATGTTAGACGATTAAAAGATGTTAAGTCATTTGATGCAGATAGTTGGAAAAACAATTTGATGACGGTAGTTGAAAAAACAGTTATATCTTCCTAAGCATAAGTCATATCTCCTTTTCCCTATCTTGTTTGCTGCTCCGGCTTCTATTGATGGAGCCTGCAAACTCTCACAGGTGCTGGAAAGATATTGTCATCTTCTATTCATGGCCCGAAGAACAGTACCACATTCCGATGAATGAAGAACGTAGTACCTCATTCCGATGGGTGAAGAACACCGTCGCTGCATTCAGGGATAGCAAGAAGAACAATACCTCATTCTGATGGGTGAAGAATGTCGTGGGCGCATTCAGAGAGAGAAAACTTGAGTATTGTTCATCATGAAAGAAGCAAAATACCAGAGAAAGGCTTGCGTCGGTGGGAAAATACTTGTTTTGAAGGTTCTGAATTGGTTGTGTTCTAAGAATCCGCCTCGCATATCTCTGAATTTGTTCATCGAAACCCCAAGAACGTT
The DNA here is from genome assembly GCA_034641835.2 of Pinus albicaulis. Classification (NCBI taxonomy): domain Eukaryota; kingdom Viridiplantae; phylum Streptophyta; class Pinopsida; order Pinales; family Pinaceae; genus Pinus; species Pinus albicaulis. Next base: position 136,494,300 of record CM076573.1, read on the forward strand.
GGTTACCCTGACTGAGTCTATGGAGTTTTCTTCGATGGGGAGCTTCTGAAGACCGTTGAGCAGAAGAGTGGTAGTGAAACTAATTGGAGATAACACAACCAGAGTAAAGATTTGCTAATTAAATTCCATTTTTACTGCACTTTGATATTATATACTGAGATTTACAATGATTAGCGAACTGGTGTAGTTCTAAGCACAAGCACTGTCCAAAATAGATGGCTTTACTGCTTCGGCTGTTCTTGGAACCAGAGGGTTCTTGGAAGTGGAGAGCTATACCATGCGGAATGATTTGGAAGGCCCGAGAATCCACTGTGGACTATTGAGTACTTTCAACTTTATGGTTCTCGGCTTTCATGACAATTTTTGGGCCTTATTATAAATACATTCGTTCAAGGGAATTTCCATGAATGTTGCTATAAATACATTTGTACTGAGACTGATTAAATCAGTGATAAACATAATTGTAATTTCAACATTCGTATTGAGAATGATTAAATCAGTAATGGACATAATTGTAATTTGAGCAATCTGCGTAATATCACGTTTTCCAATCCATGCGAATATGAATAACTGAAATATCAAATTATAATTTCAAAACTTATTAATCAAGAATTTGATTACCGTATAAATTGCCAAGGTTATTTGTTAAATAAGGGCGACTAATGCTCAGATAATCCACCAAAGTTTTTACTTTTAAGAGTATGAATTGTTAAAAGTAAAGTTATATTTTTTAATCCCAAAGCGTAGAGTTTCTATATTTTTATAGGTTTGTGGAGTTATAATTAATTGAATGATTAAAAAAATGTATTTATTTATCGTAAGTTAATTAATTTTTATTGTTTGATTGTTACAATATTTTATATTTTATATGATGAATATATATATTTAATATTAATATCTATTATGTTATTTAGAGGAAATAATTTTTCATAAATAATTTTTTTTTTTAATCATCCAAAATAATCTAATTAATCTATAAATCACAAATTTAAGTTAAAAGAAAATTAAATAATAAAATTTGAATAATTTTTGATTAAATGGGATTAGAGTTACATTAAACAATAAAATAAAGAAACCCATGAAATTCACTAAAAGTAAATTAGAAAATTTGTTATGCCATTTTGTAAATATTTTATAAAAAATTGTAATTTTTAGAAATTTATTAAAAAATGGTTATTTAACTATAAATTTAAATGTAAATATAAATATTACACATGAAATTATGTTTTCAATTTTCATAATAAAGTATTTGAAAATATTATGTAATGTGATTTTTTTTATAAGCATTCCATAAAGTTATTATGTTAATTATTTTTATTTCCATTTCAAAAAATTGTGAATTAAAGTTTTTTTCGTATTCCTAAACTTAAACTAATATTACCTACATTTAAAAATAAAATTATTTAACTGCAAATATAAATATGAATGTGTTATTTATAATAAATGACGTGAAAAATTAACAAATGTCCCATCTATATATCTATAGTTTTAATTATTTCTAGAGACAAAATTTTGTGCAATTAAATTTCTAAAACTAGAATATGTAATGACTTAGTTGAATTTTACATTTTTGAAATATTATGCATATCTGTTAAATTTGTTACTTATGTATCTTCCAATTTTTGTTTTATGCATTTTGAAAACATTAATAAATTCTTAAAGTGGTTGCACATTCTGAAATATTTTGGAAAATCTTATCTTATGTCCTATAAATTTCTAGATTATTTTACACTTAAATATGAATAATTTTTCACTAAATGTAATTAGATTTACATTAAAAAATAAAATAAAGAAACCCTTGAAATTAACTAAAAGCATATTAGAAAAATTGTTATGCTATTTTGTAAATGTTTTATAAAAAGTTGTAATTTTTAGAAATTTATTAAAAACTGGTTATTTAAATGTAAATGTAAATGTCAATATAAATATTACAAATAAAAATTATGTTTTGAATTTTCATAATAAATTATTTGAAAAGATTATGCAATGTGATATTCTTTTATAAACATTCTAGAAAGTTATCACGTTAATTATTTTTATTTCCATTTCAAAATATTGTGAATTAAAGTTTTTTTTTTTTGTGTATCCTTGTCTTCTATTTCCTAAATTTATTAAAATTACCTACATTTAAAATTAATTAATTTAACAAATATAAATATGAATGTGTTATTTATGATAAATGACATGAAAAATTAACAAATTTCCTATGTATATATCTATAGTTTTAATTATTTCTAGAGACAAAACTTTAATTAAATTTATAAAATTAGAATACCAATAAATTTCTAGATTATTCTAGACTCAAATATGAATAAATTTTCACTAAATGTGATTAGATTTACATTAAACAATAAAATAAAGAAACTCTTGAAATTCACTAAAAATAAATTAGAAAAATTTTTATGCCATTTTGTAAATATTTTATAAAGAGTTGTAATTTTTAGAAATTTATTAAAAACTGGTTATTTAAATGTAAATGTAAATATAAATATTACAAATAAAAATTATGTTTTGAATTTTCATAATAAATTATTTGAAAAAATTATGCAATGTGATATTCTTTTATAAACACTCTTAATTATTTTTATTTCCATTTCAAAATATTGTGAATCAAAGTATTTCTATTTCCTAAACTTAAATTAAAATTACCTACATTTAAAATTAAATTATTCAAGTGCAAATTTAAATATGAATGTGTTATTTATAATAAATAATATGGAAAAATTAACAAATTTCCCACCTATATATCTATAGTTCCTTCCATTTTTTTTTATGCATTTTTAAAACATTGATAAATTCTTAAAGTGGTTGCACATTCTGAAATATTTTTGAAAAACTTATCTCATGTCCTATAAATTTCTAGATTATTATAGACTCAAATATTATGTTTTAGGTTAGTTTGATATATATATCTATTGAAATTTCTAGATTATTATAGAATCAAATATTATGTTTTAGGTTACTTTGATATATCTATCTATTGACAGGGAAATTCCTTGTGTGAACTGGAAACACATTTTCTTGTTTGAACTAAGATTAGAATTAGTTTTTGTTTGGCATAGTAACTTTGGAGAGTTCCAATTAGAATCACTTTTTGTTTGGCATAGTAACCTTTAGAAGCACTTTTTCTTTGGAATAATAGGGAACTGGAAAAAAAGGGAGGGAAAGGGAGGGAATTTGATCATGAGTTCAAATTAGAATCACTCACTTTTTGTTTGGCATAATAACCCTGGACTCATTATTACTTATTAGGTAAAGAATCATTTTACAACTTTTATTTTTGTTTACTATTAACAATATTTTTGGTTCTCTTGATTCTATTTTTACAATTGTCGATTGGGAATTAGGGAGATTTATTATTAAATCAAATAACAAAATTGATTGACTATTTTCTTAAATGTAAGCAGCGCATAAGATGATGATTGCATTGCATACTAGTCAAAATAATGATGTTACCTTCAACCATATGAAAATGAAATAATAATCAATTAATTTTAAATTGAAATAGAGCCTTTACCATATCAAAAAGGGATCATTGTATTAATCACCATGACGAGACCTTAATTTACAAAATATTATTGTCAAATAAAGCCTTTACCATATCAAAAAGGGATCATTAATTTACCAAATATTGTGCGGAAAAATACATATATCACATAGACAAGGGGATCATTGTATTAGTCACTCGTATTAATCGACCTTCATTTACAAAATATTTTGAAATAGAACCTTTAACGGAGGAATCCAATCTTACCATCTTCTCCCCTCTCCCTTTCTCCTATTTTTTTCTCTATGGAAGAACTTTATATTTTTATATTTATAGTACAATTATAAAAGGGATTGTCGCTAATAGCATAATGGATTCTTTTATGAAGCTTGATGTTAGGGAATTTTCTTGATGTCAAGGCATTTTCTTGGCAGTGTGGATGTCCAAGGTTTTGAAAATCCCAGGTTCTTCCATGTTTCATAATTTTTCTTTCCTTCAACTATTAATATTTTAGTATTTGTATGTCATTCTTCATCCCTATGGGTATAGTAATAGATTTTTGTTACCTCTCTCGTAGGATATATGATGAACGTTTCAATTGATTCTTCATTTGTCGCTTGGATTTGTTCAGTCTCCGCGACTATTGTAGCTCATACATTAGATATTTCGTAAATTATTGGTCTAGTGGAGGAAAATATAGATAGGAATTCCAAAGTCCAGAGTTCCCATTCTCTTATCAACTCAGTGGCTACATCCCACATCATTCTCACCAATTCAATGACTCCAATCACCATATCTTTCCTTTCTTCATGTTATGATTTCCAAACTTGAATCATAAACTAGTCCCTCCTTTTCTATTCCTTTCTTAACCTTGGAAATTAATATGAAGCATCCACATACCCATTTTTCCATTTAAGAATTTGATCGAGCACTATGCTAGCTCTATCATCTACCTAGGATTCAACATTTATATTGTGGGTTACATGATCCATGTATATGAAGTAATCGTAATATCTGCAATGATGATTATATGAGTGCTATGTTTTTTGCACTTTAGGAAAGAAGTTTTTTTAATACATTTATGTATTTAAGTGCATTTTTATTTTAGAATTATTGCATTCTTTACTTTTTGTGGTATTGTTTGGCTTTGTGTTTAGTGCTTTTGTATTTAGTAGACTCTGTATTCAATAGATTATTCTTTACCTCTTCTCATTCACATTTCCACATTATAATGGCTTCTCTTTTATATCTCAAGAAGATATTGATTGTCCATAATGGCATTCACTTGATGCCTCTCTCTGCAGGTTTTCTTAAAAATTATTTATGGTCATGCTCCTTTAAATACATATATTACTCTTTTGTTAATTATGAAGCCCATATATATATATAAAAATTGACATTATAGCTTGCTTAATGATGATTTCTTGGCTACTGGAAATGTTTCATGTCCCTCCATTGAGTTATTAGTTTATGCCTGCCTCTAAATTTATGCTAAAGACTAAGAGTATTATCATTGTAGGTTGGGATTTTCTCACTTAATATAGGAATATGTACCCATTTGACTTAACCTGAGATTATAGGACCTAAAATGACATAATTGAAGCTGAAAGGATGTGGTTTTATGTCTCAAGAAGATATTTATTGTGCACAACTGCACTCGCTTGAGGCCTCCCTTAATGCCTCTTCCTACAGGTTTTCTTAAAAATTCTTTATGGTCATGATCCTTTAACTATATATATTAGTATTATATCTATGATTAAGAATTTATTTATAAATTTTAGTGAAATGGTAGCTTCCTTAATGATGATTTCTTTCTTTTTTCAACTAATGTGTATCCTTCAATTGACTTGTCGAAATTCATGTCGTGTGCCTCAATTGACCCAGAGGGGTTGTTGGCGACTCTACACAGACTCCAATTTGGCACTTTGAGATTTTTCTTACACATTCTTTACAAATTTATAGCCAACCATTAATTATTGTCCCCAATAAATGGTTTCTTCAGAGAATTAAATTTAACATTTCTATATTTTTTGTATACATTCTTGCCAGTTTCCCAACCTAACATTGAGTACCTTTTTTCACAAAATTTATATTCATAAGGTTTTGAGCCTTTAAGCTTGAAAATATCTTGAGAATTCAACATTGATTCCACTCCATAGGATAAGGGCACCTTCGAACCTCTGTGAGTTGGATTTATCATATGAAATTCTTAGCCGAAAAGGAAAGTTCAAAGAGAAAAGACAGAGTGTCTTGCTTTGTATTGATCCAGATGTCAGAGCTAACTCTGAACTCGTTGGAATAGATAGATTAAAATTCCATTTCAATTCAAGAAAAATGTTATCGTAGTAGAAGTGATTAGCACATGCTGAAAGTAAGAGGAGAGTAAGAGATCAAAATGATTCAAATTGCTTCCTTTGCCCCCCTTGTTGAAGACCTATGCTTCAGCTCGAGGGAAGGAAATGAACTGAAAGATGAGCTTCGTTTTCATTGTCTTGTCTTTGGCTAGGAGAATATTTTGTTTTCATATATACATGTTTAAATCATGGTTAATTTCATCTAACCATTTCATGATCATTGTTTCGAGAATATTTTGTTTTCATATATGCATGTTTAAATCATTGTTAATTTCATCTTACTATGTCATGATCATTGTTTCATATCTTGAGCTCATTAAGAAATCCCGAGTTGTACTAAACCAATGTTTTCTTTAATAGTCTAATCAAGATAGATGATCTTTGAAATAAAAACCATAGACTTTGTGAAGAAAGAAGCACCCCAAACAAAACATATAATTTGATAGAAAAATATCAATCTTAGGCCAAGGGTAGTTTTTAATAATTGAAAAAACCAAAGTGTTTCAATACACAAGAAATAACACTGAATAGTACATATTTTTACTACATACTTTAAAACCTTAAAAATAAGGGCAAAAGTCTAGGAAAATTAATCCATTTGGGACTTCCCTTGGATAGTGGTGAGGAAGCAAGTGCTTTCAAAGAAACTAGAGATTTAGTCTTAGGAGTGAAGACTAATGAAGCAATAGGATTTTTTTTAAGGTGATCTCTAATTTGTATCACAATGGCCATCTCATGTAAGTTGGTGGATGAATCACCACACACAATATTTTTTTGATCACCTTTCATGAGGATTAACTAATTGTGAAAATATTACACTTGCAATTGCACCTTCTGAACCTACTTCACATAGAACAACACTACCCTTGAATGATATAATAACATGAGACACCTATATAAGCCTACATCAAAGCATGAATTTAGAAAGATTAGAATTCTCTTATGATGAAAAATCCTATCTTAAATTTTAAATTTTTCTTAGACGCAAGTTAAAAAACAAAATTTCATTGATTTTTTACCTATTTCTTCTGTGTTATTCTTTCTTATGCTACAACCTTAAGGCGTTTCCTTTGCAACATATGGTGCAATTTCTAGTATTATTACATTGACATTTAAAAAATAACCTTAATTAAAGATGAATTTAATCGAATGATATAATATTATTACATTGACATTTAAAGAATAATCTTAATTAAGAATGGATTTCAAGGAAATACTTTGATATAGAACCATTATAAATTGTCATGTTTCACAATATTGAAGCAAATTAGAAATCACGAAAACAAACTAAGAAATTCATATGAAATGAGTTCACACGTCCTATGTGTAACATACTTTTTTGTTGAAAGTGAATACTCTTTATTGTTTGGTTCATTTATTATTTTTAAACCATTACCGTGTGAAAGAGTAATAATTGATATATAGGATATTTAATTTAAAATTAGGGAAAAAATACATAATGGATAAATAATACAAATATGATGAAACATGAATGCATAAACATTAGACTACAAACAAAAATTTGCAAATTTTTATTGCCACTACTGTTACACCCTATCACCTAGATGACATTAGAACTTAAAATTATTTTAGATAACTTTTAATACAAAATTTATAGTAATAATGCCTCAAAGTTTGGCTATGTATTACGTGACCTATTATGCATATTAGGGAATTTGAGTCTACAAACCCATGTTATTACCATAAGCACTATGAACATCCATAAACTTTCCTATGATAGGGATATCATCAACATCCATTCTAGTGCGTAGAAATATGAGATCGGTTGATTATTAAAAAGTGTGTATTATAAAAGTGTGTGTAACAAGGGAGATTTTGAGGTTAAAAATGGGTGTAAAAAAATTATAATAAAAACTAAAAATTTAAAAAAATCAATAGGATTTAAGGTAGTGATGTGATTTTAGGGGAAAATATTTTGAAAGAAAAAGTAATTAAATTTTTTTTTTTTTTAACTACTTATTTCCTTGTAGGTTCACTCAAATTTTAACAGTAAACACATATTGGATAAAAAATCAAATTCCACATCCAAAGAATTACCACTATGCATAAGTGTTAAAAATGTGTTAAACACGTGTTTTCATGTATTTTTAATTAATTTCGATATGGATATACTCATAAATATACAAAGTAATTCCACATCCAATGAGTGTCTACTCTTGAAATTTAATTGAACTTAAAATGAGATAAGTTGAAAATACAATTAAAAATTATCCTTTTTTTCTTCAAAAATTTATGTGTTTTATTTTATTTTTTTCCTTAGGAGTCCCATTTTAGACCTCAAAATTCCCTTAATGCCAAACAAATAAATGAAATTTTCAATATCAAACTTTATACGCATATTTGTATCAATTCATATTTATGTGACATATGGGATGATTCCTTGATGGGTCTATATCATGTACCCACATAACCATGATATAGAAAATCTCTTCTAACTAAAATTTCATATGATCACATTTTGTATAAATAATCAAGCAATACGTACATAATAATTATTGTTTAAAAACTAATCTATAACTTGGATTTGATCATTGTTTCACAAATTGTACTATTTCCACTATAAAAAATATCTAGTGCCTATCTTTGTAGGGTTGACTATGTGTCAAAGTTTGGACTAAGGTTTAGTATCATGACTTTTAACAACACCTTTTTCTTCACCCTATATAGTTGGAATGGGAAACACAAGAAAAATCTTATGATGGGATAACCAATTGTAAATTTGTAAGTACATCTAAAATTTGTAATATAAGTTTTGGAATTCAACAATATATTAATTGGATCTACTCCATATGTTGTAACTGATGAGAATCCCCTATAATAAAGTTACTATCATCAAGAAATGCATATATCCACATTTAATATAAACAATGGATTACTTTATGCATAATTATGCGTGCATTTCCATTATTAATTAGCAACTAATAAAGATAAATAATTCTATTAAAATATACCTCACCTCTAGGTTGTGGCTTACATCTCTTATGCAACTAAGAAGATACATATTAAATCCTCCAAATTTGTTACAATAAATCTTCATGGGGAGGAATTTGAAGTACATCAAACTCCACCTATTACACAAAAGATTGTGTTGAAACAAGTTGGGGTATATATATTTCCCTAGATAATGCAATCAAATGTACATTGTGTCAACCATTACATCCCTCAACTCAACTCCTATAATGGATGGGACTCCCAACTCATTGGGTGAAATAATAATGGTGATAAAAAATGGTATCAATCTTGTAAGAGGTGGTACTACACTGGGGTCTCTATGAGCCTTAAGATGGTCAAAACTACATCTGTTATTAATGTTATAAAATGAAAATGATCTATTGGTATAATTGAGGCTCATGTGTAACAGAAATGCAACATATAAATATGTCACATAATACAATGTCACTTCATCATGGTGTTATAAAATGTCCTATGCTCTAATAAATCTAGATCATACACATCAGGAAAAATAATTTAGCATAAGATCATGACACCACTTATGAAGCTCACCCCATGACCTTATTGCATCACTCTCGCCTATTAAGTAAAGTCAGACTCCAGAAATTGTTACCCCCTTGGAGCTTCGAAGCACCTGATAGGGTAGTTGATAATTCTTCCCTATCTATATTTGGAAACTTGTATAAGTTTATAAGCTTGTGTAAACTCTGAAGAAGATACCTAATGTGATATAGTTATGTCACTTATGCATTGAATATTTTTCACTTCTTAAATTTCATTGAATTTTTTATAAATGATAAATTAATCTAAATTGATGCATTGAGTTTTTCTTGATGAAGCCATACTTGCACATGGTCTTTTATAATCTGTCAGTGATGACACCCACATTTCATTAGTGGATGTTGGACACTTAATAGTGATTTTTGGGCTTGATTATGACTTGGAAAACTCCAGATACCTTTCTCCACCTTAGTCACCTTTTATGTTGCATGTTTGATCTAGGACACTACCTCTTGGAGATGATGTGGTACTTTTTTCTTGATATGGGGCTTGGATATGTGATTTTGGGCCTCAAGAGGCACCGTTTGATGATAATGCATGATCATTGGACTAAGAGACATGTAGGTTTGATATTTTATTGCACCATTTTAGCAGAAACATGTATTTTGGAGTCGACATGGCCCTTTAGAGGCCTTTTCACTCACACTTGTGGTATTTTTGACGAGATTTTTCACGTTTTAGCATTTTATTTTCATCCTAAAATCTATGTTGGGGGTTGTTTTGATGACATATCCACCTTGTATCATGGAATAATTATATTTTAGGGTATTTTAGTATCCTATGAAAGGAAAAGTGCTTAGTTACCTTATTGTAAACAAGGGGAGCAAAATTTTCACCTGGAATCATTGTGCACATGGAGATATATCACTTGGATTACTTTTTTTTTTCTCTCTAGTTTGTTATGGAGAACTACTTGAGTGAATTTTTGGGGGACTTTATTCATGAGGATTTGATCCTTTTTCATGGATGATTTGCTATGATGCCAATGGAATCATATATGGCATTAAATGTATATGATATGAACCCAAGGGGGGAATATATGGGGCTAAATGCACAGGCAATGTGTAAATATATATGTAATGTTATCAAATTAATAATTAAGGGGCCACATGTGCAGTGCGTGAGTAGGTATATATAGAAACATAGGCATCTTAAAAAGGTTCTCCTATTATCTAAGGAGTTATTGTGTAACTTATCACTCTTAAATATCTAGGAGTTATGCTCTATGCTGACATTAGTATACATGTTGCACACTTCCTTTTTTTTATGTATCTAGATAATAACATGATTTATGGTGAAGCCTTGGATGAATGTATGTTAATATAGTAAAATGCATATTTTTACCTTGGTTAGTGTTTTATTGAATGGATTAAATCATGTATTAAGGTCAAGGGCATAGTATTTTGTCCATGATCATTATTAAACAAACCCTTCTTCCAAATCTTGTTAAAGTAGTAAGTGGACTCCTTCCCTTATTCATTTGTAGAAATTGAGAGTATTTATTAAAAACCCTAGGATAATTGAATGCACATACCCTAGTTCTATTTTTTGTCTTGTTTCTGTTCTAAATTTTTCAACTTTGTTTGTTCCTAAAATTTGTTAGCCCTAAATTGAGAAAGACACTAGTCCTATCTCTATCGTGGCAATCGATTATACATATTAAATCATTTTTTATTAATTTATGCTAAACTATAACAAATGTATAAATTAAATGGCTATTAAACACCGAGATACATCAATCCATGATAAGCATCAAAACACTTACCACGCGACACATCTCCCATTGCCAAGGTTTAAAAAATCATAAAATTTGATCATAATATCACTTTATTTTAGATTATTATAATTATTATTATTATTTATAAAAATAATTAATATATGATTTAAACATATATACATTTTAAAAATAATGTAACAATATTATTAACCATAGAGATCCACCCCCACTTTTCCATGGAAATTATTAACTTGTAAATGGGTTTTGTTATAATACCATGTATTATCAATACTACATGCCTAATATGACACATATATGACATTTTATTTAATTATTTAATTAAAAAAATAATTAAAATAACATAACTAACTTGGAGATGAATCTTAATCCTTGATCCATGACAACTACTAAACATATTTTGGCATATTCCATGTAGGTAAAATATCGACCATCCACCTAATAACTATTGATAATTAAATTAAAATTTTGGAAGACTTGTTTTGAAATTGACATGATTATCAACATAATTAGGGTTAATCAACACAAAATAATTTATTTCCCGGTATTTAATATATTGTATGTTATTGTCCTAGGGTTATGTATGTTTTGCAGTACATTCAAGAAGAGAAAGATTCATTTTAAGTGTGCTTTCTAGCCATTAATTAGCACTAACATATAAGGTATAAGGGTTGTTATAAAAATTTCTAACTATAAAAAATTGTTGTAATTTATTCCCTTGTTTACTCATAATTTTATCCCTCATTCTACACTTTATAATGTAATTTTCAAGGATAAATTTCCTGCTATCATATACTATTATATTTCTACAATTTGTAGTTTTTCAACCTAGTTAATGATAGCCAAGTATAATTTCTCATCTGTGTGTGTTTGGGAAACTACCTTGAGAATATATTAATTAACCTAAGTCTATATGGAAATTATAGGAATATTTGAACTCAAATATGAAAATTACTCTCAAATCCACCTTAAAATCTAAATTCCTATCTTTATTCTTTAGTGGAAAATCAATGTACAACCCTTAGGGGTAAGTTTATTGTGTTACATAATCCCTAATATCTACCAGGAAGTCCTCCCTTCTATTGGATGGTGTTCATCAATAAAAAAAGGGGGGGGGGGTGGGGGTGGGGGAGGGGGAGTAGTTAATTAGGTGTTAAAGATGACACTATCATTGATTCACTTTATCTAAATCACCTAGTGAGTATTTTCACTAAGGTGCTAGATTTTGATGTAATGAAAATTATCATCAGTGATTGATAGTTGATGATATCAACCCGAATTGCTATAATATCCTTATGTAACTATTGGTACTATCCAAAAAATATATTATATCATCCAAGTTACTGCATGTGATGTGATTTTCCCATGAAAGAAGTGTAAGACAACCTTGATCATTAGGAAAATTTGCAAGTTAAATAAATAAATATACACATTAAAAATTGCAATCTCACCAGTGAAATCAAGCTATCAAAACTAAATATATTCATATCTTATCAAGAATTTTCTATAAAATACCCATATCGTTCTCATCGTCCACCAACTCCCTTACATGCAATTTCCAGTTTTGCAACATCACAAATTGGATTCTAGTTTTTTAGAGTAACTTTTTATTTCATTTTAGTCCCAAATTCCAACATCAGCACTTCAACATTATCGTTCACATATTTTGAGATAAAAATTAAATTATGTCCCACTCTTACATTATGTTCTCATTGGTATATTTTGAATGTGTCCTATGGTGTAGTAACTCTACCATTTTGGAGAGTTGCAAGATTAAGAAAAAAAGGTTGAATTGGGAATAGATGGAGTTCACGTTAGTTTCTACGGTTTTTTCTTGTTGAAATCATCACTCATCCGTTTTTGCGGCCTTAATGTTTGTCTCTAGCTTCTAGGATGAGCCATGGTACATAGATGCAACCCCATGCTTTCTTTTGTGAGGTGATAAATGGATTCCAAAACCCATGTCTGTGGTGGAACAACATTTCCCCTGTTGTGGCCAATTTTTTAATTTCTGTGAGCACCAGAAGGTAGGTTATAACAAGATTTCCATATGCCTTTCTTTGTTTTGTGCATTCAATCAAGGACCAAAGTCCGACAAAGAATCCAAACAATGTTTGTGTTACATGATCATTGGTTTATTTGAAAAGGGTGCAATAACTATGCCCAAGAAGAATGAATTTTGAGTCCCATTTTCCTCTATCTTGATCTCTACTATCGATTATGTCACATGGGTCATTGTTTCAATGAATTTTACATACCCTGTGCTCAAATGGGTGCCTGGTTCCCAATTTTCACTCATACGCTTTTCATGGCCTAGGAGGTATACCCTTCATGAAGAGTTGGATTAGAATACATTTCATATTTTTATCAAGAATTTTATTGGGAAGAACTCTACCCTCTAGCATCAAAAGAAACTTAAGCATATTCCTAAATCTAAGACTATATGGAGGATATTCCTAAATCTAAGACTACATCAAGGAGCTCTAGGAACTGTCTCTTTCAAGGATGCGGTGAAAGAGGAAAATTATATCCTAGAAAATTAGAATCAACGGAGTCAAGGACCCTACATTGTAGATCAAATGGAACAAGTTCCTTCTATGGAAGTTAATCTTCTAGAGGTAAATCATTTATTTTCTACACTCAATTCAAAGGTTGTCATTTGTAGATTTAATGGTTTTTGGCCTAAATCTAAAGCATTACACCAATAGGTTTTTTCTTCTTAGGCACCCAACTATGACATTTATTTATGTTCCAAAAAAAATTTTATTATTCAATTTGATACTCTAAAAGCCCTAGAGAAGGCCTAGAATGATGGACGATGGTTTTGGGGTAGAGTTGGGCTCTTTATTACCCCATGGTTCCCATATTTGATGTCATAAATATGGTGGTCTCTAAAATTCCTGTTTGGGTGATACTTCCAAATATTCCTCTTCCTTTCTAGCACCAGAAGTTCCTAGAGCATATTGAAAATACTTTGAGGAAATTCAAAAATATGGAACTAGAAATAATAGAGAAAATTCTATTTAATTTTTACAGAATAAGTGTTAAGGTAGACCTTAGCAAAGTTCTACCTAACCACATTCAACTAAAGCACAAAAAAATTTAGTAGGCCCAAGTTTTAGATTGCAACAACACATTATTCAGATGCCAAACATGCTTCCAAACATGCCATTTGAAAAACACATGCCCATAGGAAAAAAATAATCCAAAAAATGAAAATAGGTGGGCACATAAGCCAAAAAGGATGACAAGTTTTAGATCCACGCCTCTCTAAAGAAGCAGAAGAATAAGAAACTATGGAGCCTCTAGCCAAAGAATATGGAGGCATTCAAGATAAGAATGGAAATGTTATTCTAAATCAGAACATGAAATATTTAGTAGCAATCCAAGAACGAGAGCATTATAAAAAAGTGACACACATAGAACATGAAACGATGGGAAAAAAGTGTGTCTATGTTTCATAAATATGGGATTCGGATAAAGAGCATACTCTAGAGACATCCATGAGCGATATAGATTTGGTGCTAGCTAGTGATCTAATGGATGCAAGTCTAGAAAAAAAAAAGGAAAGAAAGGAGAGATAAGTGATTTCTACATTACTTGATCTTCCCCATTGCATTTTTGTTTTCTATCTAGTTTTTGTTTCTCTTCAATATTTTTTAGGCCACCCTTTTTTAATGCTTATAGGCATATAAAAAATATAATTTTGTTTCATTTTTGAAATGAAATTACGTTTTTTTTCCTTGGAAAAAAACACTCTATCATCTTGGCATAACACATCTGAATTATTACTACCTTTTATCTTTATAAAACTTTAAAATAAAGAATCAAATTGATTAAAACCATTAAATATTTATATGTAATGATTAACTGTGGTCAAATAAAATAATAACATTAATCTTAATCAATATTTTCACTATGAATTATATTCAACTAATATTAATAGGGTAAATATTATTAATCATTTTATTTTATTTTTGCTAATAATTCTTATATGACTATGTTATAGTTATATATATATATATATATGTGTGTGTGTGTGTGGATGGTATTTTACTTTTATGAAGTTAAGTTGACTTTCAACTTTTAATTTGGATACATTTCTCATTTAATTTAGATACCTTTCTTTAACGAGACACATGTAAGTGTATCACCGGGGTTTCACTGTGGGAGAAACCATAACACGTGGGTTTATATTGGGGATATATAATGAGGAAAATATGACATAATATATTGGGGGATATATAGGGGATAAAGGGTTTTTATATTGATAGGTATAAAAAATGGGACTCAAACTTAATGAAAAAGTATAAAGGGGTATAAAAAATGTTAATGAAAAAATGGATACTTATAATATATAGTGAAATTATGGGCTTTTTAAATTGGGAGGGTATATTGCGTTTACATTGGTAGGGGGTTAAATAATGTGATTTTTAGAGGTGTTTTCCAATATGTACTCAAATTAAGGATATTGTTTAATATGCAACGAGTGATATGTTAGAGGTTTGTTAGAGGTTCATAGAGTGAAGCCCAAATTAAGGATATTGTTTAATATGCAATGATATCAGGTTATATGTTAGAGGTTCATTGAGTGAAGTCACCTTGAACTGTATGCTACTTTTCCAAACTCTATCAGTACTTGCATTTAGATTCACCAACAAATTCTCCATAAAAACAATTTATTGCACCGAGAGGTGCATTCTATAGTTTAGTACCCGATGTGTAAGTATGTCGAAAGCCAAAATAAAAAAAATAAAAAACTAAAGAAAGTTTTAAAAACAAAAACTCAATAATGTCGGCTTAAACAATAATTTAGAAAACCATATAAATAAACAATTAAAAATAGATAAATTTATCAAAATATGAAGAGGTTTAAGAACACTAAAAAAATATGGTAAATAAATAAAAATATAAATAAATTAGAGGTATAGTAAATAAACTAAAGGCCTATGGGCCAAATACCATGGGACAAATACCATATTTATAAAAGAGGTATGGTAAATAAATAAATATAAAAGAGGTATAAAAATGTAAGGTAAATAAATAAAAATATATCAAATAGGATTAGAAATCAACATCTAATTATATATGAAGTCTATGGCCCAAATACCATGGAATAAATTATTATTAATAGCATGCAAAAAAAATATTATTGCACCAAGAGGCACATTCCCCGATGTGTAAGTATGTCGGAAGCCAAAATAACAAAAAATAAAGAAAAATTTTATAAAAAAAATCTCAATAATGTTGCCTTAAACAATAATTTAGAACTCACAACCGACCTTTCTGATTTGAACTGTTTTGGTTAAGAGATCAGGGGTTCATGGATAAAGTGAAAAAATGGTGGAGCACTATCCAAATAAGAGGGCGAAATCAAATTCACTCCTTTCAACTCTGTCTAAAACAGTTAAAGGAGGAAATCAAGAGATGGAACCGCCTCGAATTTGGTAATATACATCAGGAACAAATCCAACTAACCGCAAAAATGAAGGACATACAACAACAAATAATTCTTCAAGGCTGAACGCCCGAACTAGTAATAGAAGAAGGAAACACACTCAGTCAACAAGAAGAGAGATGCAAACAAGAAGAGATCTTGTGGAAAAAAAAGTCGAGGATACAGTGGCTTAAAGAGGGCGACCGCAATACCAAGTTCTTCCATAATGCCATGCTGCAGTGACGTCAACATAACAGAATCTTCTCTTTGAAAACAACCAATGGGGAAAGGAAAATTAAACATGAAGATATAGAGGAGGAGTTAGTTAATCATTTTAGAGATCGACTTACAGAACCTCAACCAAATCAGCAGACAGCCATTGAAAAAATCACTGCTCATATTCCAAAACTCATCACTAGAGAGCAAAACCTGGCTTTGCTCAAAGAAATCACGCTAAAGGAGGTGGAAGAGGTGGTCTTGAATCTGCCCAAGAATAAAGCCCCGGGACCAGATGGATTCACAAGTGAATTTTTCAAGGCATCCTGGCCATTCATGGGCCCAAACATTCTTGAAGTGGTAGAGGAATCTCGCAGACTGAAGACGGTATACCCAGCATTGAATGCAACTTTTATCACTCTAATCCCTAAGCACAAAAATGCAAATACATCAGAAGGTTTTAGGCCAATAGCGCTATGTAATGTTATTTACAAAATTCTTTCAACTATTATGGTAAACCGTCTAAAACCTCTGTTGCCTAATCTCATCTCCCCGGAACAGACAGGCTTTGTCAAAGGAAGACAAATCCTTGGCGGAATAGTTACAGCTCGGGAAGCCATGCACTCATTAAAAAACGAAAAATGAAAATATCTGCTTATTAAGTTAGACCTTTCCAAAGCATACGATCGTATAAGTTGGCAATATCTATTTCAGGTGCTAAGTGCTTTTGGTTTTGAAGACCGATGGCTCCAATGGTTGCGCTCATTCATGGCCTCCTCTCACTATTCAATCCTAGTGAATGGCAGTCCGACAACTCCGTTTCAAAGCTCCCGCGGTCTTCGCCAAGGGGATCCTCTCTCCCCATTTTTATTCATCATAGTTGCTGAAGGACTTGGCAGACTCCTCAAAGTGCACTTAGCAGAAGGAAAACTACAAGGTCTGAAATTGTGGGGACCGAACCTTTCCTTCACCCATCAGCAATTTGTAGATGATGTTTTATTGTTTGGTCAGGAAACTTTGAAGGAATGTAAAGCTATCCAAAAAAAATTAGATATCTTCATGGCAGCTTCAGGGACAGAAGTAAATAATGGCAAATCTAACGTCTATTTTTTCAACTGTCCACTAGCGACTCAGAATTTTCTTGCTAGGACGTTGGGGTTCCAGCGTGGATCATTCCCTATGAAATATCTTGGAATGAATTTACATCGTGGACCAAGCCGGATAGCTGATTGGCAGGACACCCTACTCAGAGTAACCAACATGATTCAGAATTGGGCGTTCAGAACATTAAACGTGCCAGGGCGACTCATCCTCTTAAAGTCAGTGCTGCAAGCTCTACCAATTTATCAGTTGTCTGCAAGAGCATGCCCAAAAGGGATTTGTTCACAACTAGTAGGGCAGTTAAAAAAATTCTTATGGCAGGGTGCCCAAGCTAACAGGAAATGGGCTCTTCTCTCCTGGGACAAGTTACTCAAACCAAAAGCGACAGGTGGATTAGGGCTAAGGGATCCATCCATCTTGAATAATGTGATGGGAGCAAAACTCTGGTGGAGGTAGGTTCAGGGAGGCTCAAATCTCTGGAAGACTATTTGGACAATTAAATATGACATGCCAAGAACTATATCAGGCCATTTAAAGACAAATACAATACCCAGAGGATCCTCAATCTGGAATCTAGCAGCTGTCAACAGATATTTAGTCAGGTCACACAGCTTTTGGGAGGTCAAGGACGGTGGCACAACGCTTTTCTGGGAAGATTCCTGGCAACAACGGGAAAAACTTTTTAGTCGATTAGACTTGGGTGAGATCTTCTTGTATACAAGTGCTCCCAACCAGCGACTTCTACAACATTATTGGGACCACAAAAATCCAGATCAGTGGAGGAAATGGAAAGACAAAACCACCTGGTTGACAGCTCCAGAAACTCAGCAATGGGTCAACTTAGCTAATGAACTCAAAACTAGAAAAATCAGGAAAACTTCAGGACCAGACATACTCAGATGGGGATATATGACAAAAGGACTCTTTACAATGAAAGAAGGATATTCTCTTCAATCTCAACAAGGCCTTCAGGAAGGCAGACCTCTTTGGAAAAAAATATGGGCATTGAAACACTGGCCAAAAGTGGAATACTTCATATGGCTGGTTAGCCATAATAGGATCTTGACTTGGGAGAACCTCCAGAAACGAGGAATGCTAGGTCCCTCTAGGTGTTCCCTCTGTCAAGTAGAGCAGGAAACGACAAAACATCTTCTCAATTCATGTCCATTCGTGCAACAGCAGTGGAGAAAACTGGAAAACATGTTTAGACAAACAGACAAAGATAATAACAGCATAGTAGAGACAATCAAGAAATGGAAAAGGGAAAGTTCCAATGTCAAGTGATTAATAGAGCATGGAACCTCTCATTTGGATTCCTCATCTGGAACACATGGAAAGAAAGGAACAACAGAATCTTCAAAGATACAGAGCAACCATTGCAGAACATCTGGCAAAGAACCATCGAGAATATTCGAGAAACCATCCTCAGCGAAAGTTGGACAGATGAAGATTGGAAAGCTGTGGGTTTTGAAACCCAAATTCTTGAATACTTGAATCTTAAACCCCATATGTTATATAAACATTTGTGGAAATTCAGACCGCCAAGTGAAACTATTGAGGATAATTGGGCACCCCCTCAATCTGGTTTCGTCAAGTTGAATTATGACGGAGCATCTAAAGGCAATCCGGGGCAGGCAGGAGCAGGAGGCATCTTTCGCAATTCACAGGGGGCAGTATGCCGTTTTTACGCTTTCGAGCTGGGCCATGCTACAAATAATGAAATTGAACTGACTGCAGTTCAATAAGGTATTATCATTGCAATCCGTGAAAATTACCACAAAATAATAGTGGAAGGAGACTCAGCCCTGGTCACTAGCATTCTCCGTAAATTGCAGCAAGGAACACCCTGGGAGAAAATTTCCCAAAGTTGGAGGACAACAGGTCTCATTCAAGAAATCAGTCATCTGATGAAGAGGATACAATATCTGATGCCAAAACATATCAGGAGGAAAGGAAATGCAGCTTTAGATTATCTTGAAAACTGGGGATGTAAACAGAGTGACCGATCAATCGATGCTTGTCCCATAGATGCAATCTGGGAGGTGGAATTACACTCCCTCCAAGTGATTGTAAATAAGGATCTTTAGACCCCCGATCGGGGTGAGCACTTGGCAAACCACAACTCATCATTGTAACGTGATGGCGGTGATCTCCCTTCCCACGCAAGCAACAGCCATAATGTACCATCGGGATTATAGCCCAAGGCAGGACAAGAACGAGCGATTTTTAATGATCGAGTATACAGGACAGGCTGTGTTGTCAGATGGAGGACGGCAAGGTTCATGCATGGTAAGTTTCCTTCTAACCTCCCTTCAAGCGGTAATGCTTTGCTCATTGCATGCAAACGTTGGGGAGAAGCAGAGGAGGAAGACTAGAACCGCGGCTCCTTTCAGTAATTCGGATAGGTGGCAGTATGTATATAACCTTTTCCTTCTTCTGAAAATGGATGCCGGTGCTCTGGATTGGAATTGTAAGAGGTATAACTTGGTAGAATGTAGTGTTAGTCAAATTTCTTGTTATGATCTTCCCATCCAAAAGTGGGTTAGGCCCTGTTTTCGTGACCCATGCCATCTAGCTGTTACCTGGGATGGAGTTCCTCTCATTCACCAGGATAACTGTCTTCTATTGAACAGGCTTGTCACCTTCTGCGTGAAGGGGAATTGTCAGGTTAATGTGGGTATCGTTACTCGCAGGTTTCTGTCTAGGGTGGTTTCTCCTTTACATCATGCTAATTATGGTCTGCGAACTGAATTCCCAATCTTTGCTTTTCCTGTGAGCCTTGCCATGAATTTGGTTGCATTATTAAATATTTTAAGGATCCCCTGTCTTGTTTTATGGTCGATTGACAAGGCTTAAAACTTTATTGTGGGTATCATTACTCGCAGGTTTCTGTCTAGGATTGTTTCTCCTTTCAGATATGATAATTATGGTCTGCGGAAGGATTTCCATATCCATGCTTATTTAGCGAGCCTTGCCATGTACTTTTTTGCTCTGTTAAATATGTTATGGACCCTCTGTTTTGATTTGTGGACGATAGACAGGGCTTCAACCCTCATAGAAAGGAATAGGGTGAATAGATTCGAGCTTCTTCATAGGCCTAGTAACGTTAGGCTTTATGTTCAAACCGATTGTATGTGGTTAACTTACAACTGCGGGATGCGTAGACACACCTGGTATACTCATAAGAGTATTGAAACATGGCCACGTGAAGTGACTCGGGCCCTTACTAAAACCTGTATATCTCTGTTACAGTTTCAGATTCAGCTGAGTATGGGGAAACGCCGCTCAACTTCTCATACCTTGAAAGGGAAGCAGCCAATTCAACCAGAGCCATTGCCAAAGAAAAGAGGCTGTAAATCCAACCAAGAGCTTGTAGAAACACTAGCAGATAATTATTTTAAAGGGAACTCCTCCAAGATTCGTCAGGAAATCCGGGGATGGGAAATAGAGATCCAAACTGAACCAGAAGACAATGAAACGGAAGAAGAAATTCTTGACTTTATCAATGATCATGCCAATACCCGAGGTCACCTCACCTTGTTTCATTAGACTATCCATACCTACTGGACAATGAAATGCCTGCTAGCAAAAGCCATGCAAAGCTTTCCCCCTAGACAGCAAAACATTGACACAACAAAGATGGAAGCCCGCATCATGGAAAAGCTGGAGGATATGCAGGACCAGCTCTCTCATATCAAAATTACCCAGTACCAGGCAGCTGATCGAATGGGCAGATTGGACGACAGAGTAGGTCGCATGGAAAAACAGTTACAATAGCTTCAACAAGTGGACATGCCAGGGTCTAATGTTAAAGACCCCGCTCCTGTCTCTTCCTCAGATGGAAAATAGTTTATTTACTGTTTTGTTGGATGAAATTTGTAATTTTGTATGAACTTAATTTCCATAATCAGCAGGTAGATAGCAATTTCATAGAGTAGTTAGCTCACGCAGGCTATAGAAGAATGAAACTTTTTCAGTTTTGGTACGCTTTTCATGCACTTAGATGGCCAACAAACCTGGTTTCCTTCGGGCAAGTTGAGGCTATAACTGAAGTTTCTAATTTTGTAACCTGCTTTTCAAAGATAAATAGCAAATAGAAAGGGCCTACAATATTTACAAAAAAAAAAAATAAAAAAAATTAGAAAACCATATAAATAAGCAATTAAAAATTCATTATATGAAGAGGCTTAAGAACACTAAAAAAAGATATGGTAAATAAATAAAAATATAAATAAATTAGAGGTATGGTAAATAAAATAAAGACTTATGGGCCAAATACCATGGGACAAATACCATGGGCCAAATACCATATTTATAAAAGAGCTGTGATAAATAAATAAATATAAAAGAGGTATAAAAATTTAAGGTAAATAAATAAAAATATATCAAGTAGGTTTTGAAATCAACATCTAATTATATATGAAGTCTATGGCCTAAATACCATGGAATAAATTATTATTAATAGCATGCAAAAAAACATTATTGCGCCGAGAGACACATTCTATAGCTCAGTATGACCCCAATGTGTAAGTATGTCGGAAGCCAAAATAACAAAAACTAAAGAAAGTTTTAAAAATAAAATCTCAATAATGTAGGCAATTAAAAATTCATTAAAAATAAATAAATTTATCAAAATATGAAGAGGTTTACTAACACTAAAAAAAGATATGGTAAATAAATAAAAATATAAATAAATTAGAGGTATGGTAAATAAACGAAAGGCCTACGGGCCAAATACCATGTAACAAATACCATGGGAAAAATACCATATTTATAAAAGAGGTATGGTAAATAAATAAATATAAAATAGGCATAAAAATGTAAGGTAAATAAATAAAAATATATCATATAGGATTATAAATTAACATCTAATTATATATGAAGTCTATGGCCCAAATACCATGGAATAAATTATTATTAATAGCATGCAAAAAAACATTATTAACCCTACAGCGCATTATGACCCCGACGTGTAAGTATGTCGGAAGACAAACTGAAAAAAAAATAAATAAATAAAATTCAATCTAAATAATGTTGTGTTAAAAATAAAAAATAAATTTAAACAATATAAATTTAAAATATGAAGAGTTTTAAGAACACTAGAAAAGAGATATACTAAATAAATAAAAATATAAATAAATTAGAGGTATGGTAAATAAATAAAACCTCTTTTTCTACTTACTCGGGAGGTATGGTAAATAAATAAAACAAATTTTTATATTTACTCCATAAATCTCATTGTATTTACAAAAACTAAAATAAGAGGTTTTATTTAGGTGAATCTTATGGGCCAAATACCATGGGAAAATTTATTATTAATACCATGGGCAAAATACCACGGGCCCAATACAATATTTATAAAAGAGGTAGAAAAAGGTAACGTAAATAAATAAAAATATTTCAAATAGGAGTAGAAATCAACATTTAATTATATATGAAGCCTATGGACCAAATTAACAATAATAGCACGCAAAAAAAATATTATTAACCCTAACATTAATATTAAAATATTAATACTAATATTATTAAATATAATAACTTTATATTAATACAATATTAAATTTGTTATATATATATATATATATATATATATATATATATATATATATATATATATATATATATATATGGGAAGGAAGAACAAATACATATGATAGAGGTGGAGAAATAGTAGGAGTGACAATGGAGATATGGAGATAAATGAAGGAGAGGGGAGAGGAGGACTGAAGAGAGAGAGAGGGAGAGGAGTGAGAGAGGTATAGAAGGGTGAGAGAGGGAGAGGGAGAGGGAGACATAAAGATGGAGGTGGGAAAGAAAGATAAGGAGAGAGGATTGGAGGGTTGAGAGAGAGAGAGAGAGAGAGAGAGAGAGAGAGCAGGGGGGAGGGGAGCAGAGGGAGAGAAGAAGAAATACATAGAGAGTGGGAAGTGGAGAGAGAGGGAGTGACAATGGAGAGGTGGAGAGAGGGTGAGATAAAGATATATAGGAGGAGTGATTGAGACAAGGGGGGAGAGAAGGAGAGAGAAGAAGAAAGGGAGGGATATAGTAACATATTTGGAGAGAGAGATAGAGTGATGGAGGAAGAGAGAGGATTTGAGAGAGAGAGAGAGGGAGAGAGAGAGATGAATGACGAGAGAGAGGACTTGAGAGAGATAATGAAAGTGAGGGGGGAGTGATAGGATTGTATGGGAACAACAAAGAGAGAGAGAGAGAGAGAGAGAGAGAGAGAGAGTGAGTGATGTGGGTAGAGAGAGGGAGGTAGGAGAGAAAGGGAGAGAGAGGAAGGAAAGGAGAGGGGACTTGAGAGAGAGGAGGAGAGAGGGAGGGAGAAAGGATGAGAGAGGGAGGGAAGATGAAATGCATAGAGAGTGACAAGTGGAGAGAGAGAGGGAGTGACAAGGGAGAGATGGAGAGAGAGTGTGCATGTTTGGGGTGAGATAAAGAGATAAATAAGGAGAGATGGAGAGAAGGGAGGAGGGAATGAGAGAGAGAGAGAGAGAGAGGCATATATTATCAATTTTTGAAGGTGAATATATATAGAGAGAGAGAGGTGGGAGAGAAAGGAAGAGAGAGAGTGGAGAGAAGTAGGGAAATAATGATGGAGATGGAGGGGGAGAGAGAGGGAGGTAAGAATAAATATAGAGAGTGTGAAAGCTGGAGAGAGAGAGAGAGAGAGAGAGAGAGAGAGAGAGAAGGAATATGGAGAGAGAGGGAGAGAGGATAGTACGAGGGAAGAGAGATATAAGTGGGGGAGAGGGAGGGAAGGGGAAGAGAGAGAGGCAGGGAGAGGAGGAGGGAGTGATAGATAGATATATTGGAGAATGAGAGTGTATGTTTTAGGGTTGATATAGAGAGACAAAGGGAGATAGAGATATATATGGAAGGTGAAGAGAAATAAGAGATAGATGGAGATAGGGAGGGAGGGACAAAGAGATTGATAAATATGGAGTGAGAGAGTGTGTGTGTTTGTGTGGGTGAGATAAAGAGACAAATAAGGAGATATGGAGCTACATATAAATATATATGGAGGGGGGAGAGAGGGAAGAATATTTATTGCAATAGATGCATTGATTTCGTTGTATATGGTGATTTCTAATCCTATTTGATTTCTTGAACTAGATGCATTGATTTTAGTGTAGATTTTGATTTATAATGATATTTTATTATTTGCACTAGATGTATTGATTTCAATGTAGATGATTTCTATTCCTATTTTATTTTTTGCACTAAATGCATTGATTTCAGTGTAGATGGTTATTTCTAATCTTATTTGATTTCTTGCACTAGATGCATTGATTTCAATATATATGATTTCTAATACTATTTTATTGCTTTCACTAAATGCATTTATTTCAATGTGGATGATGGTTTATAATCCTATTTGATTGGTTGCACTAGATGCATTGACTTTAGTGTATATGTTGTTTTCTAATCTTATTTTCTTAGGTGCACTAGATTCATTGATTTGAGTGTAGATTTTGATTTCTAATCCTATTTGATTACTTGCATTTGATGCATTATTTTAGTGGAGATGTTGTTTTATAATCTTATTTGATTTTTTTGCATTAGATGCATTGATTTTAGTGTATATGTTGATTTTTTATCTGATGTAATTGGATGTATGATGGTACATTAATTTTGAATTCATTGGATTAATAATTTGCATTGATTTCAGTGTAAGGACAAATAATTATTGACAAAGTAGATTTATTTTTGTGTTATAGTAATTAAACCTAATAATATTGTAAGCACAAATAATTATTGACAATGTAGATTTATTTTTGTGTTATAGTAATTAAACCTAATAATATTGGAGAGCAAGGGAGACAAGGTATGATGTTTACTACAACAACTCGAGCTAAATATTTAAATGGTTTATGATTTCAACTGTCTTTTTCATATAATCTATATGAAAATATGACAAAACTAACAAGGGTGACAACAAGAATAGTAGAACAAAATAGTTTGAAATCTATTTGTAAACATTGTCACTTTGCATTCAAAAATTTTATTTATCATTTAGGTTATTTTACAATATTTATCATCTCAACAAACTCAAGTAACTAAAAAATTTAAAATTAAAATGAATTGATAAATCTCAAACATATTTAACATATTGAAAATGGTTATATTAATATTGGATGTATTTACATATTATTGATAAAATTAATCATATGTTCCTTATATTATCAATAGATTTTCCTTGACCGCACATGACTAAAACCAGCCTAGATCCATCTTAACTCCGAATCTATCAAGCGCCCATAGAGATCAAATCTCTTGAGGTGAAAACCTTTCCTCAAGTTCTTCACTCAAAAAAGAGGTTTTCACCTCAAGAAATTTGATCTCTCTCGGCGCGATCCATCTTAACTCCGAATCTATCAAGCGCCCATAGAGATCAAATCTCTTGAGGTGAAAACCTTTCCTCAAGTTCTTCACTCAAAAAAGAGGTTTTCACCTCAAGAAATTTGATCTCTCTCGGCGCTTGATAGATCCGGAGTTAAAATGGATCTAGGCTAGTATTACTACAATTGCAACCATATAAATTAAGTGGATGGTAAAGATCAATAAGCCTCAATCCATAATAAACATCAACAAATTATTATCAATTATAAAAAAAATAATATATGAGTTAAACACACACACATATATATTTTATTAAAAAAAACACTTTTAAGAGGATACTTAATTATAAAAATTTACTCCCTCTTTGTTTTGGAGATTATGCAGAAAAAAACATAACTCATTTTATATGATAATTATTGATGTGCAATTTATTTTAAATTAATCAATTGAAATAAAAGAGAAAAAAGAGCATGATTATTTTGGAGATAAATTTTAACCTTCAATTTGTGAATACTATTAATTTAAAATATTTTATAAAAATTCAACCTTATCATCTACTTAAAAAATATTAATAATTAAATTGAAATTATCAAAATTCTATTTGATTAAATAATTACTATATTATTATTATTATTATTGATAATTAATATAATATATATATATATATATATATATATATAATTGAATGATATTTAAATATATCAAATAATAGATTATATTCGATTATTATTTTAATACAGATCTCTGAACTCATTTCACACAATAAAAAAGAATAGCTGAGCAAAACATCCTCGTCCCCAGCTAAATAATTTCTCTATGATAAGAATAATATGAGTTTAACAAACATTTCAAGATCATAACCTTTTTCTTTAAATGATGTAAGACTTCCACGAAACATGTCACAGATATCCAATGTGTGGTGGCAGCAGAAATGGACAATTTCCTCACCTACAAATTACACCTTCATTACAAGTTACAACTTATTGAATATTTACCAATCTTCACTTTACATACTGGATGAACTTCTTATTTCTATTCTTAATAAGTAATCTATATTTTTACCACTTGTTGAATATTTACCAATCTTCACTTTGCATACTGGATGAAATTCTTAGCTCTATTCTTATTAAGTAATCTATATTTTTAATAGATTGTTTCGTAGTAGATTATCATTTAAAATTGCACGTCAAGACATTGATTACCATACCATCATACTGGGTTTCTTGACCTTAAGACGCCAATGCCAATTCCACGACTTGGGTGCTCCAGTTCTCCAGCTTATGTATTTGTTGTTGGAGTCGTCTATTAAGGATGAGGATTTGTTCGAGGATTTGTTTGGATGGTAAAAAGTGGTTGGAATTTGGTTTAAAAAAAATAAAAATGAAGTAATAATATTGTTTGAATTATGTTTTTTGTTTTTTTATGTAAATAAATTTTATGTATTCAAATTTTTTAATACATTCAAACTTTTAAAATTGATTATTATAATTTAAATTTACAAAAATTTCTACCAAATTTTATCAAAATACTACTTCCATAATTTTCAAAACAAATTTACGTAACTCGTTAAAACCTCAAATATTGTTAAACTTAAAAGGGAAAGGTAATCTAGATGAATGTACGTAAAATTCGAGTTCAGCCTGCGAAAGTAGTGCAAGTTGCCCTCACGTTTTATCGGCATGGCCGACACGTCTGACTGTAAGCGATCACTACCTGACCCATCACCTGATCACGTTGCGGATTTGAGACGCAACTCTTAAGGCGCTTTCGTTGGCATCACAAAATACATCGATCCAAGTATCATTGGGGCCTGTGACAAACGTATAGCTTGGATTCTTGTTGAGCTCGAGTATACCGGTGGTCTGCCTGGCGACATCGATTTGGTATGGGGGAATAGAAAGCATCGACAACGCATCGATTTCTGGGGTATTCCCTTCCGGTGCCTTATTTGCCACCGTACTGGCCACCTCAGGGAGAATTTCCCCTATCGTTTTAGCATGCAACGCGCGGATGCTGTTTCTCAGGCTCGACGTGTTGACAAGAATAAGCTTCAAGGTACAGAGATCGTATTGGATGGCTGTACAGGTAACCCTTGTCCCCATGTCTCTGAAGATGATGGTTTTTACACTGCTCAGGATCATTCGGATGGTGTGCTAAATAATCACCGTGTTCTGACCCCTGAATCAAATCTTTCTCCGGTATTTGATGCTCTTTCGCCGGTTGATACATCTCATTTGGTAGATAATAAATCACCAAACCCTGTTCCATCTGCAACTATAAACTTCAAGGATGATTCTGGTCCTGTTGCTCCTACTTACTCTTATGTAGATGATTTTGTTAGAGGCATTAGCACAGCTTCTCAGCGCCCGTCTATGGGTGATCCTCCACTGTACCCTTCTTCGAATTTCCAGGTTGGTGAGTCTTCCAATCCGCAACCTACTTCTTCCTGTAATCCCCATACCATTCTGGATATGCCTCCTGATTCAACAGACCCCATTAATATACAGGACTCTCCCAGGAATACCATAGATTCAGACCTTGAAGCCATCTTGGCGGATCCTAACATTGACATAGCTGCCCTCACTGTCTTCGACAGACCGCCCTCTTCTGATCTCAAAATTTCTTCCGATAGAGCCTTGCCAAAAGGCACCAGTAGACTTTCCAAAGGAAAATTTAAAGCCATATATCTTTTTACTGATAATGAAGATAACCTCACTAAGATTCCAATATCGATTAGTGATGGTCCTCTAAACGATTCTCGGGCGCTTAGAGCACGCAACCCAGAACCTGAATCAAGATGAATCACATCATCTCTATGAATATCCGGGGGTTGGGCGATGCCCCCCAAGACTCATTGCCTTCGTGAGATTCTGCATTCGGGTGATCCTATTATTTTTCTTGCTGAGGAGACTTTATGTGCAAGGGACAAGGCCATTAAGTTGTTTCTCAGTCTCAAATCAGGATGGAAAGCTGCTGCGGTGGATGCCGATGGTTATTCAGGTGGTCTTATAGCTGTTTGGAATCCAGTGATGGCCTCTTTCAAGGCCTATAAGTTCATTGGGGGCATTCTGCTAGCTGGACATATTAGGGGTTATAAGGAGCCTGTTTATATTATAAATTTATATGCTCCCTATCGCAACAGACTGTCTTTCTGGCAGCGTTTGGCTGCTTCTGGTATTCTCGCTCTTCACAACCTTATTCTGATGGGTGACTTTAATTCTACCATGCGTACAGAGGAAGTTTGGGGTACAAATGCTAGGCTAGATCCTCTTTCTCCTTTTTTATGTGACTTGTTATATGGTTTTAATTTGACTGACATTTGTCCTCTCCCTCTGCTGCCGACGTGGACAAATAAGCGAGCCAATGACCAATTCATAGCCAAAAGACTGGACAGGGCTATGGTGCATGTCAATATTGTTGATCGATGGAGTCAGATTCGTTCTGAGGTTATTATTTCAAATGTATCCGATCATATGCCCATAAGGCTTTCATGGAAGTCTGACTCTGTGGTTTGTGGCCGACCTTTCAAATTTAATAGGGTCTGGCTTGAAGATCCGAATTACTCCAAGTTGGTGCATAGGATCTGGTTACAAAGCATTGATGATGACGACCTCACAGGATGGGATCGTTTCCATTACAAGATTCAGTGTGTCAAAAAAGCTTCAAAGGCATGGGATATCCAGAAAAAATCGGACCTTAAAAAGGAGTTGTTAGTAATTTCTGCTAAAATGGATGATTTATTCTCTTCTTTTGTTGCACATTCTCCAGATGATGCCACTTTGCGGCTCCTGCAAGATCTTGGTTCAAGGAAACGTGAGATCCTTCGTATTGAAGAGGTTTCTTGGCGATTGAAAAGCAGAATGCTATGGCTAAAGGAAGGCGGTCTAAACACTCAATATTTCCACAAATCGGCCAATGCTAGACGCAATCAAAATGCCATATGGCGCATAAGGAAGGATGGTGGTGATTTTGTTTTCTCCACATCAGATATTCAAGAGGAGGCTTTCTCATATTTTTCCAAGTTTTTCTCATCTGACCTAGCTATTGACGAAGCGAATCAAGCTTGGGTTCTTGAACAATTTCCCAGGTTTTTTGCAGAGGATGACATCGCTGTTCTTGATAGTGTTATCTCAAGGGAAGAAGCTTATAAGGTCCTGAAGTCTTTTAAACATGATAAGTGCCCGGGCCCGGATGGCTGGCCCTCTGAATTCTTTGTACACTTTTTTGATCTCATGGGTGATGAGATCGTTGATATGCTTGAGCTGTTTTGGTGCAAGGGCTTCATGCCAGCAAATCTTAATTCATCCTTTATTGCCCTCATCCCCAAATTCTCGGACCCACATACTTTCGCGAATTTTCGGCCCATTGCCTTGTGCAATTTGCTGTATAAGCTTTCCTCAAAAATTATTGCTGAACGCATCAAGAAGGTTTTGTCTGCCAATATATCAAGAGAACAATATGGTTTTTTAAGCGGCAGGTCCATCCACGACGCGATTGCAATTGCCCAGGGGGTTGCTCACTCCATTCATTCAGCCAAGAAAGAAGCTTTAATTATGAAGGTGGACTTGTTCAAAGCTTATGACTCAGTGGACTGGGCTTTTATCCGGTTGTTGTTGCTCAAGATCGGCTTACCAATTCGGATCATGCGATGGATTTTGTCTTGTGTTTCTAATGTCAGGTATTCGGTTATTATCAATGGATATCCATCGCGTTTTTTCAAAGCTAGCTGGGGGTTGAGGCAGGGATGCGCCCTCTCTCCTCTTATTTTTCTTTTGGTGATGGATGGGTTTAGTAGACTTGTGCACTTTGCGGAACAGAGAGGATATATTAAGGGTTTTGCTTTCTCAAACTCTGTCTCCACCTCTCATTCTTTATTTGTGGATGACTTATTGCTTTTCGGCTATTTACGATGGAACCACTGGTTCTATATCCACATTATGTTCTTACGTTTCAAAAGTGCTACAGGTCTAAGCATCAATTGCGGTAAGTCTTTCCTGCTATATGAATTTGGTGATGTACAGGAGATTACCTTCATTGCGGAGTTCATGGGAATCTCCATGCGTCATATATCAAATGGATTCAAATACCTGGGTTTCTTTATTAAGCCTTGTGGTTACATAAACAGAGATTGGATTTGGATTATTGATAGGTTGAGGGATAGGATTCAACGATGGAATCATTGATGGTTATCGATGGGGGGCAGGTATATTCTTATCCAATCAATATTATCTTAGATGATTGTCTTCTGGGCTCATCTTCTTTTCATCCCTGCAGGTATTATTTCAAGGATAAATGGTATTATTTCTAATTTTCTATGGGGTGGAGCCAATCTTGAGAAGAAATATCATCTCTGCAGTATGAATGATATATGAAAACCCAAAGGTCTGGATGGATGGGGTATACTTGACTCCAGGGTTTTTAATTGTGCTCTGTTATCTAAATCTTTCTAGAGAGCCATTACATATACGGGCTTGTGGAACGACATCATTAAAGTCAATTATATACCAGAGAATGCTTTACAAATGATCAGCTGCAATTCTCTATCCTTTCCACGTTTCATTTCATGTATATGGCGCAGTTTCAGGAAGATAATTCCCCTTATTGCTCCTCGTCTTAGGTGGAACTTCAGGGATGGCAGTCTCATTCCCATTGGCGCGGCCACCCTTCTTCAGTTGGCTCCCGATTATGGTCCATCTCAGATTCTTATTCACGCTCTTGCTTTCCATGGAATTCTATTTTACTCTCAAATTATTCTATGTTGGTCTCATTCAGCACCTATCTTCAAAACGGCGGATCAACTCGGTTTGGACGGTGTTGTGGCTGACGAGTGGAATAGTTTTCAGGACTCTCTTCGCAGGGCGGGATTATGGTATGCAACTGGGGGTGATAAAATTCTTTGGGGTGGCCCGATGAGAAATGGCTCCCTTACTGTAAAAGATTTCTATCATACTTTTATTGCTTCTGTTCACGTATTGCAGAACCCAAGCTCGTTCCGGGTTTTTTGGAAGAGGAAAATTCCAAATAAAATTACAATTTTCGGATGGCTTTCTTGGAAGAATCGGGTCCTCACGTGGGACAATTTAAGGAGGAGGGGTCATCACGGTCCCGGATGGTGTGTTTTCTGTTTGGAGGCAGAAGAGTCAATCTCTCACATTTTCTTTACTTGCACCTCTATTATTCATATATGGAATTTATTCAGTTTCTTCTTTCCGGACCCGTCATGGCGACCTGTGGACTTTATGTCCACAGCTTTAGTATGGGACAAATTGCACAACCCTTACAGATCGCTGCCATTCTTCTTCATCTGGGAGATCTGGATGGCTAGAAACAGGCGGATTTTTGACCAAGTCCCCATTCAGATTCATAAAATCTACTTAGCCATTAAATCATGGATGGATGCTTCTCCTTCAAATGCCCCTGATGTCATTGATGGATCTCGTCGTATAAGACCACATGAAATTTCCATTCCTGTTGTTTTCTTCGACGGTGCTGCTGCAAATGACACAACTGGTTGTGGGGCATGGATTAAGATTTCTGATCATGAACGTTTTCATATTCATTGGAATGGTGGCCCAGGTTCCAATAATAAGGCAGAAATCATGGCGTTGTGGGGTGGATTACTCATTGCTCTTGACCTCCAGATTCAGGTTGTTGGCATCTATGGGGATTCTAAACTGGTGATTGGATGGTTATCAAGTGAGACTCATATGGATTCTCCGAATCTTCAAGGGTGGTTAGACAGGACCAGAGCGCTTTGGAATCGGTTGGACTGTCCTCCTATCCACCATATTTATCGCGAGAACAATACCAGAGCTTACCGTCTTTCCAAGAGGGGTCTGCTGGAGGATTTTGGTTTTATGAGGGTTGCACATTTCAAAAACGGTCTACAGATGGACATGCGGGACATCCCCCTTCCTTAATTTTCTATATCTGTTTCCTGTTATCATTTTGCAAGTGGATGGTTTCTGTTTATTTGGATCTACAGCTTCTATTAGTATCATTACAGCTTCCTTTATGTCTTGGTGCTTTTTATAATTTTGCTCACACGTGAAGGTTCTAGCCTTCGGATTTTTCTACATCAGGCGAGCGTGTCAATATCTATGGCCAGTGTTTCTATGATTAAAATTCCCCGGCCGTCTTGTGCATTCTTCATATCACTATCATTGCTGGTACTATTAGAACTATGCATATCTTCTCTCAGACGAGTGAGCAGCGCCAAGCGAGCGGGCTCCTATGGCAAGCGAGCGTGACATTTTCTTTCAGGCGAGCGTGTTTTTATACTATAATGGCAGCCCATCTGATGTATTACACCCGAACCTTTATCATGTTTGATCATTTTTCGGATCGGGCTGGCATCATCTATTCTTCATTTCTAATTTGCTGACTCAAGGGCGTCCTCATTCTCCTCTTTTAATCATATCTGATGCCTATCGAGTTTTGTCTTCCTTTTGGATATGAATCAGGTATCTGGAATGTTTTTGATCTTTTCCATGATAATTCATGTTTATCTTACATGATTGTATTCGTAACCGGGTCGGATCTTGACCTGTACATGAGGTTTCCCACTCATTTGATCTTGCTCAAGTATGAGCAGAATTACTTTGGGCAAATGATGGTTGTTTTCTCGCTGTTTTTCTTCACAACTGAGATTATTTGAATATGTAATGTATATATATTATCAATATATTCAGCGTTTTTTTCTTTCTGAAAAAAAAAAATTTAATTTCCTTTTGCAGATGGCATTACGCTGGTTGAAATTTGATGCCCATTTTGCTCGTCAATAAATTGACCAACAAATTTGATCATTGTTAATTTATTTTAATTGGTTTGAAACAATACATTGACCAACAAATTTGATCATTGTTAATTTATTTTAATTGGTTTGAATGTTAGCTGGAAATTTTTCTATCAGTTCCAATGTTAGTTGAAAAAATTGATTTCATAGGAGGTTCGTAGAGGTTCTTATCATGATTATGTGTAACACTAGGCTCATTGAAATCATTTTTATATTTATAACTAATTTTCATTTTTAATGCACTTTAGAAAATTTAAATCTAAATTTACTCATATTAATTGTTCTATATTAAAATGTTTATCTTATTTCCTTGAAAATATGGAAATTTTTAAAAAATCATAATTTTTAACTTATTCTTTGAAAATATAGATATTTTTTAAAAATTATAATTTTTTTTACAGAATTGAATGTGTAGTTTAATTTATAAATTAAATAATATTTTCATAAAAATTGATAATATAATTTCAAAAAGATTTTGATTTTTTGTTATTTAAAATATATTTTTCAACACTTTGAAAATCTTAAAGTATTTAAATTCTATAGATTAAACAGCTTAAACTTAAATTTTCAAAAAATTGTATTAAATTTTGATTAAAATTAACAAAAATACTCTAAAAAAAACCATTTTATCTATATACCATTTTATCTATATATATATAGATATAGATATATAAATAATTAATAAAATTATAAATCTATATGATTATAAAAATATAATTAAAGTAATGTTATTTATTTGAAATATATATATATATAACTAATTGCTGAAGTAATGTTATATATATATATATATATATATATATATATATATATATATAATTTAATAAAATTATAAATTCGTATAACTATTAAAATATAATTGGTTTAATCTTATCTATTAAACTAATTGTTATGAGAATATGGGAAATATAATTGGAGTAATGATATTTATTAAACAAATTGAGGCATATAATTTATTTTACTTTCTTATTAAGATTATTTCTGATAAATTACTTTCGTTTTTAAGTTTTTAAAATTATAAATTTTAATACAAAATTATTATTAAAAATTAAATTTAAAAAAAAATAATAATAAATTAATTTATGTTTATATAAATATATTGAATTTTTTTGAAAAAATACAATCAAAATGTATTTTAATAATACATACTAATATTTATAATTAATTAAGAATTAAATTATATTATAATTTTTTAATTATAAAAATATAATAATTTATTATTTATATAATAAATATTCTTTTAATTTAAAGATAATTATATAATAATTTTGTTTTTAATTAAATATTTATTTTTTAATGTATTAAAATCCAACTTCCCATGAAAATGAATGAAAATGAATGGACTTAGAAATTTTTTTACACTAAATGTTCAAGTTATTATTCCACATTCTTCGTTAACCATTAATCATTCATAGAATTTTCATCATTATGTAGAGTTACTTTAGTAAGGAATAGTGAGATATATAACAATTAACAACCATTGTTGTACATAAACCTTCTTCATCATTACATAGAGTTACTTTAGTAAGGAATAGTGAGATATATAACGATTAACAATCATTGTTGTAGCATATTAACATAAACTTTCTGGCATAATATTCCATCATTTTCATGATTCATTTAACTAGATTAGTCAATCATATATTTGATATTATAAACATTACATCATGCAAGGAATCATCATCATCAAAGTGACACAATAGATCATCACATCATTAGAGTTACTTTAGTAAGGAATAGTGAGATATATAACGATTAACAACTATTGTTTTAGCATATTAACATAAACTTTTTAGCATAATCTTCCATCATTTTCATGATTCTTTTAACTAGATTAGTCAATCATATATTTGATATTATAAACATCACATCATGCAAGGAATCATCATCATCAAAGTGACAAAATAGATCATCGCATCATTGAACATCCATATACCCTGGAAACCCCATAAGGTGCAAAACAACAAACGTTTAATTTAATTATTAAATGCTCATGAGGGTGTTTACCCCTCACTCAATGGCTTATAAGGGAGTTCATCCCTTGACCATTTTCATTGATACAAACTTATGCGTGAACACAATAAAATATAGAAATACACATAAATGCATAGATACAATAGAAATAAAACTTCATTTCATTAATATCAAATAATTGAAATATGCTTACAGACAGAATGGAAATAAAATAGTTATGGTGATGGTATTTTATCTCCGAGAAGATATGTGGTGGATACCTGCCTCTCAACTATGTTATAGTGAGACTAAGGGCCCTTTTATTATTGAACAACATAGGAAAACTATAAACAACCAAAACCCTAACCCCAGGAAATGAAACACCAAGATTTTGTGGGCCTCATTGGGGTTAGTTGGGCAGCTAACTTCCCAGGATCATAACTTGGTCATATTATCTATATTTTGCATGTATGATATATAATAACAAATATGTCTCTAAGTACTACAGGTTTTGTCGCATACACCTGTCTATAACTACAAGCCTGCTGCAGACCTCAAAAAAACACTATTTAGGGGGTTCAAAACTACTCCATAACTTCAAGACCCGAAAAAAATCCTAAAAATAGTAAATGTTGCTATAAAAAAAGAAATTGATGAAATTGACTGGAGTTATAGGTGGAATAGGTGAGTGGCCACCAATATCCATTTAGATCATTCCTCCCCCTTTAGGAAGAAATGGTCCCCATTGCGTGCTGAGCCTCCATGAAGTGAGCAAATTTTTGTTGAACTTGGTCTCTGGTTAACCCCTTGCTCTGGTGAAGGAGTTCGCCTACTTTGACAACTAAATATAGATGGATCCTCTACTGGCAGGTGTTCTTGATATATATGTCTATAATCTGATCAATTGTGGCTTGTTCCATGAATTTTGGATTTAACTATGTTAGTGTGAGTGGTTCTGTCATGCCGGATGTGTCCAGTAGTGGTGGAAAGTAAGGTCGAAGGCAGTCCACATTGAACACTAGGTGCAGACCAAGGAATGGTAGAATATTGAGCTCGAAAGCATTGTCCCCTACTACCTTGGTGATGGTGTATGGCCCATAGAAAAGTGGGCAAAGCTTGCTATGAGGTCTAGTGATGCGCTCCTTCTAAAAATGTAGCCACACTTTGTCACCCACCTGGAAGTTGTGTGGCACCTGTTGTTGATCATGTCGTTTTTTGTGCTTAGCATTAGATCTGTCCAATATGTCATGAACCTATTAGGAGATGTGTTGAATGCACTCAATGAATTTATTCACCTCATTCGCTTCTGATTAGACATGAGTAGAATCTTC
Source organism: Pinus albicaulis (assembly GCA_034641835.2). Taxonomy (NCBI): domain Eukaryota; kingdom Viridiplantae; phylum Streptophyta; class Pinopsida; order Pinales; family Pinaceae; genus Pinus; species Pinus albicaulis. The sequence goes on from CM076573.1 coordinate 136,531,589, forward strand.
TTGAGTAGCCTCAAATGGCATGGCTACATCAATGGGACATAGTGGCAAGAATCTCAAGCCCACCTAAAATGGGTTGTGGCTAGTTGAGTTGTGGAAAGCTCGATTATAGTTGTGTTGTACATAGGGGAGACTCTCATCCCATATGTGTGGATGCTTAGAGTTGTACATGCTTTGAATGTGTACGATCATCCTATTGATGACCTCTATCTGTCCATCAGTTTGGGGATGGAAATTTGTGGACTTGGTGAGCTTGGTATCCAACATCGACCAGATGCTCGACCAAAATGTACTGAGCAAACTTATGTCCTGGTCTGAGACGATAAACTGTGGGATCCCAAAGTGTACCCACACTCGTTAAAATAAATTTTAGCAGCGGCTTATTCTATGATATTCTTCTTGCAAGCCACCATAATGGCAATCTTCAATAATCTGTCGACGATAAAAAAAAACCATTGTTTCCGTGATTAGTAGAAGGAAGGCCCGACATGTAATCCATGGAGATGGATTTCCAAGGTCAACTAGGGGTAGGAAACGTAGTATAGAGGCCTTGCTTCTTGATGGTCAGTTTGGCAATGCGTAGGCAGTGCAAGATTTTATGTACTTCCTGACACCTTGTCAAAGGTTCAGAAAACAGAAATACTTCTATAGTAGTGCCATTGTTTTCTTGACCCCAAAATTCCCAGGGACCCGACTTTAGTGTGCTTCCAAAACCATCTTGGCATGCTAGCTTGAAGGAACACAAAGGTGTCCCAAGTGACATAGCAGTGCATCCTGGAGGTGAAAAATTGGAACTTGCTTACCCTCCAAGAGCGTCTTGTATGTGTGGCCGAATTTTGGATTTCTTCGGTAGAGAAGTGGCCAGTCGAAAGTCTTGTGCCCACAAGAGTTGAGAACGGTGGTTAGCACCATGATCGGTGGTCGGATTGTTGGAATTAATCGAGAAATCCATAGTTAGGTTGTTGTTATCATAGAGATAGGATTGAGATTCTAATCATAGATCTCATATCACGATATTAAGGGAGTGGTTGAAACCATCCCGTTAGTGTGAGAGCCTATATAATTAAGGCTCATCTCATTCAATGTAACTGAGTATGTGTATGTGTGTATACACTCTCTAGGTTCTCACTTGGAGAGCTATTTGATCAATAGCTAATTTTATCATGGTATCAGAGCTTCAGGTCTAAGCTAAATAGATCTGTGGGAGAGGATGTTGCAAAGAAACTGTCGCTTAATAGGTGAATTGAAGAGCTGAGTTGTGTTAGAGCGTGTTGTGAGCTGTGTGTTAGAGCTCTACGATCAGTTGCGTACGTATCTGCAGGAGAAAAGTTGAGTTTGAATTCTATTTCGGTGGGTCTGCTGATGCTGGAATGGAATGTTGCGTGTGAAGATTTGGCGGCCCATCTCATCTAATTTCATTGGTAATGGTCTATATCCACGACTGTCATAGGGAATCTTCAGGCCAGCAAACGAGTTACAGGAAATTACAACAACAACTATAGCATTAGTCCAACCTGAGGAATCCCCCTCGTTGAATACCACTGAAGGTCATATGATGTATTGCTTACTATTATGGAAGCAGCTTCAGTGAGTGATTCCGTCCAAGAAATTTCTATTATTTTGAAGGGGACGTGGATTTAAAGATCCACTATTTCTCAAACGCCATTGCCAGATTTGTGACCCAACCTCTGCGTGGAGCAATGCAGAATTATTGACTTAGATAGCATTCAGAGGTTTTCGATTGAATCCTCGAGACCGCCATAAATTTGGAAGCGCACATGAAAAATTATGCACAAAGGTCGAAGTCATTTTCTTTGCCCGCCTTTAGTCCATTGTTCCAAGAAGAACTAGCAAACCAGTTTATCCCTTTTTTTCGACTATTATTCTGGAATCAAAATATTCAATTCCAGACTCTGACAGGCGTTTCTTCGCATATTTCAAGTAGTGCAAAACTTCTGATTGTGCACCTGCATTGTCCTGGTGGAGGAACGCTGAGAACACTGCTCTTGCGTAAAGCTGGAGCCATTTATTTTATATTCATTTTTTTATCAGTAAAAGGAGGTGTAGTTACAGGAATTACAATCATTGCATTACACTTGAATTTTTTCTGTTGCTAATGGAGCATATTTGGTGAAGTCGAAAACCAATGTGCTTAAGCTACGTAGTAAGGAGCAGCGTGAGTGTAGTGAAAGGTTTACACATACCTTGTCAATACCAGTGTGCTTGTTGAAAAATCTAATTTTAATTTGAATTCAATTTTTCCATGAGCAGGGTTGAGCTTGCTGTGTAAGGTTGTTTGAGATTTGGCGGTGGAAGTAGCAGTAGAGTGGGAGAGATCGGAGAGCCTGAGGTGAATAATTGATTGCTACGTTTTTCGTTTCAGAAATATGTGTTATTAGAAATTTCTAATCACATGCATCATAATTGGATGTCGATATCGTTTCCAGCTTGTTGAGAGGTTGTTTGTTTCTCGTCGCAAGAGCTGAGGGCACTAAGCCCTGTGTGGCATAGAAGCCACAGTCTACAAGGTTCTACTATTGAAGAGCTACCAAAGGGAGGATTCCCGTCTGCATGGTAACAAGGTAGTTGGAGCTCGTAAGAGGACCAAGTGGAGTCGAAATCTGGAAGCAAGACAAAACTAGATAAGCTGGACCTTTTTTTTAACAACATGTCTAATTTTTTAGATATTTTTTCTGATGATGATGATGATGATGATGATATTCTCATGTTGGAATTTGAGGGCTTTAGCATGAGAAGTATTTTTAAGTCTGGAATTTTTTCAGAAAAACAATGTGGTTCTGTTGATGACCACGAGAAACAAGAGGCACAATCTGTTGTGCAAGATCCTGATATTGAAGAGTCACAAGTTGATCTTGAGGAGGGATGTAAAGATGAAAAAAGTGTTGAAGATCATTTCGATGAGCCACATGAAGCTGATGGCGAAGACGTGGCAGAAGAAGACAGAGCTGGAGAGAATCTAAAATGTGATAATATCATCAATATTTATGTGTGTGCAGATGACAACATTGCTGAAATTTACATGCGTGACAACAGAAATGGTGAGAGAAAACAGTTTCCTGTTAAGCCTGTCATAATTTTCAAAAGGGCAAGGATAAGCATTCAAGCTTTCCATCACTAGGGAAGAAATGAGGCAAACATACATCACTATCTCAGAGCGAAGAAAGTGAAGATGAAGCCTCATCCACAAATGAACAGATATGGTCTCAGAAGCATAAAGACTAAGATGAAAACTCTGTTACCAAGCTTTTTTTATGTTTTTTTTTACCATTGTAAGCCTAGCTGAGACTAGACCAGCAGGCGTATGTTATCATATGTTATTGTTCAGTACCCTTTCTCCATTAAGGGGGAGTGTTGGAATTAATGGAGAAATCCATAGTTAGGTTGTCGTTATCATAGAGATAGGATTGAGATTCTAATCATAGATCTCATATCCTGATATTAAGGGAGTGGTTGAAACCATCTCGTTAGTGTGAGAGCCTATATAATTAAGGCTCATCTCATTCAATGTAATTGAGTATGTGTATGTGTGTATACACTCTCCAGGTTCTCACCTGGAGAGCTATTTGATCAATAGCTAATTTTATCACGGATGAGGCAAATTGAAACATTATTGATGTTTCCCTTCTTGTACTTGATGTTCAAATGAAACTGTTGCAAGTATGTGGAACACTTTTGATGGCGATCGTTCTATAACTTCCCTTGTGTCTGTATGAACTGCAAGGATCAGTGGTCTATGTGGATGATTGTTTCCTTCCCAAAAATATAATGTTTCCATTGTCAGCAATCCTACACAATGGAATACATATCTTTGTCATAAGTGGGATACTTCCGAACTGTGTCAGAAATTTTCTCATTGTGATATTCCATAGGATGCCCCTGTTAAGTAAGAACTGGCCTAATAGCATGATTAGAGGATTCAATATCGATCTCAAATGGTTGTTGCAAGTATGGTAATGTGAGCACTGGTGCATAGAAAAGGCGATGTTTTAACTCTACTAATGTCTTCTATTGATATTCAGACCAAAATAATTTTTCTTTCACTCCTCCCTTGGTGAATTGACTCAAGGGCCAGGTGACATGACAGAATCCCAACACGAACCTGTGATAGAAATTGGCAAGACCTCGAAAGCTGCAGAGATATGTTAGATTGGTTGGGGCTGGCCAATCACGAATTACTTGGATCATCATTGGATCCACATTCACCCTCCTCTCATCAATAATGTTTCCCAGATATTGAACCTGGGCCATGCCAAAAGTGCACTTATCCAAATTGGAGCACAACTTGTGTTGCCACAATATTTGGAGGACCTATTAGATGTGGTGTAGGTGCTCTTCCCAAGTCTGACTGAATATCAGGATGTCATCCAAGTACACCACCATAAATGAGTTGGTGAATGGCCTCAGGATGTCTTCCATCAACCTCATGAAGGTTGCAGGAGAATTATTCAACCCGAAAGGCATGAATAGCCATTCAAAAATTCCATCCTTGGCTTTGAAGGAAGTCTTACACACATGGGAGGGTTCGATTAGTACCTGGTGATACCCGGACTTCAATTCGATCTTGCTGAAATATTTTCCCCCCTTTAGTTGTTCCACAAGTTCATCAATCCATGGGATTAGGTACCTATTCTATACAGTGATATTGTTCAATGCCTGATAGTCAATGCAGGGTCTCCAATTCCCATCCTTCTTCTGTACCAACACAATCTGGCTCCCACAAAAATGAACTCAGCCAGATGTGACCTTTCTGTAGCAGCTCCTGAATCTACCTCTTGATTTTTTCATTCTCCAGAAGATAACTCCAATAGATTGTTCCATTGGGAAGTGACGCACCTGGGGTCAGATCAATGGATTTCTTGAACTAACAGTGCAGAAGCACCCCTGTGGATGAGGTGAAGATGTCCCCATACTCCTCCACGACCTTGTCCATATTTTTCTGTTGTGTGGAGGATCCATGTCTGGAGTTCATGGAAACAATATTCTTCTTTCCCTGAGGGCAGATCATCAAGAAAATAAATTTCTCGGTTTTGGAAATGAGCTTACTACATTGCTTCATAGTAACCAAAGAGATGGAGTTAGGTGGTGCTACCTTTGGTATCTTGTACAACTTATTTGCTAAAGTAACAATAATAATGCGAGGCCTAGACTCATACACATCATGTTGCTTCCACAAGTATGGTTGGCCCAATAATACATCACAACCATCAAGAGGAGAAATGTCACATAATACCTCATCTGTGAAGGGCTTGATGTTGTAGGGAAGGGAAAATTTATGGATGGCGCGGAGATCCCATCCTTGGTGAAGCCACCCGATGGTGTACAGTTGTGGGTGTATTTTGGTCGGCAAGCCTAGCCGCTTTATGACCTCAGGTGAATGAGGTTCTTTTGGCTCCTGCTGTCGACAATGAACTACATTGGGGAAACCTTTACCCACATCTGGGAATGGAAGAGGTGCTCTGCCTCCTCGGGATCTTTTGGTACCTCCTTCTAGATCTTCGTGGTGGCAACGGTGGTGTTAGGCTTCACATCGATAATCTGCTTCCCTTTTTCATTCCCCTTGTCGAGTTCTAATTCAGAGTTGGAGCATATGCATCTGATTTAGAAGCCTTCAGCTTGACCACCAGTGACTGCTTGGACTGACACTCACTTGTGTTGTGAGTGGAGCTCTTATGTAACTCACACCATTTTCCCATGTCCTTCTTTGGTTTCACGGTTTTTTCCTTTTCTTGCAGCTTTGGCTAGTTTTCCTGGGCCGCTCCACCTTGGCTTTGTCCTTTGTTCTGCTGTTTGGGGGCACCTTTCCCTTGCTTCTAATTCATAGATCCAAATTCTCGCTTCTTATATTTGAATTTCTTCTCAATCTTGGCAGCATACTGGTATGTTGTACTAAGAAAGGATATGTTGAGGAACTCCATTTCCTCCTGAATGTAACTGTGCAGACAATTGTGGTACTTCAACACCAAATGTTTCTTTGAATATTTGACACCCAACTATGTGTGTAGGGTATGGAACAGATTCATCAAATCATGCACATCTTAATCCCTTTGCTACCACAACGCAGTCTATTATATGTACTTGTGCTCATAACACCCCACGAGATAATATTGTTCATTGATGGCATCTCAGAAATAATTTCAAGTGGGTGCAATTGATAAAAGAGAGGGCTCACTCTCTTCCTTTTTCTCACATTAGGTTTCCCACCAGTCCTTGACATGGGGGGAAACTTTGAGGAGTTCAAAAGTAATATTTTCCTAGTTGGAAAAGTCATGAACCAAGAAATATCCTTCTAATAGGTTCAACCATTTATCTACGACATCTGCATATATTTGGCCCTCAAATATTAAAATTTCAAATTTTACTTATACCTTAAAAGGAGTGGCACCTCCAGAGTGGCTGTTGGATGTAGATGTGTCGCCGATGGGAAGTTGTTGAAGGATTTGGGCAAAGTTATACATCATCACGTTCCTTTGTTTCTCAAGGGCCTCGTCAAGAAATATTTTGATAGGATCTCCTACTCTCTTGTCTTTATTTTCTTCCCCCGTGGGCGGTCGTCAGGGTTTGTGAGGCTGATCTTGCAAAGGTTCCACCAGATCGAGCCCTAACTCCTTATACCCTGACCTCGTTGGGGACATGAAAAGAAGGATCGAAAAATAGTAGACCACTCTTATACCACTGATCCAGACTTATGCATGAAAAAAATAAATTACATAAATACACATAAACGCATATATGAAACAGAAATAAAACTTCATTTCATTAATATCAAATAACTGAAATATGCTTACAGACAGAATGGAAATAAACTAGCTAGGGCGTTGGTAGCTTATCTCTTAGAAGAGATGTGGCATATACTGACCTCTTAATTGTGTTACAATGAGGCTCAAGGACTATTTTATGATTGAACAACATAGGAAAACCCTAAACAACCAAAAACCTAGCCCCAAGAGATGAAACACCAAGATTTTATGGGCCCCGTTGGGGTTAGTTGGGCAACCAACTTCCTAGGGTCATAACTTGGTCATATTATCTCTGTTTGGAACGTAAAATACATCATCGAAAATATCTCTGTAATTACTATAGGTTTTTCTACAATCTCCTACCAGCGGCCACGTGCCTGCTATAGACTTTAAAAAAATGTCATTTATGGGGTCAAAAATGTTCCGGAAGTTCAGGACTTGAAAAACTGTTAAAAATAGTAAATGCTGCTATAAAAAAAGGAAACTAATGAAATTGACTGGAGGTCTAGGTGGAATAGGTGGGTGGCCACCAATATCCACCTGGATCAGTCATAGAATCTTATAAGGAAATTTCATTTAAAATACAACATAACTAGCTAAAAGCTACTACAATCATCATGATATCATTTACCCACAAATCTTCAATATTTATATATTTGTGGCCTCGTTGTATCATTAGTGGACCATCCTGAAGCTCACACTCGTTTGCATGGACCATTGATTATTTACGTGCCACAATATTAAACATAATATATCCTTTACACAATGTCACCATCATTTCCTGTCGTTGTTTTCTGCAAACCTCGATATCGTGATTACATAAAGTATTAATAAAACAAATTCTTAAATCTATACTAGTGGTGCTTCACCATCTATTCATGTGCATTCATAAAATGCTAACAAAATATCGTGACATGCTTCATTTAACAACACTACAAATGCATTAGTTATAAGCATATAACCATCAATGCATGTTTATAAACAAATAGCACATTAACTTATATTCCCCTCGCATAAGCACACATTATTCCAAGATAAATCACTACAACTATCCAAACATTCCTTTAAAGGAACCTAACACATCAGCTATAATCTTCTTACATGTGAATTACATAAACTTTATCAATATAACTAGCCCTTTAGCTATTACTTTTGGTACCTGCAAATATGTAAAGAAATATAACACATGTTGTCACTTCCCGCATGTGAATTATATTTTTTCCAATGAAATATAACACAAATCCTGCATGTATATACATATTATTCCAAAAGAAACTAAGATAATAATTATGATAGCATAAAATTTATCACATATATTTTTTCTAAAGGAATATAGCTCAATGTTTCTTATGTTCTTACAAAGAACATATCTTTATAACACGACTATTCTTTGTGCATGCAAGAGCTTATCATAATAGCTCTTCTTTAATGTACTCAACACATATTCCCTTCACTAGAATTCTACCATCATTAGGTATTATTTTCATGTAGACAAATACATACTTCTTTTCAAAAGGAAGTTAATATAACCTCCTTTCTCTATCTTCCTATATGCAATTTTTGCATGCTTCCCTTTCAATAAATTATTATATACAACCATCTTTTATGCAAAAAAACCGGGATAAAATAACAAGCTTAACTTAATATTTTATGCACCTAAATCAAGAAATGGACACAATTCATCTAGCCAAGCAATCTTTTCAAGAGAATAAACATAATAATTTTCTTTATCTACACGAAAAAATATTTTTTCTATATTACAATGACTACCAGTTTTTGCATGCAACATGTGTGTTTATTATAACACAATCTCCCTTACTTTAATGCACATAATATTTTCAAGAAAAAATCATGTGTTATTGTTCCTCTATGAACAAAATTCATATGCATCTTTTAAGAAAACAATCTTTATTTTCATCAATTCATGCACAAAATTCCTATGCAATTTTTCTGCACTCAAATCCTTGCAGTCTTTAAATAAAAAAAATGGGTAAATATGTATACAGATTCATGAAAACCCTTCCAAGAAAATTAATCTAATTAACTTTCCCCTTTTCTTTTCCACCACCCATGAAAATGTTTCACAAATTACCCTCTTTAAACTATATTCATTTTCAAGAAAATAACTTGGATTTGTTATCATTTCACACACTAGATCCATACAAAATACCTTTTTTTTTAAAAGAGCATTTAAATTATCTTTTCTTACATAACATGAATATGCAAATTCGTTAATAAATTAAGTACAATATATTATATATTACTCTCACACATACACAATATATATATATATATATATATATATATATATATATATATAATTTTAAGCATATGCAAATTCTTCTCTTAATCTCACGCACATGCACATTATGTTCTAAAAGAAATATATATTATATTCTAATCCCAGCATATGCAAATTATTTTCTAAAAGAAATGTAATATATTGGGTCTACATATAATCTTGCATTCTTTTTTTAATTCAAGTGCAAAGAAAAATATAATGCATCTTTTATATATATATATATATATATATATATATATATATATATATATATATATATATATATATATATATCAAATGTAATACAGTGGAAAAAACATGAAAGTAAGGTAAGAACGTATACCCGAGGGTGTGATGGTGTATCCCAACCGAGACCATATAAATAAAAAAAAGTTGACTATAAGACCATATTACCAAATATTCTTGAGAGCCTTTCCACTAAACATAATTATGCATTTCTACTTCAGCGGATTGGCCATACATCCAACATCCCCACCTTTTGGTATTAGTGACTCGAGGACCACTCGGAAATTTCCAGTAACCATTGCTCTACCACCACCACTTTCTTAAGGTCACATGAACGCCATTCCTATCCAAATGGAGGATCACTAATGTATCTTTACAGCTAAAGGCTAACAACTAATCTCAGACAAATCAATGTTGATGGAACTACCCTTTCAATAACAATTCCTCCTTCATTCTCATCTTCATGGGACAAATCATTTTTTTCGTAAGTGTTTCCTCTTCATACCAGAGAATAATGCAACCTTTATTTCATTTGACAGACTTTCACCACCTGAACGAAGAGTCAAGCCCAAGATTTGGTATCACAATAATAATCATAATAATAATGACATTTCTCTTCTTTTTTTATTTCCTGTCAATTATGCCAATTCCCCTCCTACTCGATCCAAGAAAACATGAATCTGATTTATGGTTAACAACCAATATTTATGGTAATTGTTTGTTAAAACATTTAATTTTCAAGTTTATTTAATAGTTTACAATATTTGAAGAGCATAGAAGGGATATTACATACTCCCCCCCCCCCCCCCTTCAAGTAAACATTGTCCTCGGTGTTTATCAATAAATTTTATAATATTATAACAATGAAAAGAGAACTTTTTCATTCGGAATGAAGGATTTATCTTTATGAAATATCAAAAGAAAAAAGAAATAATGTTTATCAATATTCATAAGCATTTACAACTTCAAAAATAAGCAATTTATACTTTCCATGAGTTAGCCATCATTCAGACTTTTAGAGATAAAAACAAAATCTCCATACCAACTTACCATTACTTACCGATTAATTTTGAAAATCATTTTTACATTATGAAATAATTTTCAATTGCATGTGGTTTGACATCCTCCATGGGAAGCACCTTGTAATATATGATCAACAAATTCAACATATTCACATTAGCCACAACATTTTCCATCAAATGAAATACTTTCAACTATCAATATTTTTTTATCATAGTGCTTCTACAAGTACTTAGAGAGCACCAACCCTCTAATCATCAAAATTATAAATCACTGCACTATGTGAACACTGTCTTATCTTACACTAATGACATCCACAAAATACTTCTAAAAGTACTCAGAGAGCATCTAAATCTCTAATAATCAAAATAATCAATAACTTCATCAAGTGAATTATGTCTTAGCCCCTGCTAAATACATTCACGAGATCGATAATATAATAAGGAACTTAAACTTTCAGTAATTATTTTTTCAAGAGACCTGGGCTCTTTCCCTGTCAAGATGTACATAAAATTCTTGCACAACCATATAGAAAATTCATTTTAATAAAACACATAACGGATTAGTCAACATGTTGCACTATGAGAACCACAGTAGGCTAAGGAATTTTCCTCCCAACCAATGGAAACTAGTTTCCACAACCATATCAAGTTATTTTAACATCTATACAATTCTCTAATAGAGACCATACCAGGTCTAGTCTGGAATTCCACTGGCCAGCCAACTCAAGAATTCCAATGACTATATAGGGTCTAATATAGGATTCCTCTTAGCAGTGTCCTGCATATTCCTCTTACAACGTCCCATCTATAATGAATTTTGGGCATCATCGAACAAGCTCAAAAATCAACAGAGTTGCCTCAGAATTTTTCCCCTATTCACCATCTTGGGCAACTCTGTTCTCTTACTATGATCATATATCTCTAGGAAGAGAAAATTTGGACAGGAAATAGTCATCAACTCCTAGGGGCAGGAAACTACCATCAACCCAAGGCTTCCCATCCTTTCACAACTATCCACAATTTTCTGGAATGTAAAATCATTTTTATTACTCTTTCCCACATCAATTTACATAACAAAACATATACACATTATCATTAAAACAAAATAAACATTTATGTACACTTTTCATTTATACTTGACCCTCAATATGTCTCCACAATATCTAGATTGACAAGAAACATAACTGACATACAGGTGGTATACATTGTGATTTTCCAAATAAAAAAATCATGCATATTATAACATTATACTTTCCCATTTATGGTTGCAATTCGCATTGCAACGTTTTACCTTCACGGGTTTTCTTGTTGGCATTAAGCTACCCATGATTAATCCTATCAAAAACGCTAGTCATAAATATGCATTGTTTAAATAAGTATTCACTTTCACGATCATTTTAGTTTCATACCCACAATAATTTCATGCATAATAGTATATACAAATATTCATTAATGTCTAAATTTCAATAACATTTAGAGTAACAATCCAAACATTTCCAATTCCCACGATGTATTTTTACGAACAAATCGACACATGAAGGAACTACCATAATCACTTGTTTAAAACTTGCAATAAGCTTTAATAAAAACCAATTAATGCATATAATTTTTATCATTTATTTGTGCAACACTAACTAATCAATGCTAATAACCATCTTATTGTATTCATGACAAGATTCAATCAAAAATTAGCTATTACAGTCAAGTCTCACTACTTGACTCATTTTTTTTATTTTTAACATTTAAGGGGTTCTTTCAATGTCCTTTTAAAAACTCTCTATCTTCCTCTTCGAGGACATTCCACATATTTTACATTCATGCATTCATTCATTATAAGTAGTGCATTATAACTTTAGTCATGTTCATTAAATGTGTCAGTAATATTGTCATATATGCAAAGGTTGTTATTTAATTTTCACTTCCACTAGTGAGTGCTCAGGATTGTTCATAGGTGCAACAAAGGTCTTATTGTATTTTATCCTCAACAAAATTGAAATTTCATGAACATAGTTTTGCAGCAGACTTTATTACTTACTACTCTTCAATGTGGTTATAAGCATGAATCGTGCATCTCATGTCAAATGAAGTATACTTCATATATCAATATGTAGATCGTTAGACTCATACCTCATCCGATTCTCACTAAAAACATACCTTGATTTAAATTCTGCTTAACAATTCCCAAAGGCACCAATATTGAAACATTTAGCTCTAATACCACTTGTAACATCCCCTGGTAACTATTTACCCGCGGGTAATTATCCAAGTTATTATTCCAAATTTCTCATTAACCATTAGATAAAATATTCATCATTACATAGAGTTGTTTTAGTAAGGAATAGTGAGTTATATAACCATTAACAACCACTATTGTAACATATTAACATAAAATTTCTGACGTAATCTTGCCTCATTTTCATGATAACTTTAACTATATTATTCAATCACATATTTGATGTTATAAACATCACATCATGCAAAGAGTCAGCATCGTCAAACCAAAACAATAATCCATAACATCATTGAACATTAATTTACCCTGGAAACCTCGTAGAGTGAAAACGAGCAAGCGTTTAATTTTATTATTAAATGCTCGAGAGGGTGTTCACCACTCACTTATAAGGGAGTCCATCCCTTGACAATTTTCATAAAATTTTATAACCATTTTCATAAAATATTATAAGGAAATTTCATTTAAAAGAAAAAATAACTAGTTAAAAAGCTACTACAATCATCATGATATCATTTACCCACAAATACTCAATCTTTATATCTTTGTGGCCTGGTTGTTTCATTAGTGGACCATCCTGCATCTTGTACTCATTTGCATGGACCATTAATTATTTACCTGCCACAATATTACACATAATATATCATTTGCACAATGTCATCATTATTTCCTATCATTGTTATCATCAGTGAACCTCGATATCAGGATTACATAAAGTATTAATCAAATCAATTCTTAAATATTATACTAGTGGTGTTTTACCATCTATTCATGTACATTCATGAAATGCAAACAAAATATTGCGACATGCTTCCTTTAACAATATTATATATGCATTATTTATAAGTGCATAACCATCAATGCATGTTTATAAACAAATACCACATTAACTAATATTCCCCTCACATAAGCACACATTTTTGTAAGATAAATCACTACAACTTTCCATACATTCCTTTAAAGGAAACTAACACATTATTCATAGTCTTCATACATGCGAATTACAATAACTTTATCAAAAGAACTAGCGCTTCTGCTATTACTTTTGGTGCATGAAAATACGTAAAAAAATCTAACACAACATGTTGTCACTTCCCAAATGCAAATGTATATTATTTCAAACGAAAGCTAACAACATAGTTACTGATCAAATAGGTAACTGAACTGGTACCTACTTTTTTGAGGTAGCAAAAAAAACACCAGATTTTGAAAAGTGGTGATGCAGAATCACCACTTTTTTTTAGCATAGTTTTGTCACTTTAAATTTTACTATGACTTATGTCGATTTTGAAAAATGATGATGTAAAATTACCTTTTTTAAATGTCATGATTTTCGAAAAGTGGTGATTTATTTATCAAATATGAACAATTGTATTAAAATGTAAGTGATTTTCATACTAATTTTAGTGATTTTCATACTAATTTTAAAAAGTGTTGATGCAACATCAATAATTTTTTTTGTTTAGAATAGTGATTTTCACCTTAGTAATAAAACATAAAAATAAAATAAAAATACATAACAAAAACAAATCAAAAATAAAAATAAAAATATTAAAAAATAAAAATAAAAATGTAAAAAAATAAAAAATAACTTGAAAAATAAAAAAAATTAACAATTTTTTTTAAAGAAAATAATAAAAAAATTAAAAAAAAACAAAATTTAAAGCAAAAAAAAATAAAAATAAAAACATTTTTTTATGTTATTAAAAATTTGAAACAATCAAAATACTAAAATAAAAATAATCAGAAATTAAAATTAAAAAAAAAAAATAGAAAGAACATTAAAAAAAATTAATATATATATATAGATAGATATAACATAATTCATTTTCTTCAAATTATATATATATATAATTGAAATTAAAAAAAAAACAAATACATTTAAAAATATAAATTAAATTAAAAAAAAACATAATTGAATATTTAAATTAAAAATATAATTAAAAAACAAATAAATTTAAAATAATTAATTAATTAATTAAGAAAACCTAACTGAATATTTAAATTAAAAAAAATAAATAAATAAAATTTTAAAAACAAATAAAATAAAAAAATATAAATTAATTTGAAAAAATAATTAAATAAAAAAACAATTAAAATAAAAGAGATTAATTTAAAAAAATAAATTAATTAAATAAATAAATAAATAGTGAGGGTGGTGGTGGTCCAGAAATTTGTGTATTTAATTTTTATTTTTATTTTTATTTTTATTTTTTAATTTAAACTCGCGGCAGGGTGGCGATGGCAGTGGTCTAGATATTTAAACGTGTTATTCCAACATCAATAGTTTTCATTTTCAAGGTGTTTTTTGCACACAAAAACATTATTTCAGCATGAACACTTTACACTTCAAGCTATTTTTTGCACACACAAAATTGGTGGATTTATTCCTAAATCAAGAAATTGTATCTAGCTAGGAAATCTTTTCAGGAGAATTAACATAATAAATTTCTTTATCTACATGCAAAAACATGTTTTCTAATATTAAAATGACTACTATTTTGTGCATGCAACATGTATTTTTTTTTCCTAATACAATCCCCTTACTTAATCGACATAATTTTTTCAAGAAAGAAGCATGAGTTTTTTCCTAATACAATCTCCCTTACTTTAATGCACATAATCTTTTCAAGAAAGAAGCATGAGTTCTTGTTCTTGTATGAACAAAATTCATATGCATCTTTTAAGAAAAGTCCCTGCAGTTTTAAATAAACAACATGGGTAAATATGCATAAATAAACAACATGGGTAAATCCCTGCAGTTTTAAATAAACAACATGGGTAAATATGCATAAATAAACAACACGGGTAAATATGCATACAGTTCATGAAAACCCTTTCAAGAAAATTAATCTAATTAACTTTTCTCTTTTCTTTTCCCCCATCTATGAAAATCACTAATTAGACTCGTTAATTTATATTCATTTTCAAGAAAATAAACCTCTTTAATCTATATTTATTTTCAAAAAAATAACTTGGATTTCTTATCATACAAAATCCTTAAAAAAAGAATGAAAATGAACATCCACGAACTATCTTTATGCATATGTAATATTACTTTCATAAATATGCAAATTATTTCGAAAAAAATTTAACACCCTATCTTTATACATATATAAATTCCTTGCTAAATGAAGTATAATATATTAAATATACTCTCATCAATATACAAATTATTTCCAAAATAAAAGATATTAGATTTTAATCTGAGGCATATGCAAATTCTTTTCCTAATCTCACTCAGCTGCACATATGTATATATAAATATATAAATTCCAACCTATGCAAATTATTTTCTTTAATAAATATAATATATTGGGTGTGCATATAATCTTGAATTCAAGTACAAAGAAAAATATAATGCATCTCAAAAAAACTAGTCCATAGCAAATCTAAGACTCTGAAAAAAACATGTCAGTAATGTAAGAAGGCAACTGTGACCATCTTACCCAAAAAACTAGTCCATAGCAAATGTAAGACTGAAAAAAACATGTCAGTAATGTAAGAAGACGACTGTGACCATCTTACCAAATCTTCTAGAGAGCCTTTCCACTAAATCTAATTCTGCATTTCTACTTCAGCAAATTGACCATGCTTCCAACGTCCCCTCCTTTTGGTATCGGTGACTCGACCACTCATAAATTTCCAGCAATCATTGCTCTTCCATCCACTAGTTGCTTAAGGTCACAAGAACGTCATCCCTCTCCAAATGGAGGATCACTAACGTATCTATACGACCGAAGGCTAACAACTAGTCTCAAACAAGTCAATGCGGATGAAATTTCTCTTTAAATAACAATTCCTCCTTCATTCTCATTGTGAGGGGACAAATATTTTTTTCGAAGCGTTTCCCCTTCATACCAGAGAATAATGCAGCCTTTATTTCATTTGAGAGGCTTGTCCCACCGGAACTAAGGGTCAAGCCCAAGATTAGATGTCACAATAATAATAAAAATAATGTCATTTTTTTTTTCTTACAGGTTATGACAATTCACCTTCAGTCTCAATCCACGGTGGGACAAACCCAAGATTAGATGTCACAATAATAATAAAAATAATGTCAATTTTTTTTTTTCTTACAGGTTATGTCAATTCACCTTCAGTCTCAATCCAAGAAAACATGAAACCGACTGGTAGTTACCAATCAATCTTTATGGTAACGATCGTTACCAATCCATCTTCAGTCTCAATCCAAGAAAACATGAAACCGACTGGTAGTTACCAATCAATCTTTATGGTAACGATCGTTACCAATCCATCTTTATGGTAACTGATTGTTAAAACATGTAATTTTCAAGTTTCGTTAATCTCTAACAATATTTGAAGAGCATAGAAAGGATATTACACATGCACTAATTTAAAAATATAAAAAATAAAGATTAAAGGTTAATGGTAAAGGAAACAAACTATATATAACCTAAAAACTTAAGATCAAGTAAAGCCATAAACAAGATGATCAAACAAATAAATTTTAAAGGGTAAATATATAAAAGATTAATAATAAAAAATCAAAAAGACTAAAAGAAAGGATAAGAATGACAAATCCAAGTAATCATATAAATAAATGCTAAACCAAAAGCAATAAAATATTAATAAGAAATAAGACCAACAAAAACTGTAAATATAAATGAAAGAAAATTACCAACTATATAAACCAACACTTACTAGTTCTAAACATAGATTCAAATAACACATTGTGAACCCATGGTAATATTCACATCTTACAATCCTTAACTCATAAATAACATTTTATTGAAAATTCATAATTATTTAAAATAACATTTTATTGAAAATTGATAAATATTTATATAAATTTGTTTTTCATTAAATTTAAATTTCATTTTATTTTTAAAATAAATCATTCAATCTTGGTTTACATAAATTATGAGTAAATAATATTTTTTTATATATATATTTACGCCGTAAGGCGTATTTATTTGAAAACAACTTTGCTGGTTGTTTGTCTGTCATAATATTTACCCTTTGATCTTTTGTTAGACGATTGAATCAATATTAATCGTTGATTGGAATAGTCACAGTTGCAACAGTTGCAAAATTAGTTTTGGCTCGTGCGTTGGATGGTGGAGATCTGTCGGAGTTGGATGTTGGCAACTACATGCCCATCTCGCTGCTCGAGGGTTTTCCGAGCGGTTCTGCGTAGGGTTTCGTCCATCACCGAGGTTATGGCTTGATGGAATTTAACCTCGGTGATGGACGAAACCCTACGCAGGACACGCAATTGGCAACTATAATGGTCACACTCTACCAATGGAAGCCATGACTTGATGCTTTGAGCAATGCTTTTATGCCATTTATCTTACATGCCTGGCTCAAGAATGGCATTGGGAGCAGATGGTGGATACTTATCAAGGATGTGTTTCAACTTCTCAAATGACATTTCCTTAATGTCAATCAAAGGAGGGATGAGTACTCTATACAACCTCAGTTGCTTCAGTGAGAAATTTCCCGGCCAAGAATTATATTTATGAAATGTAATGATTACCAGATATTTGTATTTTTCTGTATATTTATCTTCTGTTTGTATATTTGTTGGCATGGCCTGAGTAGTAGCTGACCCTTTTTAATAGCGTCTTCACAGCTTCTTTTATGGCTCTGTAATAAGCTCAGTTCTGAATTTCAGCATGCCCTGTACAGACAAACCTCGAGTTTCTTCTATTTAATTATTAATTCACGGGATTCTTCCTTTCTACATTTGAAATTTGTTTACAAGCTGTTATGATTCGTGTTTATAAACCTTACTTTCGTTTGAAGAAATCTAAAACATCTTCTGGATAAGAACTTCAGAGAAGGAAATTACTTTTAATACATTAAAGTTTAAAATTAATTTGCTTGTTTTCACTGTGAACCTGTGATCTCTAAGGAGAAACCTGTGATATGTGTGTTTGGATATATGTTCATGCGAAAAGATCCTGGTTTGGAAGCTGTCTCAAAGTTTTGAAAATCCCAAAATTCTGAAATTTGACAACTATAATTTAGATTTTCAAAAAATTTTACTGAAATTTTTCATATTCTTACCTAAATTATTTTGTAATTTTTTTTAGACTACCGCTTAATATTGCAGTATTCCAGATTGAAGAACGCAGACTTGCTACACCGGAATTGAATGCTGCAAGCACGCTACTTGCATGGATATTCTCCCAGATTGAAGAAGGGCTGACTTGCCCCATTCTGATGGGTTTGCGTATTAGTCATTTATTCACATTGAGCGAGTACCAAATATAAAGTTGTTATATTCTAGCAATACAAAGTTGCTATATTCCAGTGAAGTGTCGGAGATGGTAGGGTTTCAGACCGATGCAGAAGCCACCAAAGGATCTGTCGATTAGATTGAGGCTTTCTGATTTCTTATATTTGCTGGGTTTTTTTTAGGGCGCGACACAGAATGGGATGTGTGGGTGCAGAGCGTGGTTACTGATTAGCCCATTGTATTGTTACAAATTTTTTTGGAATGGAGGCATGGGTTCAAATACGAGATCTGAGATATTGGCTTTATAGGGATTGCTTTGGTTTGCTAGGCATTTGTTCATTGACTCCATCCAGATATATGGTGATTCAAAAGTCTTGATTGAATATTTTACCAAGAAAAACAATTTGGCGCCTGTGCAACCTTTTTCAAAGCCTGGTGTAATCTGGTCAACTTTTACCAGAAGCTTTGGAGTAGCAAATCTCTGTTCTGCTATACTCCTTGCAGGAGAAGTGCAGCAAGGAACCAGTGCTGATGCAAGAGCTCTTGCACTCTTCCCACACTCGTTTGTATGATTAGAAGCATGGAAGCTGATCTGGCATTGAACTTTTGAACTTGCTTGAGACAGTTCAGCCCTTGCTCTTACACGAACCTGTTGTTTTTCTGCCTTTCATAACATAACGCCTTCACTCTTTTTTCAGGGGTTACCATTCTAAATTTGTACACAACAACAAGTACCATCAGTTGGATTTGTAGATGAGTAAACGCAGTTAGAAATTCTTGTTTCTTGAAAGAGAATGATTATGTCTGTTACAGTTCAGGTTTCCTGTATCTAATTAGATTAACTCTTGTGTAAATGCAGTGGTAATTAATGTATTCTTTTTCTTTTCTTTAATTAGAAATTTCGGTGCAACACAGCAGATGCATTCCAGGAAATCTGGTTCTGGGAAAAGTAGTGAAAAACAAATAAATAAATATATATATAATGAAGATTTAGATTGTTCTAAAAAAAGATTGGTTAGATGGTAATATGAAGTAAATATTGTTAGGTATTGACCTGATAGGTGAATCAATAAGTCAGAGTATTTCCTTTCCTAAGATAATACTACAGAAGTTAACCATAATACTAAGAAAACGGGAGATGTAACCTCAGGAAGGTTGTTAATCCAAATGCCTAAATAACTCAGTCTTTTGGATAGTTCGCCCTCCTATCTATGATAAACTCGGACGAAATTGGTGGTTCGGTCACCTGTAGTACTCTTTCTTTTAAAAAATAAAAAATAAACAAAGGAAAAACAAGAACATAGTTTAACTCAGTTTTTTTTTACAGAAAGATGAGATGAGAATATCTGAGGAAACTCTGCAGCAACTCAGAAGAATTTACAGCCTGAAAAATTCCGGAAAACCTTGTAAGCCTAGTAGCATATAACACCATAATAGACATTACAGAAGACATAACAAATAAAACCCCGGAAGGGTCGCCATCCAATAGAACGCTGAGTAAATACCCACAAAATTCTCATGGCATAGCGCATACACCCATAGAATCTATTGCGACAGAGAAAACTAGTTTATGAAACTTTGCATGTTGATTATGGGTGCCGGAATCAGGAAACAAAAGGTAAAGATAGATACAGTTTAGCACAGAAAACATATCTCGCAAGCCGTCAGTTAAAATTACTTATATAACGAAAATAGACAAAAGAACAGTTACAAACCCCAAGCTGTCTAGAGAAAATTCTTAGTCATATAACCAGAAAAGGGCACGGAGGTTGAGAACCCCGACCAATCTATCATGGAGAAATATACATATTACATTGACATGGAAACTTTATTTAAACAAAGAGAATTCTTTCGAATAATGACTAGCATAATGAGGTTATCCGGCAGGTAGCCGCAACCCTGGTTACATTCAACATTTTAAACAATTCAAACAGTTTGAGACTGCATAACAAGGCTACAGGTTCTTAAAACCCTAGCCGTCCCAACAGCTAATACAAATAACAAATTTTCCAGCCAGGAAGAGAGCCATGGAACCCAAAACCATCAACGACAGGTTACCTGTGTGTAGAAGCAAGGGTTAAAAACTTCTCCGCAGCCAGAATCCATGAGGAAACCTTGACGAGAAGTAGGAAGAGGGTAATACCTGTAACAGAACCAAAGATTTTTGTTAGAAGAGTACGAAGATCACAAGGGGTTTTCACCTGCCTTCAAAGCCATAAATAAAACAAGGAAAACGAGAGAAAATATACCTGTAGATCTCAGGACGGAATAGAAACCCAGGAACACCAGTTGCTCCTAACGGCAAATTTTCAACAAGTTTTGCAACGAATTAAGAAAACTAAAAACAGTTCTTAACTTCTTACAATCTGCGAGAATTAAAAAAATCACGGGGAAAATTGGTGTAGATCTACCAAAGAGCTTAAGAGAATTGCTGAGTACCTGTTATCGTGGAATACTATAGTTGATGGATACCATTTCACCGCCAGCCGACATAGTTCTGCTGAATCCAGTTCAAACCCTAGCAGAGACGTTCTGGAGCCATCAGTCGGAAGAAACAATGAATGGGGAAATCAGTTATTGCCCAAGGTCATTAGCGATCCCTAGAACGTCTCCACCGTAGGATTTAATCCAAATCAACGATGTGTAGGATGCCACATGCAAGACGATAGAACCAAGACTCCGTGCCAAGATTAAGTCGAACACCGAAATCATAGGCATAATGACAAATTTGTTAAATCCAAATGATATGTGCGCAAAATTTCATAGGTTTACATTCGCAAATGATGCCAAAACTATAATGATAACTTGCTAAGTACACATTATAAAATTGTTATAAATGATTGTGACTTCATAAAGATCCGAAACCGTAGATTTAGTCATGGCAGCTTGATTAATATGTACAAGTGTGCAATTAACATTTCAGCTATTTGTATTGATAAAACATATGTATTGACAAGACCTATAATGATGGTAATGATGTCATAATCCAAGGATGTAAAATCTGTTCAAATATAAAAAAAAAAAAATTAGTGAGTAAAATCTGTGGATATTTGACTGTTACAAGTGGTATCAGAGCGGCGTTACAATGCTGGGACCCTAATGGGTCAACTAACGTAAAAATTGTATGGTATTCATGCACAATCAAGAAGTTAGATGGAAAGACAAACAATACGGACACCTTCACAACCACCACAGCGAAATGTCGGAGAGATTCAACCTCCACCAGAGGGAAACCCTGAAATGTGGGTTCAGCTGGGAATAGAGCAGCATTAGCGGTCTAACAGACTGATTGAAGAACAACAACATCAGACTCGCATTTTGTTACACACAGTACAACAGTTACAGGAAGAAATGGAGAGAGTACGAAGGGAAAATGCAAGGATGATGTAGGATCAGGAGAGGATCTTAAAAATCCTCTCCGATAAACAAAATCAAAGGGTTGAAAAGCCCAGTGCTGACAGAGAATTCCAAGAAGGAAACGGATAGCAGACAGATGAACAAGATACAGGTCGAAAAGAAAGAAGTGTGTCACAGCGAAGTAATCCAAACAAAAATTTTAATGAGGCTGAATCTGAGAATGAAACCGAATGGAAGGCAAACAAAAAGCAGAAGGTGGAACTGCACAGAGAATTCAGAAAGATAAAGCCACCTACGTTCGATGGAGAAAAAGAGGAAGTGGAAAAGGCATGGTTGATTAATATGAACAAGTACTTTCAGGGGTATGATTATGACAGTGGTCTTAAGGCACGGTTAGCCATTTACCAGCTAAAAGATAAAACCACCTTATGGTGGGAAGAAGTGAAGAACGTGCGGGGAATAGAGAATCAGGATGTGACATGGGATAAGTTTCAACAGTACTTCAAAGACAAGTACTTGACTGAGCATTTTTAAGATGAAAAGGCTCAAGAATTCCATGATTTGAGACTAGGACAGTTGACGATGGACGATTTTATCACTAAGTTTACATCATTACTGCGCTATGTACCGTACTTAAGAGATAAGAAAGCCAAGGTCCAAAGATTTCTGAGCAGTTTACCCACCCATATGAAGGAGCGTATCGAGTTTGTAAATCCTAAGACAATGGATGAGGCCATTAGAAAGGCGAGGTTGTGTTATCAGCAAGCGAAAACCAAAGCAGACCAAGGAAAAGGGTGGCAACCAAGGAAGGAAAATAGAAACAATGCTGGTTCCAAAAGAAGCAAAACCAGTAATTTCAGAAGCATAGCCAGAAACTCAATTAATAAGCAGTTCGGAAGAAATCATCAGAGGATAAGATGGCCAGGGGAAGACAAAACTGTGGAGGCTTCTAGCAAACCTGAACAACCCCAAAATCAGAGGCCACCTCTGCAATGTTGGGGCTATGGAGCAGCGCATTACTATCGAGACTGCCCACAGCAGGGTAAAACCGAGGCAGTAACCAATTTGCAGGAGGCCTCTACTATGGGAGATATTGCTCGAAGCATACCCAGAATTAACGCAGCATTGGAGGACCGGCAAGCTGACTTTCAACCCACCATGATAGAGCTGGAAGGTAAATTGTTATCCCAAACTGTTTCTGTTTTGGTAGATTCGGGGGCAAGTCGAAGTTATATAACTCCTAAATTAGTAGAAATCTGTAAATTGCCAAGTCAAAAATTTAAAAAGACCTGGTTGGTCCAGTTAGCTACAGGGGCTAAAAGAAGAGTTAGTGCCAAAATACCAGATTGTGCACTACAAATCAGTGGACAACAATTAATGGTAGATTTAAATATTCTGCCCTTGGGATCCTATGATGTGTTGTTGGGTATGGATTGGTTGGAAAAGCACTGGACTCTCATTGACTGCAAGGAAAAGATAGTTTACTACAGAGATTAGAATGGTAATTGCCAAGAAATTCAAGGCATAAAGAAGCATGTACATCTGCGTCCAATTATAGCTTCCCAAATGGGAAAATGTATAAGAAAGGGATGCCAACTGTATGCTATACAAGTTGGACTATCTGAGTCTAAGGATAAGGCTGCCATGCTAGAGAATATACCTGTAGTACAGGAATTTAAGGATATATTTCCTGAAGAAATACCAGGATTACCACCTAAACGAGATGTTGACTTTATAATAGAATTACTACTGGGAGCATCACCAATTTCGCGAACTCCCTACCGTATGAGTGTGCCAGAATTGACTGAGCTGAAAATGCAGCTTCAGGAATTGTTAGATAAGGGGTATATACGACCCAGTGTGTCACCCTGGGGAGCACTTGTACTGTTTGTTAGAAAGAAGGATGGAACCATGCGCATGTGCATGGATTACCGACAGTTAAATAAGCTGACTGTTAAGAACAGGTATCCCCTACCCCGTATCGATGACCTTTTTTACCAGGTAAGGGGAGCTACTATGTTATCAAAGATTGATTTGCGGTCCGGTTATCACCAGATCATAATTAAGGATGAAGATATACAAAAAATTGCTTTTCGCACAAGGTATGGCCACTATGAATTCGTGGTATTACCTTTTGGGTTAACTAATGCACCAGCCACTTTTATAAGACTGATGCATAGTATTTTCCACCCTTATTTGGACAAATTTGTGTTAATATTCATTGATGACATACTGATTTATTCTAAGAATGTGGAAGAACACAAGGAGCATTTGCAAATGGTACTGGAGATGCTAAGGAAGCACCAGCTGTATGCAAAATTCAGTAAATGTGACTTCTTCAAAGAAGAAATACAGTATCTTGGACATGTAATATCTAAAAAGGGGATAGTCGTAGACCCGGAGAAAATCAAAACTATTATGGAATGGAAGGTGCCACAGAATGTGGCAGATATACGGTCTTTTATGGGTCTCGCTGGATATTACCGGCGATTTATAAAAGGGTTTTCAAAGATAGCTTTTCCCATTACTTCTTTGCAAAGAAAAGGGAAATTTTTTAAATGGACAAAATAATGTTAGGATAGCTTTGAAAGATTGAAGCAGTTATTGACAACAGCGCCTGTGTTAAGTGTAGCAGATCCGGATAAGGAATTCGAGGTTTGTACGGATGCATGCAAGGAAGGAGTTGGGGCTGTATTATCACAAGAAGGGAAGGTAATTGCATATGAATCCCGCAAGCTAAAATATCATGAGCAGCGATATTCGGCTTATGATTTAGAGCTGACCGCAGTTGTGCACGCTCTCCGAGTATGGAGACATTACTTACTTGGGAAGAGGTTTGTATTAAAGACTGATCATAGTAGTCTAACCGGCTATTTTAAACAAGCTGACTTAAACTCCCGACAAGCAAGGTGGAATGCTTTTTTTATCGAGTTTGATATTGATCTACAGCACGTAAAAGGAAAGGAGAACAAAGTTGCGGATGCATTGAGCAGAAAACTGCATAACATTTATGGGTTATATGTTAACCAAATTGAAACCAGATTCTTAGAACAAATCAAAAAAGAAGCAGAAAAGGATCCTAAGTATAAATACTTGTGGCAGCAGACACAAGAATCTGAAGGACAAGGTGGACAAGGGGATTATGAGATTAACCAAGACAGGTTGCTGATTTTCAAGAAGAGGATAGTCATTCCAAACAGAGTGGAATTAAAAACTATGATACTGGACGAATATCATAGAAGCAATTATGCGGGGCACCCAGGATATCAAAAGATGCTAACAGCTATAAGAAAGGACTATTGTTGGCCAGGCATGAGGAAGGATATAGCAAGCTATCTAAACAAGTGTTTAGAGTGCTAGCAAGTGAAAGTAGTGCATCGGCATCCAACTGGATTAATGCAGCCTATACCCATTCCCGAATGGAAATGGGAGGTGATCTCATTGGACTTTATCACCGGATTACCAAAATCAAAACGAGGTAATGATTCCATAATGGTAGTTGTGGATAGACTAAGTAAGTCAGCACATTTCATACCTGTTCAATCCACCTATAAGACAGTACAGATAGCAGATTTATTTATGCGTGAGATCTTCAGACTACATGGCATTCCTAAGACCGTTATCTCGGACAGAGATGTAAAATTCACATCAGCTTTTTGGAAGGCACTGTTTACGGGGTTAGGAACTCAAGTACATTTTAGTACTGCATACCACCCGCAAACAGACGATCAAACCGAGCGAGTAAATCAAGTACTGGAAGACATGCTCAGAATGTATGTCATGCAGCAACCAGTTAAATGGGAGGAATACCTACACTTGATAGAGTTTTCCTACAACAATGGTTACCAAGAATCATTAAAGATGAGTCCGTTTGAGGCGCTATATGGGCGGCAGTGCAGATCTCCCATTAATTGGAGCAGCCCCGAGAATAGACTCATGCTAGGACCATACATACTAGCAGAAATGGAAGCAGAGGTGAAGAAAATTCGACAGAATTTGAAGGCAGCACAGGACAGGCAGAAAGTGTATGCAGATAAAAAGAGGTCATACCATGAATATGAAGTTGGAGATCACGTATATGTCAAAATTAAAACAAAGAAGAGCACATTAAGATGGGCATCTTGTGCAAAATTAGAACCCCGGTTCTGTGGCCCTTTCCAAATACTAGAAAGAGTAGGACCGGTAGCATATCGTTTAGCTCTTCCTAGTCATATTCGGGTGCATAATGTCTTTCATGTATCGTTGTTAAAACGATATATTCATGATCCAAGACACATAATTCATTGGCAGAACATACAGGTAGTGGGTAAGCATAATTAGTAAAATAATAATACGATATTAAAGACTTATATAATTAACATAAGTCTACTGTGTGCAGGTAGAACCGGACGGAGAATTTCTGGTCGAGCCACACAGTATAATCGACCGGAGGGAAATCATGCTCCAGAAACGAGCCATCGCCCAGGTTAAAGTGCAATGGAAGCACTTTGGACCGGAGGAAGCTACCTGGGAAGACGAGAGTTTTGTCCGTGAAGCTTATCCTGAGCTTTTTGGCTGAATTAGAATAAGAACACCGGGGACGGTGTTCTCTTCCAGAGGGGGAAAACTGTAACCGCCCTCTTAGCCGCTGACAAATGGTTAAGCTTTTATTAATTAAAGATTAATTATGACTGCTGTTTATTTTAATTGGAATATCTGAAGAAAATTAATTTTGGTATTGAATAAAAGATTTACTATGAAATTAGTTTTCATGATTAAAATTGATGGTAAAAAGTAAATCAAGATCTGAAGTTAGTTGAACAGAAAAACAGTTTCCACAGTTACCCAAAGAAACTTTGGAATAAATAAGGAATTCCAAGGAGAGCTTAGGGTTCCTTCTGTGAGAAAATGAAGGAACTTTGTTAAACTGGAAATATTTTTCATAACAGACTAACCTCTGGGTTGGAGACTGGACCGGACTGTCCCGAGTTCTCCCCAGAAATTCTATTTTTCACTGGAGTTGGAGAGTTGGACCGAATTGTCCCGAGAAATCCCCTCCAGAAATTCGTGTTCAACAAGACCCAGGCTTGAAGCTCGGGGGAGAACTGTGGGACGTAATTGCCTCAGTTCGTGGAAGGGAGGCAACGAGTACCATCAGTTGGATTTGCAGATGAGTAAACGCAGTTAGAAATTCTTGTTTCTTGAAAGAGAATGATTATGTCTGTTACAGTTCAGGTTTCCTGTATCTAATTAGATTAACTCTTGTGTAAATGCAGTGGTAATTAATGTTTTCTTTTTCTTTTCTTTAATTAGACATTCTAGTGCAACACAGCAGATGCATTCCAGGAAATCTGGTTCTGGGAAAAGTAGTGAAAAACAAATAAATATATATATATATAACGAAGATTTAGATTGTTCTAAAAAAAGATTGGTTAGATGGTAATATGAAGTAAATATTGTTAGGTATCGACTTGATAGGTGAATCACTAAGTCAGAGTATTTCCTTTCCTGAGATAATACTGCAGAAGTTAACCATAATACTAAGAAAACGGGAGATGGAACCTCAGGAAGGCTGTTAATCCAAATGCCTGAATAACTCAGTCTTTTGGATAGTTCGCCCTCCTATCTATGATAAACTCAGACGAAATTGGTGGTCTGGTCACCTGTAGTACTCTTTCTTTTAATAAAAATAAATAAACAAAGGAAAAACAGGAACGTAGTTTAACTCATTTTTTTTTTACAGAAAGATGAGATGAGAATATCTGAGGAAACTCTGCAGCAACTCAGAAGAATTTACAGCCTGAAAAATTTGGGAAAACCTTGTAAGCCTAGTAGCA
This sequence comes from Pinus albicaulis, assembly GCA_034641835.2. Classification (NCBI taxonomy): domain Eukaryota; kingdom Viridiplantae; phylum Streptophyta; class Pinopsida; order Pinales; family Pinaceae; genus Pinus; species Pinus albicaulis. The sequence goes on from CM076573.1 coordinate 136,559,504, forward strand.
TATAACACCATAATAGACATTACAGAAGACATAGCAAATAAAACCCCAGAAGGGTCGCCATCCAATAGAACGCTGAGTAAATACCCACAAAATTCTCATGGCACAGCGCATACACCCATAGAATCTATTGCGACGGAGAAAACTACTTTATGAAACTTTGCATGTTGATTATGGGTGCCGGAATCAGGAAACAAAAGGTAAAGATAGATACAGTTTAGCACAGAAAACATATCTCGCAAGCCGTCAGTTAAAATTACCTATATAACGAAAATAGACAGAAGAACAGTTACAAACCCCAAGCTGTCTAGAGAAAATTCTTGGTCATATAACCAGAAAAGGGCACGGAGGTTGAGAACCCCGGCCAGTCTATCATGGAGAAATATACATATTACATTGACATGGAAACTCTGTTTAAACAAAGAGAATTCTTTCGAATAATGACTAGCATAATGAGGTTATCCGGCAGGTAGCCGCAACCTTGGTTACATTCAAAATTTTAAACAATTCAAACAGTTTGAGACTGCATAAAAAGGCTACAAGTTCTTAAAACCCTAGCCGTCCCAACAACTAATACAAATAACAAATGTTCCAGCCAGGCAGAGAGCCATGGAACCCAAAACCGTCAACGACAGGGTACCTGTGTGTAGAAGCAAGGGTTAAAAACTTCTCCGCAGCCAGAATCCATGAGGAAACCTTGACGAGAAGTAGGAAGAGGGTAATACCTGTAACGGAACCAAAGATTTTTGTTAGAAGAGTACGAAGATCACAGGGAGTTTTCACCCGCCTTCAAAGCCATAAATAAAACAAGGAAAACGAGAGAAAATATACCTGTAGATCTTAGGACGGAATAGAAACCCAGGAACACCAGTTACTCCTAACAGCAAATTTTCAACAAGTTTTGCAACGAATTAAGAAAACTGAAAACGGTTCTTAACTTCTTACAATTTGCGAGAATTAAAAAAATCACGGGGAAAATCGGTGTAGATCTGCCAGAGAGCTTAAGAGAATTGCTGAGTACCTGATATCGTGGAAGACTATAGTTGATGGATACCATTTCACCGCCGGCCGCCATAGTTCTACTGAAGCCAGTTCAAACCCTAGTAGAGACGTTCTGGAGCCATCAGTCGGAAGAAACAATGAATGGGGAAATCAGTTATTGCCCAAGGTCATTAGCGATCCCTAGAACGTCTCCACCGTAGGATTTAATCCAAATCAACGATGTGTAGGATGCCACGTGCAAGACGATAGAACCAAGACTGCATGCCAAGATTAAGTCGAACACCGAAATCATAGGCGTAATGACAAATTTGTTAAATCCAAATGATATGTGCGCAAAATTTCATAGGTTTACATTCACAAATGATGCCAAAACTATAATGATAACTTGCTAAGTACACATTATAAAAGTGTTATAAATTATTGTGACTTCATAAAAATCCAAAACCGTAGATTCAGTCATGGCAGCTTGATTAATATGTACAAGTGTGCAATTAATATTTAAGCTATTTATATTGATAAAACGTATGTATTGACAAGACCTGTAATGATGGTAATAATGTCATAATCCAAGGATGTAAAATCTGTTCAAATATAATATTTTTTTTTAGTGAGTAAAATTTGTGAATATTTGACTGTTACAAATTAAATTGACAATTCATATAATTATATAACTATGAATTAAACCTTTATTAAATGTAAAGCTCAATTAACTTTAAATTTCTTTCATCAGTTAAGAAATCATTATCATTATCATTGGAATTTAAAGTTTATAATAAACTATAAATTTCTTTTAATTATTACAATAAAACACAAAAGTATGATTAGAAAAACACTTAATACTATTTTAAACTCTTAATAAACATGAAGTTCAATTGACTCCAAGTTAGATGTTGTCAGTAGAAAGGAAAAATTTGGCACTAAATTGATCATGGAGCCTAAATTCCTTTTTAATTGCTGAATCATGAATATTAATCATATAAACTTCAATATAAAGAGAAAGTGACTCCAAATAAGATTCCCTTATAAAAAATAGATTTCGTTACATAATAACCCAACACTTCTTTTTCATTATTAAAATATAACACTATCATTGAAATATGAAATTCATTTTCAATTATTGCAATTAGATTAACGCCTACATTATTATTATTTTTTAAAACTTTAATTTAATTTCAAATTATTTATATATTTAACCATTATTTACAAATTTCCCTTTCATTATTAAAATTTGAAATTTCAATCTTTATATATTTAACCATTATTTACAAATTTCCCTTTCATTAGTAAAATTTGAAATTTCATTGAAATTTGAATTTTATCATTAAATATAAACTCCCTTTCCGATGTTACAGCCAAACTGTAGCTAGAAATTTGAATTTTATCATTAAATATAAACTCCCTTTCGGATGTTACAGCCAAACTGCAGTTTTAAGTTACAGTCCAACTGCGGCATTAAATTTGCAGTTGATATTATAGAGCTTCCATTTAAACTCCTTAAGCCTGAAGCTAAATTGACTTCCAGTAAAATACGCCCGCCAAAAGGAACTTTGGAATGGCGTTGTTTATTCGGCATTAAATTTGTCAAACAGTTAGGGGAATTTGGTATTAAAAAAAAAACAAAATTATGCGTATTTAAATGGTGGAAATGAATTTTGTTGTTGAAAATCATAAAAAAATCTAAATACTTGAATTTCAATAAATATAAGTTAAATTTAAAAAAAATAAAAAATTACAAGAATTTTATAATTTTTGGGATAAATTTTAAGCCTTTTTATATTACTACTCGAATATTATATACGGGCTATATTTTCAACTCTAAAAATTTATTGAAAATATATAATTAATTGAAATAACACAAATCAAGATTTCATCTCAATTTTTTCCACTAAAATTCTACCTGACCACTCAAAAAATTTACACTAAAACAACCCCACTCCTTTTGCTTAGAGGTTACGATAAAACTAGCCCTCGCCTCGCCAAATTTGCCAACACGCCCTCTGCGTTGATAATTCTCCACGTGGTCGGCAGTTTTAACTCCTTTCTTCTCCCCTATATATACAAACACAGTGGTTAAGAACTAATGACAAGTGCAAAGGCATTAGTCATGTCCCTGCTCCACTCTCCCAATACTATATCCACTCACCGCTTTTGCTTCCATAATTAGATTAACATAGCTGGTACCTCCATAGACTTTGGTTAAATTACAGAAAAAGGAAAGTGGTGACAGAGATTAAGATTCAAAAGCGTACAAAAATGGCTGCCAAACAATAAGCTTCTATGGGCATTCTCGGCCTTTATTTTTGCTCTAAGTCTCCAAGATGTTTACGGTATGTACAGGCAGTTTCTTGATTTGATTTTATGGTGGGCATGATCGTTGAGAAGCTGGTACTGGCTTGGTTGGAGAAATTGTTTTACAGCATTGTAAAATAGAGGAGCAATATGCAGATATTTTGACAAAGCCATTGGGGCAAAAGACCTTTGAATTTTTAAGAAAATGCTTGGGTATGATGGATAACCCAGCAGCTGACTTTAAGGGGGAGTGCTGAAAATATTAAAGTCACCTGCCAGCCTTGGACAGGAAGAAAGAGTACAAAGGCAGCAGACGCAGAGCTTTGAGTGCACAACACTCTGTATTTAAGCAGAATGATGGAGAACCGTAAGAAAGAATTAAATTGTGATGGGCCGCAGCCACAATAGCAGAGGAGAAATTGAATTAGTGATGGAAAGAGCCGTTTTTGTCTACGAATGAGCAACCTTAATAAAAACCAGTCATTTCGGGCTTTAAAGCCCTCAACCACTAAAATTGTTTAAAACATGCAGAAGTCCTTTTAATTTCTGAATTGGCGGACAAGTGGTCCCCACCATTAATATGCCAATCGGAATCGCAAAGTTTTTTTTTAAGTGTCTTGTTGATGAGGAGTTCTGCGATGCGATGCGATCCAATCGCAATGTATATGAATCATAAACCAAGTGTCTTGTTAATATGGAGAGTTCCGTAAGTGGAATTTTTGTACACAACACAACCAAAACTCATATATATATCGCCCCCACCAGCAGCGGAGGCCCGTGGGTCCACTTGACCACGTGGCGATGACTTATTGGAATCGCAGTTTTCAAATCGCAAGGTTCAATCGGGGCGTCTTTGTTATGAGCTTCGATCGAAGGGCGGACCCAATGGGTTATTATACTGGAGCTTTATGCGCCATCGCATCCGGTCTGCAATCGCAATCGAAAGTTTTGAATGAGTGCATGTTATTGTTTAAAGGCCGGACCCGATCCAGTTATAAACCACAGTTTATTTGCCAATCGCGTCCGGGATCCTGATCGCAATCGAAAGGTCTTGTGTGTTGGGCCCGATTTCACTTTTGAAGTGGCGGACCCGATCTAGGTATAGGCCAGAGTTCATTAATTCAATCGCATCTGTTTTTTAATCGCAATCGGAAGATCGGGGGTTATGTGTTTTTTTTAAGTTCTGGACCCGACGATATCATATGTCGGAGTTAATAGTTGCATCGCATTCGCGTCTCAATCGCAATCGCAAGTTTCGGTTATTGGCACATATTAGTTTTGCCGATTGCGATTGCGATGTGGTCCGTACCTGTATAGCCTGCATTATATTTGTTTTATGTAGACTTTGGTTAAAAGTTTCATACTGTTTTTATGTAATGTTTTAATATATAGGTGCGGCATATAAAAAGAAAAAGTCCGCGAGCCTGTAAGAATGTGTTGTATCGTTTTGGTTTGTTTTTCTCATAGCAGCACAGAAACTGAAATACACAGCAGTGTTGTTTTCAGAGATAGAGTGTGTTGTTTGATGAACAGAGAGTCATTTTGTGCACTATGTTTGTAGCAGTCACTCTTCATGCTATCCCTCTATATTGAGGAAGATTGTATCATTTTTCGAAAGATATAGAAAGTTAGTTTTATAGTCTGAAACTCTGTCCACTGTCAAATAAGTTTTAAATTTCTCTGTGTTTAGAGGAGAGGAGCTTACTCGCTCCATTTGGGATTTCCAATATTCCAACATGGTATCAGAGCACAGTTAGGCTCTTTGAAGGTTTCAAAGAAGCTGAAGAAGAAGAAGACCTGTTGAAGCGATTTCTCCAGCAGTGTGAAAGCCCAATAGAAGTCAAAAGTTTAGGTATTTCTCAAAGATAACAGAGCTGTTGTTTTGTTTTAAAAAAGTTTGTTTTTTCAAAGAAGGAAAGCCAGTTTGTTTAAGTTCAGAGTTCAATTTAAGAGCAATGGCTGGACCAAGTACAGGAATGAACATTGGAAATGTTCAGCTTCCACAATTTAATGGAAAGAACTATGATTATTGGACCATTACCATGAGAGCCCTGTTTGTCTCACAAGACTTGTGGGAATTTGTAGAAGATGTTTTTGTTGAACCAGCTGATGAGCAGGCTTTTAATGCCTTAACTCAAGTAGAGAAGGATTTATTGAAGAATAATAGAAAGAAGGATGCTAAGGCCCTCTTCTATTTGTATCAGGCAGTAAATGAGAGTGTTTTTCCAAGGATAGCAACAGCCCAGAGATCCAAGGAAGCATGGGAAACTCTGAAAGTAGCCTATCAAGGCATGGAGAAAGTTAAGACAACAAAACTTCAGTTGCTGAGAAGAGATTTTGAAACTCTTTGCATGAAAGAGTCAGATAATGTAGACACATTTTTTACACACGTGATTGGGATTGTAAATCAGATAAGATCCCATGGAGAAACTCTTCAAGAAAGAAGGATTGTGGAGAAACTTTTGAGGAGCTTGCCCTCAAATTTTGATGTTATTGTAACCGCCATAGAAGAGACCAAATATCTCTCACAGTTCATAGTGGATGAACCTCATGCCTCACTGATAACTCATGAACAGATATTGAGCAGAGATGAACATTCATCTCTTGAGCACGCCTTCAAGACCCAGATGCCTTCAGGAAGAAGAAGAGGTCAAGGAAAAGGAAGAGGAAGAGGCAGAAGCTAGAACAGAGGTGGAAGGAATAGCTCTTCACATTCACATGGAAGGAGCAACAGTCAGAGTCAGAGCCACGGCCAAAGCAACAGCCAACAAGGTGGACATCAACACCAACATGCTCATGGAAAAAGGTATGACAAATCCAATGTCCAATGTCATTATTGCAAGAAATATGGGCACTATGCCAATGAATGTAGAAAGAAGCAAAATGACATGAAAAATAAGCAGAATGGTAATGTAGAAAAAGAAGAAAAGAACCCAAGTAGTGTGCTGTTAGCATGTAATGTAGCACAAGATAGAGAAGATGATGTTTGGTTCTTAGATTCAGGATGTAGTAATCACATGACTGAGAATAGAGCAATGTTTGCAAATCTAGATGAAGAAGTAAAATCAGAAGTAACCACAGGGACTGATACTAAGATCTTTGTCAAAGGAAAAGGCAGAGTTAGTATTCGAGCAAGAAATGGGGAGCAGAAATTTGTCCCTGATGTGTATTATGTTCCAGGTCTGAAGTGTAATCTTTTGAGTGTTGGGCAGCTCATAAATAAAGGTTAAAATGTAATTTTTAAGGATGATGTGTGCACAATAAAATATATTCCTCCAAGCAAGAAAATCATTGCTGAAATACAAATGACCAGCAATAGAATGTTTCCTCTCAAGCTCAACACTGACTTGAAGGGAAAAGGAAAGAGTATAGCAGCTGTAACACAAGAAGCCTTTTAGAAGGAAGAGAAAGATGAAAATTGGTTATGGCACCTGAGATTTGGACATCTCAATTTTGGAGGATTAAATTTGCTGCACAGAAAAGGAATGGTAAGAGGTTTACCATTGATTGAAAAGCCTGACAGCCTATGTGAAGGCTGCATCTTGGGAAAGCAACACAGAGAAAATTTTCCTTCAAGGAAAAGCATAAGGGCGAAAGCACCCTTAGAAATCATCCACTCAGATTTATGTGGGCCGATGCAGACAACATCAGTTTCAGGCAGCAACTACATGCTGACCTTCATAGATGATTTCATAAGAAAAGTGTGGGTTTATTTTCTAAAATATAAGAGTGAAGTTTTTCAAAAATTTCGCCATTTTAAAGCTCTTGTAGAAAAACAGAGCGGACTGCATATAAAAGTCCTCAAAACTGATAGAGGAGGAGAATATATATCAAAGGAATTTCTGCGTTTTTGCAGAGAGAATGGCATACACAAGCGGTTTACCACAAGGTACACACCGCAACAGAATGGAGTTGCTGAAAGGAAGAATCGAACCATAATGGAAATGGTGAGAAGCATGCTAAAGGAAAAACACTTGCCGAATGAGTATTGGACAGAAGCAGCAAATTGTGATGTATATATTTTGAATAGATGCCCTACAAAAGCCGTGATGAACAAAGTTCCAGAAGAAGTGTGGAGTGGCAGAAAACAGTGAGTCACCCACATGAGAGTTTTTGGATGTGTGGCATATGCACACATTCCTGACAAGTTGAGAAAAAAGTTGGATAGTAAGGAGGAGAAGTGCATTTTTCTTGGATATTGTGAGGATTCCAAAGAATACAGATTATATAACCCATCACAAAGAATTTTGTGATAATCAGAGATGTGCAATTCATTGAAGAGGAAGCGTGGGATGGAAGCATTGAGAATACAATCAATGTTAAAAGCTGTTTATCTCATGATGAAGATGAAGGAGATGTGGTTGAAATTAACAACCCATCCACTGCACAACCTCCAGCAATGCAAGGACGGCAAGGGACGCCTCAAGCGGCACAGAGAACACCCTTGAGAAATAGTGGGAGTGCATCTCCGTGCACACCAAGTGGAGCAGAATTGAGTGCTTCATCATGCACGTCTACACCAAGTGAAAGGGGAACAAAGTTCAGAAGTATTAGAGAAATCTATGAGCAAGGAGCAGCAAATGAAGGTATGAATTCCCTATTTTCTTTGTATTGTCAAGTTGATGATCCTATTCATTTTGAAGATGCAATTAAAGATAGAAAATGGATAGAAGCTATGGATGATGAAATTAAAGCCATAGAGAAGAACAAAACATGGGATTTGGTTGATCTCCCAGAAGGTAAAGAAGTCATTGGTGTAAAATGGGTCTATAAGACCAAAAGCAATGCTGAAGGAAAAATAGAAAGACACAAGGCTAGACTTGTTGTCAAGGGATATAAGCAGAAGCAAGGGATTGATTATGAAGAAACATTTGTACCAGTTGCAAGAATGGAGACAGTAAGAGCAGTGCTGTCAATAGCAGCACAAAACAAATGGAAAGTATACCAGATGGATATAAAATCTGCATTTTTAAATGGAGTTTTAATGGAAGAGGTATATGTGGAACAACCTCTCGGCTATGAGAAGAAAGGCCAAGAGCATAAGGTTTGCAAATTGAAGAAAGCTCTTTATGGGCTGAAGCAAGCTCCAAGAGCATGGTACTATAGGATAGATTCCTATTTACTGGAAAATGGATTTGAAAAGTGTGAGGGAGAACCCACCCTCTACATCAAAGAAAAGGATGGTAAGATTCTCATTGTTGTTTTATATGTTGATGATTTAATATTTACAGGTAATGATGATTACCTTATTGAGAATTTTAAAACAGTCATGAAAGATGAATTTGAAATGACTGACATGGGTTTATTAAGATACTTCTTGGGAATAGAAGTAGAACAAAATGAAAAAGGGATTTTTATTTCTCAAGCAAAGTATGTGAATCAAGTTTTAAAAAGATTTAATATGCAGGAGTGCAAAGCTACAATTACTCCCACAGTAATGAGATTGAAGTTGAGTAAAGATGACAGCAGCAAGGATTTTGATCCAAGTTTGTATAAAAGCATAGTTTGCAGCCTCATGTATTTGACTACAACTAGGCCGGATATTATGCATGTTGTTAGTTTAATTTCCATATTTATGGAGAAACCAAAAGAAGCACATTGGCAAGCAGCAAAGAGAATTCTGAGGTATGTTAAAGGAACTAAAAGATTTGGTATTTTATATACTGCTTCAGAAAATTCAGAATTAGTTGGATACACTAACAGTGATTGGGCTGGAAGTGTAGATGATCGGAAGAGCACTTTCGGTTATGTTTTTCATATGGGTTCAAGAGAATTTCATGGGCTTCTAAGAAACAACCAATTGTAGCATTATCTACAGCAAAGGCAGAATATGTGGCAGCTACAGCAGTAGCGTGTCAAGCAATTTGGATGAGAATGATGTTGAGAAGTTTATGCCAAGAACAGGTAAAGGGGACAGTGATTTATTGTGACAATAGCTCAGCTATTGCATTGTCAAAGAATTCTGTGTTTCATAAAAGAACAAAACACATAAATACAAAGTTTCATTATATCAGAGAATTGATAAACAATGGAGAAATTGTTTTACAACATTGTAAAACAGAGGAGCAATATGCAGATATTTTGACAAAGCCATTGGGGCAAAAGACCTTTGAATTTTTAAGGAAATGCTTGGGATGATGGATAACCCAGCAGCTGACTTTAAGGGGGAGTGTTGAAAATATTAAAGTCACCTGCCAGCCTTGGGCAGGAAGAAAAGAGTACAAAGGCAGTAGAAGTAGAGCTTTGAGTGCACAACACTTTGTATTTAAGCAGAATGATGGAGAACCGTAAGAAAGAATTAAATTGTGATGGGCCGTAGCCACAATAGCAGAGGAGAAATTGAATTAGTGACGGGCAGAGCCATTTTTGTCTACGGAGGAGCAGCCTTAATAAAAACCAGTCATTTCAGGCTTTAAAGCCCTCAACAACTAAAATTGTTTAAAACAGGCGGAAGTCCTTTTAATTTCTGAATTGGCGGACAAGTGGTCCCCACCATTAATATGCCAATCGGAATCAAAAAGTTTTTTTTTAAGTGTCTTGTTGATGAGGAGTTCTACGATGCGATGCGATCCAATCGCAATGTATATGAATCATAAACCAAGTGTCTTATTAATATGGAAAGTTCCGCAAGCGGAACAGTTGTACACAACACAACTAAAACTCATATATATATCGCCTCCACCAGCAACGGAGGCCCGTGGGTCCACTTGACCACGTGGCGATGACTTATTGGAATCGCAAGGTTCAATCGGGGCGTCTTTGTTATGAGCTCCGATCGAAGGCCGGACCCGATGGGTTATTATACTTGAGCTTTATGCTCCATCGCATCCAGTCTGCAATCGCAATCGGAAGTTTTGGATGGGCGCATGTTATTGTTTAAAGGCCGGACCCGATCTAGTTATAAACCACAGTTTATTTGCCAATCGCGTCCGGGATCCTGATCGCAATCGGAAGGTCTTGTGTGTTGGGCCCAATTGCACTTTTGAAGTGGCGGACCCAATCCAGGTATAGGTCGGAGTTCATTAATTCAATCGCATCCATTTTTGAATCGCAATCAGAAGATCGAAGGTTATATGTTTTTGTTGAAGTTCCGGACCCGACGATATCATATGTCGGAGTTAATAGTTGCATTGCATCCGCGTCTCAATCGCAATCGCAATTTTCAGTTGTTGGCACATATTAGTTTTGCCGATTGCGATTGCGATGTGGTCCCTACCTGTATATCCCGCATTATATTTGTTTTATGTAGACTTTGGTTAAAAGTTTCATATTGTTTTTATGTAATGTTTTAATATATATGCACGACATATAAAAATAAAAAGTTCGCGAGCCTGTAAGAATGTGTTGTATCGTTTTGGTTTGTTTTTCGCATAGCTGTGCGGAAACTGAAATACACAGCAGTGTTGTTTTGAGAGATAGAGTGTGTTTTTTGATGAACAGAGAGTCATTTCGTGCACTGTGTCTGTAGCAGTCACTCTTCATGCTATCCCTCTATATTGAGGAAGATTTGTATCAGTTTTCGAAAGATATAGAAAGTTAGTTTTACAGTCTGAAACTTTGTCCACTGTTAAAGAAGTTTTAAATTTCTCTGTGTTTAGAGGAGAGGAGCTTACTCTCTCCATTTGGAATTTCCAATATTCCAACAGTTAATAGTTTCTGATCTGATCATAATATTAATAATAACTTCATCTATAAAGTATTTATTGTTGGAATGATTTAACAATATCAGGATTAGCCATAGTATGCGACGAGCTGGATAGGGAGGTATGTGCATTTTCGGTGGTGTCTTCTGGAACATGTTGTGTGCTCGAGAAGTCCATCTTGAGAAACGGAGATGTGCTATCTGTTTGCCAAGTAAGTCAGAATTGAATAATTTCTTTATATCTATAAAGGAAATTACAAAATATTCACATAGCCAAAAAATTTAATTGTGTAAGTTATTCAATAAATTATTTTATGCTATACAGAAATTTACAATCATGGGGTGAATGGTTTTCCTTT